>APFE031364994.1:351255-450452 GCA_000404065.3 Pinus taeda
GCAAGTGTTTTCAAGTTGTGTCACTGGTCACAGGTCCGTAAATGTGTCCTCCAATGTGTGACAGCAGGGGGGTAACAAGGACGGTGACCAACGGTGACAAATTACTGCGTAACACCCCCCTTTTTATTGACTTTTGATATTTTCAGCCAGAATGTTCACAACTATCTAGTAGATTTTGGTGCATCATCAAATGCCATGCCTTATGCGGAGTGCCTTAAATTAAATATTTCACCACATAAATATGCTTTTCATATTGTTCAATTAGACCACACCAAAGTCAAAGTTTTGGGAAAAATGAATTTTGTTTTAATCAGGTTATCTTCCAATTCAAAGGTTTGTCAAATAATAAATATATTAGTTGTATACATTCCTAAATTCTATGGCCTTATTGTAAGTAGAGATTGGTCTGAAAAACCACATGGTTACTTTGCAACTTATTGGTCACACTTGTGGCTTCCCTAGAACACAAAACCCAATTAAATTCATGTCGATTGGGAGAAACATATGAAATATTCAGTGACTAATTTTGATGAGGAAAACAAACTAGTATTATTTACAAACAAAATTATTGGAAGCTACTCTTTTGAATATTTCTTTGGAAATTTTCAAGCACAAAAATATCCCTTTTTAGTTGATTCTATTTCATCTCAAATTAAAAAAAATTCCCAAATAGATTCATCTAAGTGTATTAATATTGTAGAAAACCCTGTAAATAAACATGATAGTTTATTTTGGACTCTTTATTTTGATGGATTGAAATCTAATGAGGGTGCAAGAGCTAGTTGCATGTTAGTAAACCCCGATGGAGAAAAAACTATTCTGGCTTGCATATTGGAATTTGACTGTACCAATAACGTTGTTGAATTTGAAGCATTGGGACATGGATTATAGAAAGGCATTAGTCTTGATATCAAATACCATAAAAAAAATTGTGACTCAGAGATTGTTATCAAACAAGTTAGAAACATCATCCATTGTGTTTCTAATCCCCTTAAGCATTACCAAACTTTGATTCAAGACCTCATTTCTCATTTCATTTCATTCAATATAGCTCCTATCCCAAGAATACAAAATGTTAGTGTTGACCTCCTAGCAAATGTTTCTTCCAAACTCATTCCACTTAAGGATTTCAACCCTGACAACTTTTCAATTGAATTGATTTTTTTCCCCTCCATTCCAAACAACTAACTAATTGTTGTGTGCTTAATGATGATAGTGACATCCTGAGTTTTCTAACATCAGAACAGTCTTACTCTGACCAAATCATTGATGAAGATGAGCATGACAAGATGCAAAACAAGTCTTATGAGGAAAATAATTTTCCTAAACTTGTATTAAAATTGGAAGAATTATATGATCTGAAAGACATATTTAAAAGGACTACCAATTGAAAAATTTAGAGCTCTACTTTAAGGTTTGAATTAGTTAATTTAGGATCTGATCATAAGCCTCGAGACATTAATTTAGGCCTTGGATTGTCGCTAGATGAGAGATATACTTTCATTCATTTTTATAAAAGATACGAGGGTGTATTTTCATGGAATTATGATGATCTAAAAGCTTACGACACATACATAATTCAACACACCATTCCTATGCTTCTATATGTCAAGCCAATTCAACAAAAGATTAGGAAGATTCACCCGAACATGGAAGCCCATATTAAGACTAAACTAAATAAGCTTCTAAAAGCCAAAATCATTTTTCCAGTCAGACATAAGTGGGTCCCAAATTTTGTGCCAGTTAGAAAGAAGAATGTAGATATTCATATTTGTATGTATTTTAGAAATTTAAACAAAGATTGTGAAAAAGATAACTTTCCTTTGCCTCCAATGGAACAAATTTTACAATCTGTTGTTGTTTTTGAGCTAATGTCTTTCTTAGATGGTTTTTCAAGTTACAATCAAATTCTTATACATCTAGATGATAGACTAAAAACCACATTCAAAACCAAGTGGGGAACATATGCTTATCAAAAAATGCCTTTTGGGCTGATTAATGTTGGAGCTACTTTCCAAAGAGCCATGGACATTTCTTTTAGAGGTTTGATCAATAAGACAATTGTAGCATATTTAGATGACATTAAAATTTATGCAAAACAGAGAAGTAATAATTTACATAATTTAAAACAAATTTTGAAAGATGTAAAAATTTGGAATCTCCTTAAATCCAAAAGGCTTTATTATGTCTAAAGAAGGAATTTGCATAGATCTAGATAGAATCAAGGTGATATATGAATCCCCTTACACAAAAAAAAAATATTTTATATATATATATATTATATTTATCTATCTATTTATATATATATTATATATATATATATAAATATATATTTATAATATATATATATAATATATATATATATATAATTATATATATATTATAATATATAATATCCACGCAATCCTTTCTTGGGTGGTTAATTTTGTTAAACGACTTGTCCCAAATTTCTCTCAATTGTACTACCCTTACATGCTATGATCAAGAAGTCAATTTTCAAATGGGGACTAATCAAAAGAAAATCATTTTAGTCAATAAAACATGCAATCATAGATGATCGTTCTTTATCAAATCGTAATTTTCGTAAACAATTTATTCTTTATACTTTTGCTTCTGAACAATCCCATGTAGCAGTTGTTGGCTTGTATGGGCCTGACCTAGGTTTGGAAGAGTTATGTAGCCAAACAAATCCCACAGCTACCGGCCCTTTCGGCAACAGTCTGCAGAGTGCGAACTGAGGTCTCACCTGAGGTAGCAGGGGAGGATTGTTGGAACCAGGTTTCCACACCCTTGGGATGTCTAGATGTGGTTTGGAGGTTTCACGCACCATTCTGCAGTCTCATGCTGCTCTACTTCCACGTAGATCCAGACTCAGGCTACTTCTTAATATTAATCACTTAATGATGTATTATAACTTGAATCTATTTATAAGGGTCTTTAAGTAAACATTTATCAGCATTAACCAATTCGCGCACTTAGAATAAACACAAGTTCATAGGTATTCATAACATAAGCATATATGCATAAACAGTTATATTAACCATACAAAAGCTAGATCCGTGATAATTTAGATTAACACGGAATTTTAGAAGCAACTTATCTTTATTCTCTTTCTTCACTAATACATCCAAATCCACCCTACGCACTCAGCTGCAAGGGTCCGCGCATACAGCTACGGACTCTTCCAAGCCTCTATGAACACAGCTGCAAAGCCTTTATTTACTACCCAAACCCTCGACTTAGAATTACAGATGCTTCAAGAGTTTCCTTATCAAAAACCCATTACACATCAGATCCAAGATTACATACCAAAAACTAAGCTACCTCTACCCATAGAGCCTCGCTCTATTTATACATTTCCATGGACCGCGATCCATGGGTGGGCTGGCTCAACTTACATTTCTTTACATTATTTTTGGGCGGACTACCCTTTGACTTCAACTTATTACAAATCGCACTCCACGCATCCCGCAAAGTCTTTACCTTATCTTTAGCCAAAAGTTCGGGCTTTGTGCCCCATGACCATTGTGCGGGGCTTCTGCTACCCAATAGTCCCCCAACACAATCATCGTGACTCGTCCCGAGTCACTCAGCTGGTGCGGAAATCTTTGCACGGAGGTCCGTTAGTAGCCTCTATGCTTCGCTTGTATTGCTAGCAAACTCTTTCGTCATTCGCTATATTTGTTCCACGCATGTCACTAACATATCAGTCTCTGTCTCGGCTGGCTCCATGGTAGCATATTCTTTCTGCATGTGTGCTACTTTGCGCTCTATGGTGGTCGAGACCGTAAATGTTCATCCAGCCATGGCTGGAGACGAGCTTTAATCACCGCTTCCTTCTGTCTGGCGGCATCAGCTTGGATTTTCAGGTCCTGGGCCTCCATTACCTTAGCCAAGCACTGTGTAATCACCACGGTCTACACGGTTCCTTTAATTGCATCATAGGCTTGCTCGATCTCCCTCGCCTTGGTTTCCAGTGGCTGAAGTGTTGTATCCTCCTGGAGGGAGGTGAGCATAACAATCGACTGGGTTAATAGGTTAGTACATTCCTTCTTTGAATGTGTGAGCATCTTACGCCCAAAGGTAATGATGTTTCTATGCTGCTCAGTGATCTCTAGGGGTGTCAATGGCAGAACTTCTAGTTTTAATTCCTTGATCTGCAAACTAAGCTCCAACTGATTCCGTGTGGCCTCCTCTTTTGCTTGACGAAAATCAGTAGCGAATTTACGTATTTGTGTCTCAATAGGCAACCCAACCCCCATCTCCAGCTCAGGGGCACTCGAGCAAGCTTTCACTACTAACTGTTCCACTTGTTGCTTCTATGTGATTGCTTCGTCCCATTTGAGGCACAGTTGTTCTATATTATTTTTCTGTTCCCAGAGTACCTATTTGGCTCAGCCTTCTCTGCCACAAAGATCCATTGTGGCATTGTCCTGGAGCTATTGCAAACTTTCCCATAGTAGGGCAGCCACGTTTAGTATTATACCTGTAAGCTATCCTAGCACAACTCGGTCCTCTACATTTGCAGTGACCAATGCTTGTACTGGAATCGTGATGGAATGATCCATTTGGGCCTTCAGTAATGGTTCATTGGATGGCAAACCAGGAACCCCCTAAGTAGCATTGGTGCCGATTAGCACGATCCATATCCCAAGTTCCTATAGCTGTGTACAGAGTTCCCCCAACACAATCTGCTGCTCTGACATGGCCTCATCGACTGCATCCCCAGTGGTGTCCCGCACGGTGTTTTCTATGTCATATAGGTCACCCTCGGTTAAGTTGGTCACTTCGTTGTCTGCTTTAGATGCCTTCGCCTTCTTTCATGGCTTTTGACATTCTAGTTGCACTGGCCGCTTCAAAAGGGCACCCATGACAGTTGATGGTGGTTCTTCCACAGTCGTCTTAGTGGGGGCCTTCTCACTGCTTTTGTCCATTGTTGACGCAGCCCCTCCTGGTGGTGTCTTTCTTGTTGCCACCTGTGCCACCTCCCGGGCTACCTGAACCTTTGCGGCGTGCTGTTCATTCTGCTTTTGTTGTGCAGCACACTTAGCTTCCTCCTTTTGCTTCTAGATATTGGCCTCATTGCACTCTACTGCCTCTAGTCTGTGCCATGCCGGTGGCCAAGTATCCACAACCGCGTCAATAGCGTCATCAATGGCAACAAAGGGGAGTGAGGTCCATGCACGGGCAAGGTCCTTGCGCACCCTGATGTAAACAAAATGCATGTCTGCTTTAAACTCGGCAATACGCTTCATGCTTTCATAGATTCCATTGGATAGACGGGGTTACTCATTAATCCATTGGCGCACATTCACGACCATCAGTATCCAAAAGATTTTGATGTTACGGATTCATCCAGTGTCCCTTGTCACCAAAAGGGAAGCATATTTGGCAGCTTCTGGCCAATCCTGGTCCAAGACAAGAAATTGGCTATCTTCGGGTAAGTCAGTGGTGATCAACATAATGGACAGGAGTAGCCATGCATAATGGAAAGTCTTTCCCTCCTCCTGGACCTCTCGATAGTTGGTCAGGAACTCTTCACAAGGGAACTATGACCAATTGAATTGTTCTCCAACAGCGCATTCCGCAGCAAGTGCAATGACTACTGTTGGAACCTCAGTGCCATGGCATTTCTGAATCACTTTCCCTGCTAGCAACTGGGTGGCGAAGCAGACTGCATTATCTGAAATTCTATCAATTATGTTTCCTCGCTACCCCTTCTCGAGCTTATACTTCTTTTTCAGGTTGTTTATCATCGTGACATTGCCACTTGTATCAACAATTTCCCGGGGGTCTCTTCCCTCACAAGGAAGCTGTGAAACTCGATGAACAAGTTCATCTATGATGCAGACGAGTTTACCAACCCATATCATGTCCTCATGGACCAAACAGAGCAACTCCCTTATGACCACTATTGTGATAGGGGACTGGAGAAAGTGGGGAATAGACAAGAGACGGATCAACTCGACTTTTTCCACCTTTCGCAGCCACTCCTTTGGCTGTATTGTTGTCACTATCCCTTCGGCACTCTACTCCATCAGTGCATCAGTCGCCAAGTGGGGAAATTTTTTTGTATCTGCCAGGTCCCAGTATTTGAATTTCATTGTCGCAATATGCCCAACAACCGAGCTTTCCACAAGGACTGCTTTTGGAAGAGACGGGGTAATGAGTATAGTCTTCGACATATGTTAGAGAACCCTCTTCTTCCTCCTCCCTGTCAATTGTGACAGTTTTACCCTTTTCCTCCATCGTGAACTTGTTAAAGTGCAGGTGTCGTGGCGACCACCTTACTAGTTTAGGAATCTGAGGATCCTTCTTGGTCCGCAGTGTCTGGGGTGAGTTAGGGAGCTCGGTTGTCTGTAGCATGGCTTTCTGTGGGCTCTCTACGGTAGGGTTTGCCAACTTGAGGATTGCTTCCCGATAATGTCTTAGCAATGCCTGAAAGCACAAACTTTCTTCTAATTGCTTGGCATTCATCTTGCGCTCGGCTCAGACCCAGGGCGTATTTCTTATGGAATAGTAAAGTGGGTTGGTGTGAACCTTACTATGATTATATATGATTTCCAATTTAAAATTGGTTGTTCGCCCTTGCTGCAACTCATAAATGTGATTTTGGCAATTACTTTTCTGCCTTAATTGCCCACCGCCCACTCCAATGTGCCTAAAATGGGCCATCATATCATGAAAAATACCTACAGTGGTTGCTTTCCATTCTTCCCCCATGGCAACAGATCCCCCAGTACGCAGGTGTGTTTTTCGTATGCGCGCTTTGTTCACATCGCGCAGCTTCTCGGTAGCCTATTTTATAGTCTCGTGCCCTCTTCCAACTGCATGGGGCGTTGGGACTGGGCCTCCTACAGATACACAAGTTGGTGAACCCTTCATGTGGATCTTCCATTTCCCGACTAGCTCGGGCTGCGAGCACCTGTTGCGTTCCCTTGATTCTACTAACATATTGCAGTTTTTGTGTCCTTGTACTCCCGTGTGCAATCACAACCATGCTAGCAGGGTCACTGCTTGTAGCAGTGTAGGAGAGCTAGCCATGTCCGTTCCCTTCATTATTTTCTTCGTGTAGTCTGTGTAGGTGACTTCTAAGTGTAGCTTATCAATTGCCTCATCCAACTTCGCACTTTGTGCTTGGAGTCTGGCCCTTGTTTCTTCTAACTTAGCAAGTTGCATTTTTCCACGCACAACAGCTGCCCAGAGCTACTAAATCCTTTCATGGATGTTATCACAGGTAGGGTGAGCTGTATCTATGCTGGTTCGTCTGATCGTAGAGAGACTTCCCTACCCGGCCACGTGAGCCTTCATTCTGTGCAAATCAGGTTGGATTGATGGCCACCCGATGTCCACCCGTACCCTTTGCTGTTGATGGATAGCCACTCTATAATAATGTGGCTGCCACGCATATCCTCCAATCTATACCTGGAACTGCCTCCTACATCTCAACTTATGTCCCTCCCTTCGGCTACGCACGGCGCATCTTCCGACACACCAGGCTATTCCTGTGCTACGAATAAAGTGCCAAGCTTGATGAGTTGGCCCTCATTCATTGCGTTATTCTCTGTTGGTTGTTGTCTTTCCTCTATGGTTACATGTCGCAATGATCAAATCATCATATTGCAGTTAAGTGTCATAACTTCCTATAATCGGTTTTGCCATCGCTCAGTCTTGTCATTGGAATCCACTGTGCAGGTTCTACTGCGCTCCCATGAAATTTTTCCATCATCTATGGAATGCACCTAATCTTGGTCTTGCATTGTTATCTGATAGATGCAATCCACTTCATCATCACTTTCCTCATCACACATGGGTTCGGTGTAGCACTCTCCTTCCATTGGGTCCAACGGAACTACTACCCGTAATGACTTCTTTTCGAACGTCATTTTCCGCCTCTTTAAATTAATGATCCCTTTATAGGTTTTAACCCCGTACAGAAATTACCTACATACGAATTCTAAATCACAGGAAAAATAAAAATGCGAGAGCATAACACATAAAACACATATACACAGATATTTCCCACTAGATCTCAAAACCAAGACTACCAGCTTGATTTTTCATTATTTTCCTTTCAATGTTACAATACATATTTATACATGCTGAAGCAGCCAAGACCATGGATTAAAAAACCATCACATCCAATACCATGGACCAAAAAACCATTGATCCAATACCATGGACCGAAAACCATCGCGTCCAAACACATTTGTGAAAATCATGCACAAAACCATAGGTGGGTCCGCCCAACCTAACATAGGGTCCAAAACCAAAATTTTCCGGGGCGTTGCCCTGGACCCCATAAAGTGGGGTTATGGGTACCCCTCAAACCCCCTATTAACTATGTGGAAAGAATATAACACAACCCAACAATGTGCAGGTACTTCTCAAGCGGCTTAAGTACAAGAAGGAGCAATAGAATTGGTAAAGGGAGATAAGGAACAAGCGGAAGCTACATGTAGATTCTGCGTTCTCTTATTTTATCTATTGTTTATAGGAAAGGTAGAGAATGCTTTGTGTTGTCGTTTCTAGATTAAGCTACTAGCCTAAAGGGATTAGGCGTTTATCCAAGAACACTAAAACTTCCCAAAACAAATTGGCAACTCCACTGGGGACTGATTATCCATCTTAGTAGCTTATCAGCCTCCTAAGACATTTCTACATATTGTACTTGTGGTCGTTGATTTTCAGTCCTCTTTCATTGAAAATTGAGTCGAAACTGTGTCAAAATTGCCTTCAGAATCGCTTACTGTCACCGACGCAGCCTAATGAAGGACATAGTGCGCTACAGTGCACTTCCCGCATAGATCTAGTGCGATTCAGTGTACTGTATGTAACTGTTACCTACACTGATCCCTTGAGGGTCAGTTTCCCATCTAGGAACTAAAGTTTTTGCCAATTTTCTCTTGTTTGAATGAGTTGCTGAATGTCAATGATGTTTTGTCTCTGAAAATAGTTTTTCATCTCCTTAATTTGGCCCTACTTAGACTAGGATTGATAAATGTTTCTTATGTATTTACTTTGTCATTTTCAATCTATAGTCAAAAGTTAGTTTTAATCGATTGATCTTTAGCGAAAGAAAGTGTCGTAAAATCGTCTTTTCCTTCGAAAGTTGAATTGTGATCTTCATTCATGAAAGATTGATTGGTTGACATGTGCATATGATTAGTCTCTTCATTGAAAGTGTCGTAATTCCTCATTTCTTTGAAAATGAAAGTGTCGTAGAGTATTCCTTTCCTTGAAAAGAAAGTGTCGCAAAATCGTCATTTTTATGGAAAGAGTTTGTTGATCGTTTGTGCATTAGTTTTCCTTTTTGAATCCTTCAGATTAAGGGATGTTGAAAATAAATACATGCATCTTGCATTGAAAAGAGTTTGTGTGTGCTAAAAGGAATAATGTAAGGAATTTGCATTTAGATCGTTCTCTTTTCTCTTTGATCAAAAGAAATATGATTTCTCTATCCCTAAGTAGCTAGGATTTTCATTGTTAAAACTGAATGGAAAGAATGATTATCATGATAGTTGCATTCCTAGGAATTTCAGAATACATCACGCTGTGAACTTGAAATACAAATTCCTAAGCAAGATCCACTTCGGATATTCCACAATGTTCATCTTTTTCATTTGTCGGCGTTTCGAGCCTAGACCAAGACTCATCATCAGGATTGATTTACAGAGAAGAGAAAAGTGTGTGATAAATATGGTGTAGGTGGGCTGTTAAGTTGGTAAGCCGACCAATTGATTATTTAATAATATTTTAATGTTATTTTAATTAATTCCTGTAATATTATCATATTATATTTATTGAATGTATTACTATCTATGCGCTATTTTTAATTTTTATTAAAGAGATATGATAAAGGTATAATTTTGATTGTACTAATTTTATGTTTATTTTATTTATAATTTTTTAGGTTAATGTTTGTTGATTTTGTGCAATGTTAATTAGGTTTGATTTTTATAATTGTATTAATTTTTTAGTAAATAACTGCTTAACCTAGTCTAATCTTTGTTAATGTACAAAGGTTATATGATTATGTTCTATATGTTAATAAGGTTTTTATTATTATTAATATAATAAGTTTTTAATATTGTTAATTTAACTATTAATTAAAATTAAAAATGTGAGATTAGTTTTATATTGTTTTCGAGTCTTCGTCTAGACTCGAAACTTTAACAAATGAAAAAGATGAACACTGTGGAATATCTGAATTCAGTCTCTCAGAAACCACTCCACAGAAATCTACAAACCAATAAGATCAACTTAAATAAACATCAATTTACCTAATGGAGCATTGTCATTAACGAAAACATTTAGTGCTTCTAGGCTAGAGACGTGTTCCAGCATCGTTAAACCAAGCAGCTATCACTAACTTGTTTGCAATACATCCTAAGTGTGATACCTCATTCCACATACGTGAGTATATCGTAGCTCGTCCACGTACCTTCGGGTATATAGGGCGGTGTTACAGTACGTAAAGTATATGGGAATGCTCTCACTGTGCGGTTTGCATTAGACAACGCTTATACGGACTGGGCCTCCACGTACCTTCGGGTATATATGGGAGTACAACACTAGGTTTCTATCCATCCTTAAGTAACCGAGTCAGCCACCTTGCAAATGTGATACACTGAACACAACATTCGGGGAGATTGCCTGCCCATACTTCTTGGTTCGCTAGGAGGTATTATGTTGTTCACAGTTGCCTGGTAAACCTTTTGCCTAGTTAACCCTTTTTCTTTATTTCTTTTTGATAGTAAAATTAATCAACAATCGTGGAGGAACATCAACCCAAACCCTGTCGTTCGCGGAGAATAGCGAGCCAACCACCTTTTCCTCTCGAAGCAACACCAATTCGGACAAAGCGATCTTGTTTAACTGAGCCTAGTACATCAAGAACTCCTAGTTATTCATTCAGATTACCTGAAACATTTATTTCAGTAGCTACAAAGACTCTAGTTACTTCGACTATTTCTGGTACATCCATTCCTAAAGAAGAAGTTTCACAATTACCTGAGGACATTAGCACTGATCCTAGTGAAACAGTAACCGAGGTTGTCCAACAACAAGTTGATACTTAGCTTCAAATTGTTCAACAAGAAAGTGCTTCAGAACTTGAATCAGCTCAACCAGAAGTGAGTCCAGAACCAATCCCAGTTCAAATAGAAGTTACATCTGAACCTGAAGTTGTTCAGGAACCTCCCTTTGAAACTGTTGTTCATTTACGTAAACATCTGGACTTCGAATTTCGACATTCAGAAGTTGCTATCCCTCAGACATCAGTTACTATTGAAACTACACTTTCATCAACACCATAAATCTTTTATGGACCTGACGGTCAAGTTCTTCCACTAGAATTGATTGCCATAGAGGAGAAATTAGTAGAAGATTCCACACCTGAAACCCCATTTCACTTTGGAACTGGGCTTTATCTTTACCCTACTACTCCTGATTACTTTGCTTCATCTGATCTTGCTTCCTTTCAAGTATGCGTCGAATCTTTAGGACAACTCTTGGGCTAGTTAACTATGGCTGAACAACCGTTAACATCCCAGACTATATCATTTGATGCAGCTGTAGCAAAATCTTCTGTTGTAACTCCTTCGATGTTTTCTACCAC
Source organism: Pinus taeda (assembly GCA_000404065.3). Taxonomy (NCBI): domain Eukaryota; kingdom Viridiplantae; phylum Streptophyta; class Pinopsida; order Pinales; family Pinaceae; genus Pinus; species Pinus taeda. Next base: position 362,876 of record APFE031364994.1, read on the forward strand.
ACCTGAGTCGCACATGTATGGTGAATTGTCCATCCCGATTGGTTACCAATCATTGTCAGGAACCCACTCAGGGGTTGCTTCTGCACCATGGTCATCACGTATGTCCTCAACCAGAATTTTACCTGGTTATTCTCTAATGGGAACTCAACAGTTTGATATTGCACATCAGTATCAGGCTGTGCAATCTGGTCAACAAAGACTTGTGTATCCATTAAATACTGGATAGCCACCATATGGAGAGAAATATGCTTATTCATCATATCCTCCTTATTCCGAAGGACAACCATATCGTAATTTCTCACAATATTCAAAATTAGAACTTCAGAAAGCATTTTTGAAAGTTTTAAAAGCAATATCGGGGTCAAGCAAGGTTGCCCACTATCTCCTACCCTTTTTGGTTTATATATTGACAAGCTTGAGGAGTGGTTAAATTCGCAAGGGGGCGATGGTATCTATTTGGGCAAGTTTGTTACAAGGCTTCTTTTGTATGTAGATGACCTTATTCTGATTGCTAAATCGGCTCTTGGTTTGCAAGAGCACTTACTATCCCTTGAGCATTTTTTTAGAAGTGTGGGGATGCAAGTCAATATCAGCAAAACAAAAGTAGTGGTTTTCTTGCACTGTGATTGAGAAGGCAGGACGCCACTCTTCGAAAGTCTACTATTGTTTCGTAGATTTTCAGAAAGATTTCGATTTTGTTTTGAGGGAGGCCTTGCTCCAGAGACTCAAAGATATTGGCATCTCTGCAACCCTATTGACCGTTATTATGCGCCTATATGAATCTGTTCTTGGTTGTCTTCATGCAGCCCATGGGATGTTTGATTTCATTCAAACCACTATTGGGGTTAAGCAGGGTTGTCCACTGTCCCCTACCCTGTTTGGGATCTATATTGATGAGTTGGAATCATTTCTACACGAGCATATCTAGGACACTGATGGCTGCCTTCTTCACCAGGTTTTTATATCTATTCTACTCTTTGCTAATGATGTGGTCCTCCTCTCCTCATCCCCAAGAGGATTACAGAGGCAGTTGGATGCCTTAGCTCTATTTTGTGATCATCGACAACTGACGGTCAACCTGGGTAAAACCAAGGTTATGATCTTTAATGGGGTGAAGAAAACCTTAGACCTTCACTTTCTATTCATAGGGGAGGAGATTGAGATCACCAACACGTATACTTACTTGGGGGTGTAATTCTTAGGCCCTCGCTTCAGTTTGCGACCAGCGCTTTAGCCTCAAATCAACAAGGGATATGAATCCTTAGCCCTTCTTAAGAGACAATGCTTTTGACATTACTTCCATGGCATCTCGTCCAAGATGAGCCTCATGGACACCTTGATCTGTCCCACTGTTCTATATGGCTCACAGTTTTCGGGACCATCTTTACTTGAGCCAAACTGGGCTTCAGCTGAGAGAGTCCATATTCTTCTTCTCCGTCGCATCATTAGGTGCAAACTGACACTGTCATAGCACATAATCCTTGTAGAGTTTGTAGCTCGGCCCTTTCGGCTTGGGATAATATTCAGATTGGTTTCATTCTTGCATCATGTCAAGGGCTTGGCAGACTCGATAAAGAGTAGTGACCGATATCCTTACTTGGCATATTGCTCTTTTGAGACTATTGCCCATTCTACTCCCTCAGGTCGAGCCAGATGTTGGTTTATAGGAGTTTCCAATCTCTAAGAGTCAGTGGGAATTTAGTTGGATTGTCTCCCTCCTTTCCGATATTCCTTAGATGCTCCAGGTCACCTTTTACCTACTAGATAGGAGCTACACAAGATCATGAGGGAGGACATATCCAGGCAATTCGTCCAGGTCACCTAGGTTGCACCCAAAGATGGCCTTCTATGCTAAACACTTCTTGGAGTTGAGAGATGGGCTCATTGTTCGACCCCAGTATACGTTTCACCACTGGATGCATGCTCTTCACATTCCTCTAAGCTAGTTCAGATTAGGTTCTCATAGACTTCGTGTATAGAGACGGACCACCAGGTGGATAGACTAGACAGACTCTGCCAGGTATGTCATTTACAGAAAGTGGAGATCGAGGTGCACTTCATTCTTGGATGCCCTGTCTACTACGAGATCAGAGGAAGGTTTCTTTGCTTGTTCAGAGATTCTCGGACCCTCGCCGACTTTTTCAGGTATCTAGATCAGAGATGTTTGGCCCTATATATGCAGGAGGATTTTAGGTTCCAAGCACATATTCTTCAGCCTCCCATCAGACCAGACCTCACACAAAGGATCACGACATTTTTCAGGGTACTACCTTCAGACAGGGGCACCAAGAGATCGATTGATACCAGTACGTATCTAGACTCCAAATCAGTGAGGATTCGTGGGACCTCACCCTGCCACACAAGATCTTAGTAGTAGTTCCATCTTAGATTCGTTCCTGGGAGATGGACTAGGTCCTTCATCATTCAGCAACGTGTGAACCCCCCCAAGAAATGATTTAGTGGACAGTCTGCACTTGCCATCGGCTCTTCATCAGGCCAACAGACTTTGTTGAGTTTATTCAATGTTATTCATTCAGCCTTAAATGTTAGGAGAGATTGGTTAGATCCTCAGACCTATTAACTCCTAGATCTTCTCCACTAAGAACAGATGTTGATTTACTTCATGCATTGTATCTTTTATAGGAGATTGTTTGGTTCTCCCGCTTTGTATATACATTAGTGTACTCAACGGTCCCTTTGACCTACTTTGTGGTCATTAGTTGGACATAAATATAATTATATTATCTTATTTTAATATTATCTAAGAAAATAAAACATAGTCAGCAGAAGTTCTACTTTGAAGGCAACATTCTGGAAGAAGTTGCGGATTACAAATACCTCGGACTTAACTTCAACAAAAATCTAAGCTGGGATGGTTGTAGAAAGAAAAGAACTTTGGGGGGTTGGAAATCATTTTATGCTTTTCAAAATAGGTGTAGAGAGGTAGAGTTATGGGACTGGAAAACCACACAAACTCTTTTTGGGCTTCTAGTGATTCTGGTGATTCTCTATGGTTGTGAACTATGGGCCAACAATACATCTGACATGCAGTGGAGACAAATTGAGAAAAATCAGAAGCGTTTGATTACAAACAAATTCAAGATTAAAAGTGTAATTCCTTATGTTATCTTGCTAAGTGAAATAGGGTTGCTCCTATTGAAGCAATTGCTATGGTCCGCGTCATAAGCTATTTAAATAAAAAATGAGCAAGTGGAAGAGGGTAGATGGCCTAAGGTTGTCTTTAATGATAGATTGTGCAAAAAAAGAAAAATTTGGATGTAGCAAAATAACAAATGGTTTAGTAAATGGGGTATTTGCTTGAACGCGTGTCCCATAATAGTAAAGAGATAAAAGCTTTTGTTATGGAAAAGTTCCACAAGGGTACTTGGAATAATGAGCTAGGAAGAAAGAAAAAATATTATACTGAAGTGTTTAATCCCACTCATAGTCATCAACCAAAAGCATACATAAAGATGAATATCTCTTAGAGAGCCAAAATTCTTATTGCTCAGTTAAGGACTAATTCTCATCAACTTCGGTGTGAAACAGGGCGTTGGGAAAGGCCAAAAGAAGTGTGGGAGGAAAGAGTATGCAATTTTTTGTTCTTCCGGAAAAGTAGAAACAGAAAAACATTTCATTTTAGAATGTGAGGCCTACAAAGACAACAGGGAAAGTTATGTAGATATATTGGCAGCGAGCTCTTGGGATAATCTATTTAGCGAGGCATTTATCGAGAAGTTGGGAGCATTTATTATGAATCTTCACAGAAAAAGGGCTGAATACATCAAGCAAATAAAGAAACAATCTGTCCCATAGGCTATTTTTAGCCTTGTGGACGTTAAAATAATTTATTTCGGAGTCGTCTAACCAGGTGGAGGAATTGCCCGGATGGCCAAAAGTGGCCGGAATCCACATAAAAAAATTTCAAAAAATCTTGTAGAGGAAGTGTTTGAATCGTGTTTCTGATGGTGGAAATGGATTCAGCACCATCAAAAACGTCGAGGAACCTAAAATTTTAAACTTTAACAACTAGAACTTGGATTTACAAAAATCCTTGTCGAATTTTCTCTAAATATGACCGAAATTTCCATAACTTTCTAGGCAACTCCTCCACCTTGTTAGACTACACGATTTCTTTCTCTCTTTCTATTTATTATTTATAATTAATTTAATTTAATCGACTATTTTTTTATTAATTAATTAAAAAGTAAGAATATTTTTTGTAAAAATCATATTATCACAGTTTTGTTGTATTGTGAGGGCAAGATGAAGAACCACATCTTAGCATCAAGTTAAATAGATGAAGAGAATTTATTTATTTTAACCATTATAATATAATGATATCGTGAGGGCAAGATAAAGAACTAGATCTTAGCATGAAGTTAAATAGATGAAGAGAATTTATTTATTTTAGCCATTATAATATAATGATTATTATTATAATGATAATAATAATAATAATAATATAACAATTAGATTTGATTAAATAGAATATGTATTTATATATAATAATATGTTTAATATAAGGATAATTGTTAGAATATTAAGTTATTTAATATTGTAAATGCAAGGAAAATAATTAATAAAAATATTATTATTATCTAATTTTAAGGTCACAACACCAAATTGGTTTATGAGAACCCCTTGTTTATGGGACAAGGGACCCACCTCCGCGCACTGATTTGAATGTTAAGTCTACTAAGGGATACATACTCTACTCCCTCTAGTTTTGAACATGTGACCTCTCAGGAGGAAACACATGGTCTTAACCATTAAAAGGAAAATTTTAATGAAAGGAATATCTAAAATAAAATATATTTAGTTTCAAACCTAAATATCAAACAATAAACAATAATAAAATCAATATTAATAATATAATAATTTATAGTATAATATATATATATTTAGTAATGATTATATAATAAATATAATATATATAAATATATAATATATTATATTATATAAACCTAAATAATCAAAACATAAAACAAATATAAAATCAATATAATAATATTAATAACTATATTATATATAATATTATATATTATATATTATAGAGATTTGAGTATATTATATCTATTAATGGGTCAAACTTAAATAATAAAACAATTAATCCTAAATGGAGTTGTCTTTAGTGCGACTTTTTGACTTTCCCGTGCCGAAATCCGGTGGAAAATTTGAGGTGAAATCTTGATTTGTGTTATCTAAACTGGTTTTTTGACTGTATATATGGATTCAACACCCTAAAAAACACTTAGGGTAGTTCGATTGTGCAAGGGTTACCCATCAAGCTTGTGATTTCAATAAATTATTGCCGAGTTTTAGAGAAATTAGACCAGAAAAACCTATCAGAAAAGCTTCCAAAAAGTCTCACTAAAGACAACTCGATCCTAGACACTTAAAAATAAAATGGTCAAACTTAAATAAAAATATTTGGGTCAAACCTAAATAATCAAAGCACTAAAATAAAAATAATCTTATTTTTTTCATCTTTTTATATTTGGTCTTCGCACTCTTGGATTTATCATTTCAGTTTTTGAGGATGGGTGAAGTGTTTATCTAAAATGTCACACCTCAATGAGATGACATAGTGTTCCATAAGTTTTCAACATAGTTATAAAAGCCACACATAAGGATATTATATTTTTAATATCATTTTAAATAAAATTTGTTTGAAGGGGTAAGAATTAATGGTGAAAAGTATCCTTGCTAGGGGTAAGGAACGAGGAATGTACGAGAGTAGGAGGGCTTATTAATCCCCCACACAACAACAATTATGCATAGACGTGGTAGATAGTGGACATTAGGAAGGTGTCGGGAGAACATTCTCGAGGCTCCTCTTGGTATAACAATGACGGTGTTGGGCGGGACATGCAGTTGTAACTGCAGGGAAATGAAATTCGGTGCCATTGAGGGTGGTGTTGGTTCCGACTTTGTGAGTCTCCTAGGAGCCACGAGCCATCTCTCTAGTGGGTGGGAGGCTCATATTGCAACCTGAAGCCTAGGCAATGGTAGAGTGCTGGAGTGGTTTAATGTTGCACTTATAGCCTGGGACCTGAACTCGAATCTCTCAGGGGCCATTAGGTGAAGGAATTCCATTTGCATTCTACTTCCATCCCTCTACATGGTTTCCTATGGGATGTAAGTAGGTTGTATGCAGTTGTATGTGTGGGTGGTTGTTTAGACTTTTTCCGCTCTTTCATAGGTAATTCTCCCCCAATTTCCCTTCCCTATAAGGCTAGTTTGCCCCTTTTTTTACTGATGCATGGGGTTGCTTCTCCCTCAAGGCTAGTTGAATTGTTTTGTTGTGCTTGTTGTCAAAGTCCTCGAGGGGTTATCTGCCTTATTGTTTTGCTTCTTTGGGAGAATTATGTTGTTTTATCGCTAGCAAATAGTGGGAAAGTCATGGTTTTTGTTGTGATTTTCATTGGTATCCAAGAGATCCTAGCCTCGACCTTTGCGGTGCCTGAGGAGGGTGTTCAAGGGAAAAATCGTTATGCCAGTCATCTTCAATCAGGTGTAGGGTAGTTCAACTCCCTTGACAAGCCTTGGTGGGGCTAGATAGGTCTTTCTATATGCTCTTGTTTTGAGGGCTTAGTTAGTTCAAGTCAGAGTTGTGTTATCTGTGAGCTGCCAATGTTGAGACAATGAGGTCGTCCCCATCAAGGGGGTGGCCAGCAAGGCAGGGGAGAAAGAAGACCAAGGGATCAGCTGGTGGATGAAGGTGAGCTTGTCATGCCGCAAGGAAGCTCACCTATACGTGTTGATTTTCCACCTCCTTTGGATTCCATTGAAGCCCAAATTTGCCTTGTCCAAACCTCGATGGACTAGCTAGCTCAAGACCACCAAGCATACCACAATGAAATGATTAGTTTCTTTTTCTAGTATTTATCACAATCAGGGGTGCATTTTGGATTGCCAAGCATCACTTCGGGGCGATCAACAAAGGTTGCATGATTAGATGGATGGTTTTGAAGGGCGGATGGTGTATATGGAATCACACATCCATGATGCCTTTCATCACCTGGTTGAACGATGTTCAAGCTTCGAATGAAGAAAATATACAATGAGGCGAGTGGGATATTTTATAGTTTTTGCTCAGTTTTGTGCCTGGTGGGCTCTTGATATAAAGTTTTCTAGTTTTAAACAATTACTCTCAATTATTTTTTGTGTATCTAGTGGCCAACAAATTTGATAGGACGCCTTGTTTTCATGGAGCTTGTGTTTATCACGATGTATCCATCTCTTGAATTAATAGAAAACTGTTGACTTACAAAAAAAAAATGGTGAAAAGTAAAAAGTTTTTAACCATTGGGCAAAGTTTATTTCTCGTTAAGGTTCCTTGAAGGTTATTGAGACACCTTAAAGTAATAGTTGAACATGTGGTTGCACGAACAATCGTCGAAATTACTAATTCACTATGAAAAAAGAAATTATAGTTTATATATTTTGTGTTTGAATGAATTTAATTTAGGAAATTAATATTAAAGAGGAATTATTTTTGTAAAATAAGAACTAGAAACATTACTTAAATATTGTTAATGAATAACAATAATATTAAACCAATTTTATTGAAAAAAATTAGAGGGAAAAATAATATGGGGGAATTAAATAATGTGATTAATATGATATAGGTAAATTGGTAGTGGAATTTTTTTGCTAAAATAAATTATTGTTAATAGAGAAATAAAAATATTATATTTTTTAATATTATTCTAAATAAAGTTGTTTGAAGGGGTTAGATTTAATGGTGAAAGTAAGGAGCTTTTAACCATTGGGCAAAGTTCAATTTTTGTTAGCGTTCTTTACCGTGGAAATCATGGAGACACCTTCAATTAATGGTTGAATGTGGTTGCACCTAGAGAGATTATATTAATGATCTCGTGACCTATGTACACATAACTGAGTGAAATCCTACCCTAAGGTTCTTTAAAAATGGCCTAATGGGTTTAGATCCAATGGTGAAAATCGAGGAGAATATTAGGCAAAGTTCAATTCTTGTGAGGTCCACTTACTCTGAAAGCCATGTGGACACCTTGAGGTAGTGATCAGGCTACACCCATAGAGATTATATTAATGGTCTCATGACTTGTACACATATAAGTGGATCAAAGCTCGCCCCCATGTCCTTATGTTTGAAAGAATGGATGGCAAGTGCAAGGAGCAGGTGGGTTTGTGGGGTGTGTGATTTATCACCCCAAATGAATAATATATACAACCTTCTCTTAGATTCTTTGACATGCCTCCAACAACATAGAGTAAGCTTATGCCTTGCTCCAAGGAATCTCTATAGCGGACTCGCTTCATATGAGTAATCTAATCATAATAGGGGACTCTAAAAAAACCACAAGGCACTTGCATGATGGCACTTTCACCCTCGACTGTCAAATACAGTCAAAATTCCAGTGTATATGATTAGGATTGGAATCCTTCCTAAAGGTAACTTATTTTCATGTTCTATGTTGCAGAAACTTTGTGGCAGGTGAATTAGTTGCCTAAGTAGGGGGGCACCACCAGAACCTTGTGAATCAACTTGACAATTTTCAACCAATTTCTCAAAGACCAACTAGTAACATAATCAACAATCACATTGGAAATTTTGATTGATCGCAAACTTCAAATTCAGTGCACTTAAGACAAATCGAATTTCTTCAGTTTGGTTAAACCTACATACAAGTCAATTTCTATCTCATTTTAGAGGTGTTTTACAAAATGTATATAGTATCATTTCACTAGTTTAATAAAGTATAATTATAGAGTAGATGATCTAGATTTGTACTAAACGATACTTTACCTAAAATTGATATAACATCAATAAATTAATATCTATGTAACTTTTTATACCTCCCTACACATATTTTGCTTAATATAAGTTTCCGGTTTTATTAAAAATAATATATTAATTTTGTAATAAAATAAAATCTTTATTTTAATAATAACTATATAATAGGATTCTTGTGAGTATAAATAAAATTTAACCATTATAAATTGAATTCTCATGTCTCAATTTCTAACCCCCTTTTATTTAGTGATAGTGACTCCTAACAACTATATCCACAAACAAGAAGGTTTAGTTTATAAATTGAATTCTCATGTCTCAATTTTTAACCCCTTTTATTCAGTGAGAGTGACTCATAACAACTATATCCACAAACGACTTGTTTAGTTCACATATTAAAGGTTTGAAGGAAATGGAGATGGTTGACATGATCCATCAATAAACATTTGGATAAATTTTATTTTAGATATTGTTTCGTTATTGAAACATGTTTACAAACAAAAGCTTAATTTTCATGTAAGTCATATTTGAGAATTTTATAAAAAGTATGAAAAGGAAATAAAGATGAGTGGCATAATGTGATGCAAGTTTGGTTTTGGTTGTAAAAAGTTTTTTGGTGAAGGAATTTTGAAAAGGACTGATCAAATTTTTTTATAGGGTTACCTTATTTATTAATAAGGTTTTGGATAATCTTTATGTGACAAAAGAAATATTTGATCAATTGTATAATTAGAAGGAGAATTTTGTATAAGTTTTTGTCTTTTTATAGTTTTGTTTATAATTTTTCTTTTATCTGTGTGAAGTTAAATATTTTAATTTCTAAGTTTTGATGTTGAGTTAGAGTGAGTGATTAAAAAAGAAAGTTCAATGAAGTGCATGTATTGATTTCAATATTGTTCACCAATTTTATGTTGCTGAGATAGTACAAATTCTAACTATGATCATACATTTGAATATTTAAAAGATCATATTACTTATTTTGTGTTTTTTCTTAATATTTTTTGTAACCTTTGTTCATCTAACCTCTAAATTTAACATTGGTGAAATATTCATCATCATTAATTTCTTTCTTGCTTTGATTGAACAATTGAACATGATGTCTTTCTTGGTAATCTCAATATTACGATCCATGTGTTAGAAAATTATATATTAGAAAGCAATGGAACACATAAAATATTTCAGAAATATAAACACAGAAAACACATAAAACAAGAGAGACACAAATATACGTGGTTCACCCAGTTTGGGATACATCCACGGGGAAACAACCAGTCCTTTCTTTTATATTATCCAGCAAACTGAAGAGATACAACCTACATCAGATCCGCTGTAACACCCTCTTTGCTCTCAATCTCCTCCCTTTTCCTCACTCAGAATACAGATCTGGAACATGCCTTACCTCCTTCAATAGCCATTGAATTCCATTCTGTTGTTTTATGAAAACTGTACCCATTCCAATGATTTTACAGGGTTTATCATCACCTAATCGAACCTGTCCAAAATCTCCTTGAACATAATCATGAAAGTGTTTCTTATCAGGTGTGGCATGGAATGAGGCCCCTGAATCTACCACCTAGGCATCAATAATGTTTTCTAATGAAAGAATCAAAGCATATTGCAACACATCACCTGTTACATTCGCTTCATGATTAGTTTCTTGCTGCACATCTCCTTCTTTTCCCTTCCGAGACTTGCAGTCTTTCTTCAGGTGTCATTTCTTTCCGCATTTCCATCACATTATCCCCGATCTAGACTTGGATCTGCCTTTTCTTGACTTACTGCAATATCCTGGGCTCTTTCCTCTTTCCATTTTTCTTCCCCTCGTCTCTGCAATCAAAGCATTACCTGATGTCTCACCGGAGCTTTTCTGTCGCATTTCCTCGCTAAGGATTGCACCAACAACATCATCAAACTTTAAAGTACTAGATCCAAAGACAGAGTTACTAATGGCCATAATTAAACCATTCCAACTTTCTGGCAATGAACATAGAAATAACAGAGCCCTAACTTCATCATCAAAAGTTACCCCTACAGAACTTAACTGACTTGTAATTGTATTAAAATCATTTAAATGATTTGCAACAGATCCACCTTCTGACATCTTCATATTAAATAAACGCTTCATAATAAATACCTTATTTGACGCTGTGGGTTTTTCATATAGTTTGGCCAATGTCGACATTAAACCCTTTATTGTCGTTTCCTTTGAAATATTAAACGCTACCGACGCTGCTAGGCACAGTCGTATTATTCCAAGTGCCTTTCTGTTGAGAATATTCCATTATGTGTCTGTCATACTTGTTGGCTTCTTTTTCTTTCTGCTCAATGGTAGGTACAGATCTCTCTGATACAGATAGTCTTCCATCTGCATCTTCCACAACTGGTAGTTTTGGCCATTAAATTTTTCGACCCTAAACCTACCATCTTCCGCCATTACTCCCACTTGAACGAGGAACCCTTCTCTCCTGCGAGTATATCAGCCAAATAGACCTTCGGCTCTGATACCAATTGTTAGAAAATTATATATTACAGATATACATAGACGCTATACAATTCCCTCATATATAGTTAAGGGTTGCCTTCTAGGGCAAAAAAACCCTAAATTAAACATAACTTCTACCATCGGATCATCCGCCTAATGAATGGCCCAGATAAACTAGAAATTACTAGACTTTTACAAGGCAATTTTACGTATGTTTTTTGCTTCAGGGGCGTTGCCCCCAAACCCCCGCCGGGGGGGATTAGCCCCCCCGCGTGGAGGGTTGTACAATCTTCTTGGGGTATACATCCGGTTGAAACCTTTGAATACAGAAGATAATCACGCTCCACACCCAACACCATGTATCCTCTTTCTCAATTCAAAAATATGTTTGTGCATGGCAAATAATGGGAGGGGATATTGCTCTTGAGATGTCAAGGTAAAAGGGGAAGCAGGAATGAGATTGGTTATCATCAACCCTGACGGAACAAAGAATCTAGAATGTGCTTAGCATTTAGGGCACACCACAATCAATCAAGTTGAATCATTGACTCTTTTCATTGATCATTGTTTAGCTTCTTCATACAAGATCAACAAGCTCATACTTCTTGGAGACTTAGAATTAATCATCAATTCTATAAGAAATTTATAGGTGAAATTTTTTTCCCTCTTAGAAAGAACTATGGTAAGAATTTAGTAAGAAACAAACAAACTTGAGGAGGTAGATTACTTTCATACTCTCAAAAAAATCAATGAAAATATGGATACATTTAAAAAAAAAGGCTTTTTTTGTTCACCAAGGAACTCTATTCACAACTTTTGGGATTAAAGAGTTTTATGTCCCCTAGAAATTAATTATGTATATTTATATTAAAATTTGGTTTTGATCTTTATTATTCTCCACTCCATTGAATTAAAACCATCAATATTTTGGCACGACAAATCTTGCTTCAGTCTATTACATGCATCCCTGTTCAAAGATATATGTGCTCTCTCCTTCATGAGGTAGGGCAGCTGTAACGACCATTAGTCATATACGCAGCGGAAATATTAAAATACTTCGTAGACAAAGAAATCCACCGTAGGATAGTAATTTAAATTGTATATTGTATAAAAGAATTGATGTATGATGATTACAAATGAGAATGAGAGTCTTCTATTTATATAGTCAGGTAAGTACCCTTTCAAGAACATGCATGTCTCTAAGACACACATTTTCGTTATTAACTAACTAACCATTGGTTAATTTACTTATTATTTATTATTATTATTATTTATTATCTATTTTTACATAATTTATGTTCATAACATTGCCTTCTCCGTCAAAAAGTTTTGTCCTCAAAGCTTGCTGATGAAGGGTTGGATCTCTTTTGTCATTCGGAATACTTTTTGTTTTTGAGCTTTTATCTTTGTTGATACAAGACAATATGATGTTTTGAGCAATAGACAAAATTGACGTACTGAAAATGGATTGGACCATCCTAAATTAATCTTCTGGGGAATCTTCTGATCCTTGGAGATGTGTGGTGAATAGTTATCATATGACCGGATTGAGCTCACTTCAATATTCTTTGAAACATAATTTTGTTTATGTTATATGTGATATATATTTGTAGATTGATTAAGGTGTCTACTCTTGTGATTCAGATGTAGATAAGGAATTTTTCTTGTTTGAAATTCCTTAAATGTTTATGGCAATTTTCTGATTTCCTTAAGGCATTGTTGTTGTTGACTTGACTATTGAATCCTCATTTTGGGTGTCCTATGTTTGAACGATAACCTCTGAGTACGTTTTTACTTCAATAGGGTTTGGATTTGCCTGAACTGCGAGATTAGTGGTATTGATGTTTGTTTCTTTAGTTTAAACTACTACATCTGGAGATTTTTGTTGATTTGTGGTAGCATCGGACGTGATCTAGCCATGAAAATTGGTGGAGAGGCTAAAGCTCATAATATCTCCAAGACCCAGAAATGGTTTGGGGAAATTCCACCCGGTTGGAGATATATTAAAATAATTAATATTTTTAATGGGGTTCATAAGTCTAAACTTAGGAAAATTAAAATGTTAATGGGTATTAATATAAAACTTGGTTAGGGCGGATGGAGAAGATGGGTTTTCGCTCTGGCTAGGGTTTCTGTAAACCCTACGATGACAGTCTTCCCCTGACAGCGGCTAGCCTTGACAGACCTTGGGTGGATCTGCAGCCTCACATTTCCTGCAAACGACCGGAGGAACCATGCAGCCCCCTCAGGGGGAGGGCAATGCGCCTCCCCCAATAAACGATGGCAAAAAGCATCCAGTTGAAGCTAACGACAATGAAGAAGGGCAGAACAGGGACAATACGGACAACAATGAGCATCAGGACATTGATCAAACTCAGAAGGATAAACCCAAAGTGAGCTCATCCACATGTAGGCCAGTGGCCACTCACAGGCCAAAAGTGGAATTTCCTAGCCATAGAATCAACGCCAGAATACAGTTCATGAAGGATCACGCATTAATAGGCAAGTTCATTGGACTTTGGCTAACTGAGAAAGTGCTAAGAGGCTGGATAAACTCCAAATGGAATCCAAAGGGTCACATTACTTTGCAACTAGGGCTAAAAGGCTTTTTTATAGCAATATTTAACTGCTTGGAAGACCGTAACAGAGTCCTGGACGAAGGCCCATATTTCTTCAATCCGCGGGTCTATATCTCAAAGGGTGGGTTGAACGGTTCAATCCTGACAAGGAAGATCTTAGTTGTGCTCCTGTCTGGATAAGGCTATATTCACTTCCATGGGAATACTGGGAGGAAGATTCCTTGAAAGAAATTGGAAATGCTCTGGGTGAATTCATCAAAGTTGCGGAGGAAACAAAACTGTGCAGATACACATCATTTGCCCAGATCTGTATTTACATGGATCTCAAGCAAGCCCTGCCAGACATGGTAAGTCTATTCCATGATGATATTGAATGGATTCAGTTGATAGATTATGAGCATGTACCGTTTAGATGTAGGAAATGTCACGATTTGGGCCATCTCTTCAAAGACTATCCTCTAAACAGGATACCCCCATCTCAAATGGATTCAAACAACCTTGCTCCTAATGGGTTTACCAAAGTGGTAAGTCGCAGAAGAAGTCACAAGAAGATGGCAGCCAGTACCAGGACCATCCCAGCTAACTCATCAAAACCCTCAACCAGCAACAGCTTCGCTGCTCTGGCCAGTAATGACAATCAAGAGCCCGAAGATCCACCTCTAAATGAGAAGGAAACTAGTAAAGACAAGCAAAAAGGGGCCTCGTCGTAGCCAGAGAAAAGTCAGTTCAGTAAATCGATCCCTCAGACCCAAAACAAACTCCCGGCCTAGAGCGTTCAAGGAATGGAAGTCGATAATCCAGCACGCAGCTCAAAGGCTGTTGAGGAATCAACTGAAGATTACCAAGAGCCCCAACTCGTGGAGGAAGACCAAGAGAATATAGATATTGGTGAACTGGATATCCTAAGACTTGAGCAGGCATGCAAAACAAGAAATTTTGATAAAATTCCAGATCGGCAAGTAGACAACCTAGTGGAGGTCCTCACTCGTGCACAAAAAAAATACTCTATGGGGGTTCAGATTGGCAGTCAATGGGATGAAAAGTTCATTACCAAAGATAGCAAAAAAAGAGGGAGGAAAACCACTCTTGAAAGAACTATCAGAATAGGAGAAGTGTTAGTTGAGTCAGGCAGATATGCCAAGCTAACTAGGTATTTCAACACAAACCCCAATCCTTCTCAATGCGCTGATATCTTGGAACATTAGAGGGCTCAATAGCCCAAGAAAAGGCAGACTCCTAAAAAATATGCTCATGCAAGAAAAACCTAATATTCTTTTTTTGCAAGAAACAAAATGTAACTCGACAGTTCTAGAAAAAATGGCAGCAAAAGCTTGGCCAGGTGGAATGGTAACGACTATTGATGCTCAAGGGGCGTCGGGAGGATTTGCATTTCTCTGAGATGCGCGAGTGATCCAACTTACCAACATACACGTAAACAATAACTTCATCCAAGCAATCTTTCACATTATTGGTACTAACATCCACAGTCATATGACTAATGTGTATTTCCCTCTGGAAACTACACACAAAGCTGAAATCCTATACACCTTAACAGAGCTCAATTCAAATAGGTTGCACCTGCTATGGATCTCTGGAGGTGACTTTAACATGATTGCAAGCCTAGAAGAAAAACAGGGAGGCAGAAACAGAGGCAATAGAGATGGGAACATTCTCAAAGATTTCATACAAAACAATTGGCTAATAGGCATCCCTTCAAACAATGGCATGTTCACTTGGAACAACAAAAGATAAGGTTCGCAACAAATAGCTTTACACCTTGATAGATTTTTATTGTCTGATAATGCAATTCACTTGGGTGGAGAATTCATTGCTTCCATACTGCCGATATCAGGCTCTGATCATTGGCCAATTGAACTGCAATGGAATCGACCCGACAACAACACTCGACGTCCTTTCAGGTTTGAAGCTTTCTGGTTGACCCATCCGGATTTCAATGAATTGGTCAGTTCAAAATGGCACAACTTTGTTCCCTCTAATGGCTCCAAGATGTATCAGTTCCAGCAGAAGCTGAGGCACCTTAAGAGCGAAATCAAACACTGGAACCATACATCTTTCGGCAACATTTTTCAAGCTCAGAACGCTCTTAATCAAGAAATGAAGAAGGTACAACAGAGGATTATAATTGAAGGATGATCTGAGGATCTCACAAAACAAGAACAAACTCTTGAAGCTCAAATCTTAACTAGAGCAAATCAGGAGGAAACACTCTGGCGTCAGAAATCAAGAGTAAAATGGCTGAAGGACGGGGAAAAAATATAAAGTTCTTTCACAGAACCACAGTGCAACGCAGAATGAATAACAACATATCTCACATAAAAAATGAGCAGGGAGCAAGAATTGAGACTCACGAAGGCATCGAAAGTGAAGTTCTCAGGCATTTCAAACAAGTGCACCAAGAGCCTAACATAGACAGAACGCATGCTATTGACAGGGTTTTGTGAAACATTCCCAAGTTAATCACAAAGGAGCATAATCTTCTCCTTCTTCGTCCCACAAACCTTCAGGAAGTCGAGAATGCTGTGCATCAGTTGAAAGCAGGGAAAGCACCGGGTCCGGATGGATTCACCTCCAACTTTTTTCACAATTTTTGGGATGTAATCAAAATGGAGGTATGGCAAGTGGTGGAAGAACTGCGCACTTTACGATGGATGTACCCAAGGCTAAATGCTACCTTCATTGCTTTAATCCCCAAGGAAGAGGAATCCAGTACTCCGGATAAGTACAGACTGATCGCTCTATGCAATATTATTTATAAAATTGTCTCAACAATTATAGCCACCAGATTGAAGTTATTTCTCCCTCTCATTATTTCGCCTGAGAAATCTGGTTATGTAGAAGGCCGACAGATCACTGATGGTATTATTCTAACTCACGAAATAATCCACTCTCTGAAGTAATCAAAGAAACCAGGTATGCTGCTGAAAATTGATTTATCCAAAGCTTTTGATAGCTTAAGTTGGGTTTACATTCAAAAAATTTTAAATGCCTTTGGTTTCGACCCTGCTTGGATCAGATGGGTCTTCAGTTTGTTATCCTCCTCGTTCTTTTCTGTGCTCATTAATGGTATTCCCTCGCCCACTTTTCATCCTTCTAGGGGCATCAGGCAGGGAGATCCCCTCTCTCCATTCCTTTTTGTCATTATGGCAGAGGGGTTAGGAAGAAGCATCAAATTAGCCCTGCATTCTCAGCGGCTCAAAGGTCTATCCTTTCTCAATTCCCCCACCTACTCTCATCAGCAATTTGTAGATGATAATATTCTCTTTGGTCATCCTTCTGTTCAAGAAGCGCGTCTTCTCAAAGCTCTCCTATCGGACTTCTCTGAAGCTTCAGGAGCCAATATTAATCGTATAAAGTCTCAAATTTTTTTCTTCAATACTCCTGTCCCTACCCAAAACGCCATAGCCCGCATTCGTGGTTTTACCATAGCCTCTCTTCCTTCTAAATACCTTGGAGCGCCCTTAATGGCCTCGGCTCTCAAGCACTCCTCATGGAAAATCCTGTTAGAAAAGCTAGAGGCGCGTCTTCTCCTATGGACTCACAGAGCACTTAACATGGTGAGTCGTCTAGTTCTTATCAAAGCTATTCTTCACTAAATGCCTCTTTATCTTTTTTCAATCTTAGTAGCTCCCAAATGGGTGCTCAAAGAAATCAAGAAGCTCCAACGAAATTTCTTATGGGGTAACTCTGGTCCTAATCGAAAATGGGCCCTTGTTAAATGGGATAAAGTTTGTCTACCGAAGAAAGCTAGAGGCATTGGCCTTAGGGATCCGGGGCACAGCAATGCAGTCATGGGAGCCAAAATTTGGTGAGATGGCTCTCAAACCCCAACACTCCCTGGGCTTCCCTATGGACAGCCAAATATGCAAACAACAACCCTCTCGAAGAAAGAATTTGAATGTCAGAAGTGAGTTCGGGCTCAGTGATATGGAATTCGGCCAATCAACACAGGAAACTAATACAACAGCATAGCTTCTGGGAAATTAAGAATGGCACCACAGCTAGGTTCTGGGAGGACTCCTGGCAGTAGCTTCCAAAAATCAAGGACATCCTCTCTCACCTTCACTTACTAGAGCAAGATTTGCATGAGCTAGATAAGGTTAGTCAATTTTGGAATCATTCTTCCACACAGGGATACAGACGTTGGATTGAGGCAAAACATATTCTACGGCACGACTCTGAGCAAGCTCAAAACTCTCTATCCTCTGAATTACAAAAGAGGCAAATCCTCTCTTCAGAAGGAATGGATATCCTAAGGTGGGGATATGAGGAGAAAGGTATTTTTACCACTAAGGAAGCATACAATGTAATTATCAAAGAACGCATAATCAAAGATGCTCTATGGAATAAAATATGGGACCCCGCCAATTGGCTTAAGGTTTCCACCTCTCTTTGGCTCCTTTGTCAAAATAAAATATTAACTTGGGATAACCTCAGAAAAAGGAATTTTTATGGCCCTTCTATATGTCTCAACTGCATGCAAGCAGAGGAATCAGCTTTACATCTTATGTAGACTTGTCATACAAGATGAAAGCTATGGGAAAAGGTTAGCTTCCGTTGCCAAAAAGAAGGCAGAGTACATGGGGACATGAAAGCTACTGTTCGTAACTGGATTCAAGCGCCATACCAAAGCAAACTCCTCAACACTCTTTGGAAACTCATTCCTGGGTTACTAATGTGGAACATCTGGAAGGAACAGAATCACAGGGTATTCAAGGATCAATATATGTCTACAGAGAAGCTCTGGACTATGCTATGGCAAAACATTAAAGAATCCTTATCCATCGTCTTGGTCCCAGGAAGACTTTCCACTACTACCGCAAGAACAATCCATCTGGGCCAACTGGAATATCCACTTGAATCAAAAGCCTTCACTCAAAGGCAGTCCTACTCTACGTGATCAAATCCCAACAATATGGATTCCACCGCCCAACAATATGATTCAGCTCAATTTCGACGGAGCCTCAAAAGGCAATCCCGGAAAAGTGGGATTCGGGGGAGTCTTCAGAGATCATCACGGAACTCCTTTACTGCTCTTTCTTGGATCAAAAGGCTGGGATTCTAACAATTCTGCGAAACTGAAAGGATTATGGCGAGATCTCATCTTAGCTCAGGAAAGAGGATTCTTCCCACTCATCGTTGAAGGGGACTCGCAAATTATCATTAACATGGTCACAAAAATCATACAGGGTACTCCAGCACACAAGGTTAGTAGAAGTTGGAGAATGGCTCAAAGGCTTGAGCTAATTGACAATTGGCTTTCTCATCACAGGGCAATTTCATTCAAACACACACGCGAGAAGGAAACAAGTTGGCTGATTTTCTAGCTAATATTGGAGTGGAATGTGGGTTGGAATTCTTTGCAGGTCCGATCTCTAGCATTGCCTCAACAGATCAACTCTCCAATTACCACAACATTGTGAAGAATGATATAAACTAGGAAGTCGATACACACCTGGATGCAGGTGCTCCCGAGGTGCAATTAAGGCGGGTTAACTCTCTGCCGGCAGCTGGCTTCGCACTTGGTGAGCTGTGCACGACTCCCACAACCTCAATGCATTTGATATGAATGTGCTAAGGTACAGGTACAGGATCGTTATGCATTCGACAATGAATGCGCGCCCTGTTCGAGATCTGGCGCAGGATGTT
The DNA here is from genome assembly GCA_000404065.3 of Pinus taeda. Classification (NCBI taxonomy): domain Eukaryota; kingdom Viridiplantae; phylum Streptophyta; class Pinopsida; order Pinales; family Pinaceae; genus Pinus; species Pinus taeda. Next base: position 382,383 of record APFE031364994.1, read on the forward strand.
TTGTTCATGGCTCAGGTTCTGGTTTTGGCTATCGCTCTCATCGGGTCTCTCCATACCCGTCTGCCTTCTTCATCGCATCCCTGTTTGGCTCTGATAGATGGAAGGCTTTTTTGGAGCCTGTTCTTCACCTGGTTCACCCATACTTGGCCCTATTCTGTGTGGTCTTGTTTAATCCCCCTCTCAGGTATCCCCATCTCCCTGAAAAATGGTGCGTCGCCGTGGTGTTTCTCGCCGTGGAGGCACTAGTGGCAAGCGTGGTAGCTTTCAGCCTACCCCCCAGAATATCACTCCATTAGCCTCGGCTTCCCCGACCTCTGTTCATGGCTGGCCCATTCTGCACAACTCCTTTCAAACTACCCGGTTCAAATTCCACAGTTGGCTCAATAGACCAATTATCTCAACCAGTATTATGGTTATTTTGGCTGAGGAAGAAGATAAGCCCAACAGCTCCGTCCAAACCTCTCCGTCACAGTCCCAGAATGACATTGTGCTTTAGGGAGACTTGGTTGGAACGACTTACAAAGGGGAAGATTTGCAGGAAGTGGGGATTGTGCTTGAGGATCCTCAGTCGCCAGTTGATTCTGCTCAGCACAGACCTTTTTGGTGTTGCTTGTGCAAGAATAAAAACGAAAATGTCGACCACCTTTTCCTCGATTTCTAGGTTGAAAAGTATCTATGGAGCTCAATTTTATTGACCTTTCCTCCTAGAATAGATTGTAGGGATTGACAGTTAAGGAGGCATGGTCTTCATGGTGGAGCATTGCAGACCGGTCAAAAGCTAGGAACCTACCCCTCCTTATTTGCTGGGTAATTTGGATAGCTCACAATAGACTCATCTTTCAGAATATTGCTCCCCACTGACCCTCCATCTCAGCTCGTATCGTGACTGACTACAACATCATCTCTGATGATGAGGAAATGCCTTGACCCAAAACCATTGTCCCTGAATCCATAAATCATCTACATCCTTGGGCATTTTTTGATGGATCAACATAGGAAGCTAGATGTGGGGGAGGTGTTACTCTACACCTATCTGAATCCCACTACTTTCATATCCAAATGGGATAGGGGAGAGGCACAAACAATTTCAGTGAGCTAATCACAACAAAATACCTCATTCAATTTGCATTGGAAAAACACTGTAGAAATATACAATTGTTTGGCGACTCAAAAATTGTCTATAACTGGATAAACAAAACATCAAATTGCTCTGCATATTCTTTGAGACATATCTTGGATGAGGTGCATTGACTTATTACACATTTTGACTCATTTGTATGCCATCATATTTACAGGGAACGAAACACAACTGCCAATCTATTATCTAAAGAAGCTGCGGTTAGGCCTTTTGGCACTTGGCTGATTCGGGAACAGAGGGATGGCACTCATTACTAGTTTTACCATCGACTGTTTATGGACATTACAGACTAGATGGCTCAACGGGAGCCTGATTTTATGTTATTTTTTCTACCATTTGTAAATATTCATACATGCTTTTAAATTATTAGATGTATATATAACAGACATGTACTCTCTATGTAGAGTTATTTTGTTTATCTTTTGTTGATCCTCATCAGAGAATAGTGCCTCCCTGCGTGGATACAAGGCACTATTTTTTTGGACACTTCCTATATACAACACAGACTATGCCTCACATACAACATATGCATTTTGCATATACAACATGTAATTTTCTTTCACATAATGAAAATTACAATTTTTCCAAGGGGGAAAAAGAATGAAGGACATCATTAAAAGAATATCACTTTGAGAATTTATTGATCCTATTCTCATTTTGCCTTGTATCACTCATTATATCTTAAGCTTACTATTGGCAACTATATATTATGATCCTAAAACATTCCTAATGTTTTCCCCTTGACCTATGCCTTACATTCATATTTCACATATTTTCCAAGCAAATAATTACAAGTCAATTATTTCTTCATTGGATGAATATCATGCATTATTTGAAGCGACCATCTGTGCTTGTGATGATTTCATATAATTAAAAGAGTGATCCCCCCTTTCGATGCTAAGTTCCTATAATGATGTCACATTATCAGTTATTGTCTCTATACTCTAATTTATTTTTTGTCACCTAACCTTGGACAGGTTGTCCCAAGTGTTGATTTTTGTAACTATGGTCGGTCCTCATAATGTATAATTGAGTCATTATGTATTTGTAGATCATATTTATATTCTAAGGAGTCAAAATAAAATTATTTTAAGTCAAAGTACCATTACAAATTTCAAAGAGACGAAATCTGAATTTTTGAAATTTAATTTTGGCTCCAAAAAGTAAGGTTTGTCTTCTCCTAGTCAAGTCAGCACTCCTAAATGTTCTAAATGGCTCCATAAGATCAAGTCAACTTCCTAAATTCACATGTCAGATCTAGCAAGGGACACATCTAGATGTCCTAAGAAACAACTATATATAGGGCCTATTTTCCCCTCTAAAAGACACACTCACAACTTGCATCATCTAATGCAACTTTGGCCTATTCTGAGGCTTTATTGGCTCACATCTATGGTATATAGGCTTGCATTTGTGGCTTGCAGTTATGGTACATAGGCTTACATTTATATCTCACGTCTATGGTGTATATGGCTCACACATTCTCTAAGAAATCACTCACATTTGTGGAAGGATAAGGCTCACATTTTTATGAGATATGGCTCGCATCTGTGTCTAGATACAACTTGCTTATGTGTCAGCATATGATTCACATCTATGGAAGGCCAAGATTCTAGAAGTGTAGGATTAAGAAAGTAGTGTAGGATCAAGAGTAAAGTGCAAGATCAAGTGACTTGACTAGGAGGATGAATAGTAGACTAGGTTTGACCTAATTAAACTAAGATTTCTCTTTTTTGAACTAAATAGTTCTCTATTGGAAAAGGTTGCTTGGTTTTCTAATTCAAGGGTTTTCCCATGGTAAATCTCTCGTGTTCTTGTGCATCTATCTCTTTATGATCTCACTTTACTAATGTGTTATATGGTTGACATCTTTCTGTATAATTATTGAATGATGGAATATTAATAAGAATGTAAAAATATCAAATATAATTATCAGGTTGAAAGACATTATAAAATCAACATGGTATCAAAGTAAACAACGAAAAATGCATCCCCAGAAAGAATAATGAATCTTTGCAGTTCAAGATTGAACCTTTGTGGCTTTACTGTGTGAAATAGCAGCCCGAGTCTTCGGTACTAATCCAAATAACATGATCCTGTAACATGATTTGTGGTCCATTGTTGTTGCAATTTAAGACTTTTGTGTGATATTCCAAGAAGGTCGAAATTCTTAGGCTCATCCAAGTTCAAATTCAATATTGAAGCTTCTTCAAGGGTCTTTCATTCTTAGCTTAGTTAAGGGATCGAAAAATCAAAAGGAAGACAAGTTGGTCTAAATTTCCCAACAAGAAGGGACTTTTGGCCGAATCTATGAAGGTCAAAGAAGTCTACATAATGATTCTTGTGACAGATCGAAATATAATGGAATCTCTTAACTTAGAATTAGATATGTAATCAAGTTATAAGCGATGGGCTTACCGAGTTGTGGTTCTGTTCATTCGTTTGAGAAAGTGTAAGTCTCTCTTCTTTGTGGTTCATGGTCCAAGCATCTAAGGAAGGAAAAGAAACTCGAGCTTCTAACGCACATAATCTGAGTTGATGATCCAAGTCTAGATATGGTCGTTTTTCGAGCCTATGGTGACTTGTTGGTTGTTTTGTCTCTTATCTCACATCTTTTGATTGAGAAGTCAGTATAATTTCTGCCTTTAAATAAAAGGAGATGAGACCTAATATGTAGCCAATATGATATTTGTAAGATATTAGAAGAGAATTGACCTAGTAGGTAACCTTATAGATCTGATATGCGCTATTTCTTTGAAAGAAATGATTAAGGTCAAATATGAAATAAAGGCTGAAGCTTAATGCTCGAGGTATGTATTTTTTTGTTCTTATGTCAACAAAGACCTAGTTTAGGTCTAGTCATAAGCTTGTTGATCTCAGTATGTTGCAAAGGTATGGTACTCTTTAGTTTCGAAGACCGAGTCAATTATTGACAAGCATATAATGTTGACTAAGTCTAAGTGACATTGTTGTACATGTAAATGATGATCAAACAAGTATAAGGACCAAGAAGCTAGAGAACTAGATTCTAGTATAGTCTGTACCATCAGGTCACATTCAGAAATTTTTGGCTTGAAGGCTGGAATGATAAATCTACTATGACATATCTTATGAAGGAATTAAAGTATGAAAGGTATTAAGGTTTGTATAAGACTATGGTAAAGAACAATGCTTGGTGTCCTTAAATGGCATCCAAAAGTCTATATTGAATGTTGTTTTGTTTCTATCTATGACATATATGTTTTTGCATTTGATGGTCATCTCCCTCTAAAACCCTTGTTGATCAAGGTGTGATCTTCCTCGATTATTGCTCAATATTGAAGAACCTGTGAGCTAAGAAGGAAGGTAAGTCTTTTGCAAGATTTGGTGAATGTGAAAGCATCTGTAGCTTTGAGCTTTTGATTAAAAGGTCTACATATATCTAGGGTCAAGAACCTTAGCTAAAGCCTAGTATGTTAAGGTATATAAATGAAACCTTAAGATTAAAGTGTTATTCGATTTGACATATTGAGCTTTGTATCATCATTCAAATTCTCACTTGAACTATTCTTGAAGGAACTTTGTCTTTTCCGATATACACTTTGTGTACAAAAGTACTAAAGGTATAAATATGAGAAGTAATCAAACTCATTGGTCATGACAAGATCATTAGGCCAAATCCTTCCTCAAGGTTGAGGATCTAATTAACTCTCATATATGGTATTATCATGGAAAAGAACCTATTGATTGGCAAAAGAAGTTGATGACATGAGTGTTTATGATATGAGGGCTTGATTCATATATGCTATAAAAAGGAAGAGTTATTTTATTATGATGAGGTTCATCATTCCTGGGTTTTGGTATTTAATAAAGATAGCGTAGGGTTTATGAACCCTAGCATACAAAGAGGGTTGAACTAGAAAGCTCTTGTGTATTGAACGTTTCCGTCGAAAAGGAGAAAACCATAGCTTTTGCAAGGAAGAAATGGCATCAGGACGATGATGTGGATGAGGTGCAAGATGAATGCAAGAAGTCTAAAGATCAAGAGAGAGGTGATATCCTCTCAAAAGATAAGTATCTATATTTCATTATTACTGTTGTTAACTAGATAGTCTCTTGTCAATGAATTCTTTGCTTAACTATGATTGTTCTTCCATGGTCTCCTCATGAGGAGTACAAGTACATATTGAAGGCTACCAAGGTTTTTTGCAGCAAATGGAAGAACAAAACAAGGCTACGATGGAGAGACTCTCTGTGATGAGAGATATTTTAATGGACAAGATCCTGAAATACGTGTTCCATGACCAAGGTCTTATTTTACCTTTATCAATTTTTACATGGATTTTTTTACCAGAGCTGTTACAACATGCACCACAATTTGGGTCACAAATATTCCTTTTACATCAATTTAACAACCTGGAGCTCTAGTTTACAACACAATTTACGTCCCAAGAGTCTCAACTTGAGTCATACAAGTGTCATGCATCCCTTTTAGATAACGTGTATGTTTCCAATTTGGGATTTGAATTCACAACCTTGCACATAATCAATTTACCATAAGTGATCCAACTTAAGTGACATGGTTAAGCATCAACACACCATTTTGAGAGACACACATAAGAAATGCACCATAACTATGTTCGAAATTAATTTACGAAGCAATGAAATACATAAAATATTTTGGAAACACATAAAACAAGATAGACACAGATATATGTGGTTCACCCAATTTGAGCTACGTCCACAGAGAAATAGCTAGTCCTTCCATTTATATTATCCAACAAAATGAATACACAACCTCCTCTCTCTCTCTCTCTCGTGCACTTAGAATAATAATACACTTCCATAATACAATTCTCTCATATAAACCGAGGGTTTCATTCTATGGAAAAAAACCCTAAATTAACATAACTTCTATTGTTAGATCATCCACCTAATGAACAAACCATATTGACTACGAAATTACAATATTTTACATGGAAAATTTTCATTTATTTTTAGCTTTGGGAGTGCTGCCCGTGAACCCCCACCAAGGGGAGTGACGACTATCATAGGGCATCATTGCTGCCTTGTTTAGGCATTGGGTTCCAACACAGCTGAGACCTTTGAATCAAGAAGATAATCAGGCTCCACATCCAACAAACTAGTGGTGCATAAGAGGTGCACCATAATTAGAGGCACATAAGCAATATAACACAATCGACAAACATAGGTGATACACTCAAATAACATACGATAAGAATTGCACACAAGTAATACACCATGAGTGATGGATCATCAAAGATGCACTTAAGCAACACACGTAAGTGATAATGCATTATATTGATAAATATACCTAAGAAATGCACCATGAGTGATGCACTCACACAATTTATTCAAGCGATACAAACAATCAACCACATACCATATTAAGAGACACATATAAGTACATCATAACTAGTTATGCATAAATGATGAGTTTAAGGAATGCAACATAACTAGTGATGCCTAGATTATGTACTTGAGCAATGCACCATAGCCAATGATGCTTAAATGATGTGCTTAAGTAGTGCAACATAACTATTAAAACACTTAGTATATCAAATGTCATAGAGAACATAAGGGCTTGAGTGATAATTATGGTTATTTGGTCAAGGAAGGCCCACACACCAATAGGTAAAGGGATAGGAATGAGCCATATGATAGTGGAAGAAACTTCTAGTTCCATGGGAATAGCTCAACTGACTTAGGATTACAAATCAAATAATGACACTAGATAATAGGAATGACGTTGAGAACACTAGATTTACACCTTGGCATATAGTGGGGGGGAAGTGGGCTTATCCATTATAATTATGGGCTTATTGAGAACCTTAGGGAGTTCCAAGAGCCAAGGGAAAGATGCAGCCATGTAGTTAAAGAAACTTAATTATAGTGAGATTAATGATAGTGATAAAGAGACATTAACAATGTGGTTAGTTACGAGTTTGAATTATAGAGGGAAGTGGCAACACTTGTCTTGGATGCGAGATTAGATATGCACCTCTGTATTGAGGAGTTATGAATGTCCATTTGTCCTGCAATATCAAGCCTTCCATTAAAACTCTCTCTCTCTCTCTCTCTCTCTCTCTCTATATATATATATATATATATATATGTATATATGTATATGTATATATGTATATATGTATATATATATATATATATATATATATAATATATAATATATAATATATGTATTATATGTATATGTGTATATGTGTATATGTGTTATATTGTGATTGTTGTATTGTGTATTATATATATATTATATATATATATATATATATTAATATATATATATATATATATATATATATATATATTATTATATATATTATTATATATATATATTATATATTATATATATATATATATTTTATATATTATATTATATTATATATATATATATATAAAACAAGAAAAATGAATCCCCTCTCTCAAAGGGAAATGAAATTTAGCAATCTCGTTGCACCATCTCCTCTTAAACTCACTATTGTTGAAGTCTTGGTCTCAGCTCTAAAATTTATACTTGCATTAGATTTAACGAGTTGGTCAATAATTTATTTTATGTTGTTTATAAAAATGATAACTTTCTAATTATTAACTGGATGGTTTTTCTTGGCATGTCACATTTCGAGTTCCACTCCAGATGGAAGTGAATTTTTATCATTCAATGGCGAAGTTGGTTAAGGTCCCCTACTACTTAGAGTTTTGGCATGAGGGTTAGAATATAACATCGATTATAAGGATACTGTTGTTCCTTAAGAAACCAATTTCCTGGCTGTAGGGAAATTGTGCTTAAGACATTAATAAATATTATTTATTGTTAATTATTGTTTATTAGATTACCAAATGAAGGACTTGGAAAACTTGGCCTTAGAATCTTAATACATATATGATTAGAAATTCTCAGAATGCCATTTGCTGCTAAAAGTTTGAAAGGGAAGTTAAAGACAATATGCTGATCTCTCACATGAACAATTATCTATAACTTATAGGAATTATGACCACAAGGAATAAATCATAACAATATGTTGATCTCTCATAGAAACTACTATCTATAACTTAGAAAGGAAATGAGGACTTTAAGTATAGGAGCGCTCTTTAAGGGATTTAACCCTGCAGCATCATTACTACACTTAAAAATAAGAAAACGTTGCATGACACGTGAAAGCAAAACTTACAAATTATATGTAACAACTCCTGGAAACTTCTGGTTGTTTTATTAATCAATGATGTTATCAGAAATACAATGGCCTGGTTCTCCAAAATTTCAACCCTTTCTTAGTAATTTTTCCTCTTTTTATACATGTGGAACAGTTATTGATTTTTGAAACTTATCAAACTACTTTCTAACTATATGGATAAAACTGCTACAAAATTTATAGAGGGTAAAAGCACCTTGAAAACAAAACTGAATTTAGAAACAGATGGTAACTGTTGGCTTGCTCTGTCGGTTTACTGCTAAATTCCTCTGTAAACACTCTAATGATGTTTAGTTCCTCTTAACCGTAATGCATTGTGTTTAGTTTGTATAATCTTGGGCATTCTGATTGGCCAAAATTCCAAGAAATATATATCAAATTTGTTCTCCTTTCAACCCCGGCTCTAATCCCTGATTTTCGATGTTTACAAAGCGAGATTAACGTTTCTCATTAATATGAAACTCAACAAGAGTAGATCCAGCTTTGTAACTGTTCAGTGCTTTGTTGTCTTCTATTGCAAATCACAATCAGCCCCAAACCCCTGTAGGAACTTAACTTACGCACCTGGCTACAATAACCATGAAAATACTGGAATTATGCATTTATCATGAAAATATATGATAAGGTGTAACTTAGCACTATTCCCAAGGCATCCTTCCCGCCAATTCAACTCCACTGTTGATCTAAACTTTTAAGATCGAATGGTCTGTCCAGTTTTGATATAACACAACATATATCGCTATCAGCCCACAGTCGGCATGTTATATATATATATATATATATATATATATATTATATATATATATAAAGCATTGCACAATGATGGCGGACCCGCCGAGCTTTAGAATATAACAAATATATGTTTTCAAGTCCACCCTTCTATTATAATCCATTATAATAAAACTTTATATAAAATTGTGTCAACACAACATATACGAATATCACATAAACCTTTATGACCCATAATATAATCAAACCCGAGGGATTATCAAATATAATACATCAAATATCGGGTCTGGAATCAATGAATCGCAATCAGCGTTTATCAACACATATATGCATAAAAGGTAGACCTTCCAGACTTTAAAACATGATATATATGTGTTTGGGTCTGAACCTTATCGCATATCGTGATCGGTGGGGTCACCTGCATATAACATAAGCGTTTCATATCCCTTGGATCCGCTGCTCTTATAAAATACACCATATAATTTTTTGGGTCCGGAACCCAATCGCTGATCGTAATCAGCGTTTTATCTGTGATGCCACCATCCCTTACGCGGACCCACCGAACTTTAAAATGTAGCATATAATTTTTCGGGTCTGGTCCTTTTAACACTTGTTTTCTTAGAAATGTGCTTTATTTCTTCATTTCCTTTTGTATTTTGATTCCAAGCAATTTTCATAACTATCTGGTTCTCCCATTGAGTTATATTTGTCCATGCCCTCGTTCACAAGTTAAAATCAACGATAAGGCTTTGGTAGAGAGCGTTTTGAGGCGACAGACTGCCGTGTTTGCTTTCCTGGAGCACAAAGGTTTTATCTCCTCTGATCAGGTGCATACTTATATTTAATCTCAATGGCTGGTTTTTTGAATGAATTTGTTCTTCAAACTCCCGAGGATAGAAAAATTTCTAAGCAAAAGAGATGGTATTTTCTGAACAAGTATTTGAACAAATCTTCTGAAGAAAAATTATATGATGAAAAGGTTTTAGTTCAAGAATTTGAGCCACAGCCAAATTGGACATTGCCAGAAATAGAAGTAGACAAGTTATATAAGATTCCTGCTTTTCAGTTTAGAGCAGCTCAGCTATTTTGCTTTACTTCCATGAATATACCTATTTCCACTGATCAGAAAGTCTACTAGATTCCTTTGATTAAAAAAGAAGACATTGAATGGGGTTTGGAACATGGGTTCAAATATATTCATATAGGCATGATTCAGTTTGGGATTAATCCACTTGTTAGACCTAGATTAAATACTTCTTGCCTAACTTGTGTTCTGGATACTAGACTGAATGATTTTAATGATGCTTTGCCGGGAGGTTTTCAGAGCCCTCTTAATAATGGTCCCGTTTGGTCTTATGTAATCCCCAGATATCAGGTTTCTTTGAGTGATCCATATATAAATGAGTTTCTGAATGCTTATATTTAGTTCAATGGTTTCAATGTCGCCCCACAAACTTTGATCGCTCAGCTTCATTCTTCTATTTGTCTTAGATTTGTTTCAAGCACAATGCCTCCACTCAACCCGAAACTGTGCTCTAGAGCTTTGAAAGAAGGAGTAATAATTGGTCCCGATAATACTGCCCCCTTGCAGATAGGATTTTCAGAATGCACTCTGCCCGATGAATGGAATAGCACTTACATTCCATTATCTCAAAGATATCCTCAACTGCAAATGTCAAAATAACCTAGGCAATTGTCTATTGTCAAGCACTCTGATGGTTCTTCTGGTCTCAAATTCACAAGCCCTCATCTTGTCAGATCCATGACTATCCTGGATAGGTCCCCATTTCTAGAAAGTTGAGACAGTACAAAAGCAGTGATACCTCCTCCAGTTATGCGTTCTCCTGCTCCTTTACCAATGTCATCCATATATTCTGTTCCCAAAAGGAATCAAAAGAAACCTCTCACTCACAAATCTAATGATTACCAATTATGTGTATTTGGTCCATCTTCTAGTTTCCAACTTGAAGATCAGAAGATGAACTAGTATTGCCTGATATAAAAAGCTTTAGTCTTCCCAGAGCCCCACAAGATCCAATTGCAAAGATTAATGAAAGATATCTAGAGCCTACAAACTCTAGAAGAACTTTCAAGAATGGTACTCTGAAGATAGATTTTCAATGGATACAGATGAAAAATATGACAGATACAGATCAAACTGAATAGAGAAGATGCATAATTATACAAACTATCAGATTGTTTTTATGCTGTAGAATATAGATGATATAGCCAAAGATGTGCTAGAAATTAAAGAACATATAAAGAAAATGCACATTGGTTATAATGAATGTTTGGGAATACAAAATGAGCACAAACAGAAATTGAATGATGTCAATTCCAACATGGGAATAATCTCCAAGTCCCTTGAACACTTGAGAGATGCACTACCACAACCTACTTCTCCACCTCATTATAGAGAAGTAGATCTTTCAAGTTCAAGATTAAAGTTTTCTTCTAGTACAGAGGAACCAAAAGATGGTCTGAGAAGTATTTTGTTCAAAAACATTGATAATATAAATACTGCTAAGATTGAAAAAGTATGAAAAGGAGTAATGTTAGCCAGAGAGAAAACATATTTAATGAGAAATAGGCTAACCAATTTTCCTACTATTGAAAGCTTGAGATTACTAAAGGGCTACATCAACCTCAAAACCTTTGTGGAAAATGGCCAACCATCTGCTCCAAATTTTTTGGCTATGTCTGGTGTTACCTCTAATTCTGGAGACCACACTCAAGGAGAAACTAGTTCTAAAAGGGATAGAGGTGATACATTCACATTCCCACATAAAGGAAATAAGGGTGACTAGGATACTTTTTCACATGACGAATCAACTGATAGTCCTTTTTCTAGATTTAAAGACAATTTGGAAAGTGTCCCTGCCAAATTTGAAAATCCATCAGCTAAAGGATTTGGTAATACACTTTTAGTAAATATTGATTGCATGAAAGGTGAAGATGTTATAACAGTATTGCATAATGTCCATGCTTGGGCACTACAGAGAAAAGCTGAAACTAAAGCACCATGGTCTGATATAGTTACACAAATTGTTTGGTCTTTTACTGGCATTTTAAAACAATGGTGGGAGAAGTTGTCTGAAGAAGAAATGAACAATGTCATTGAACATCCAACATATCCCCTGAGAGTTATTTTTGATGCATTAAAACATGAATTCATAGGGGTTGTGCCAGAGAATTCAACACATCATGGCCAACTCTTTTTATCTCAAAGATTGTGTAACATAGATTATCTGCATGATTATTATTGTGTTATGCAAAAACTCCTCTATCAAGCAGCAAATCCTCACAATGTTGCTTATTTAAGGTATTACATAGCTTCAATGCCAGGGAAAATTCTAGATTTGATTAACCCGTATATTGAGACCAACAAAGTACAAATTGAAAATTCTTCATTTGTTGCAGTACATCAGATGATAGTTTCTATTTTGCAAAGAGAATGTGCATCAGAAAAAGATAAAAAGAATTTTAAAAAGCAAATGTATTTCAGTATGAAGTTGTGTAATAATTTTGCAGAAACTTATGATTTTGGATGTAGTAGCAAATCTAAAAAGAAAGTGCCAAAAGTTTCATGCTCATACAAGACAGATAAGTATACTCCGAGAAAAAAATACTATCCTTCTAATTTTTCCAAAAAGAGGAGGACAGTATTTAGGAAAAGATCAAAGCCTTCTAAGAGTAACCTGTTTTATATGTGGGAAAGAAGGCCATTATGCAAATACATGCAAAGAGAAAAAGAACAAGAAACAGTTGAAGATTATGGATGTTTTCACTACAGTCCATAATCCAGAGAATTGGGATCTCATATCCCCCTCAGATGGAGAATATTTTGAAATTTCCAGTGATTCTTCTGCTTCAGACATTGATGATCTACTTAATATCAGCAAAATAAGGTTGGAATCTGATTCCTCTGACTCTGATGAAACTTTTATTGCTGACATTAAAATGTTCTGCTTCAATAAAACAAATAATTTGCAGAATCAGATTAATGACATAAAGACACAGCTAGCCCAGCTTGTGCCATCGCAGTTAACAGCTAGAAGAAGATTGAAAGAAAAGCTGGAGAGTTTAGAAAATCAATTACCTTCCAAAAGGGTCATTGAGGATGAGAATTTCGTGGCAAGAGAGTTTGATTCAATGTTCAAACCATTGAGTTTTACAGAAGCTTCTCAAGATACATGTATGGATGAAATCAATACTCTCAAGAAAAAAAATTAGCAGTTTGGAATCATCTATTAATTTTACAAGATCAGAAATGTTGCAATTATCAGCTAAACTTCAAAATCTTATTTCTGAATATGATGATGCTAATTCCAAATTGGCGAGAATCCTGATGAAGGATATTCCAGAAGAAATTCCCATGAAATCTAAGGAAGTAGATTTGGTAAACATCATGGGAATAAGAGATAAAGTGGTAATCCCTTTGAAAATAAAATTGCCAAACATAAAGGAATACACTTTAGATGCACAAATTGATTCTGGAGCTATGTGTAGTTGCTGCAAGTTTGGTGCAATTCCTTCTTATTATTGGCAACCTACTACTGTCCTTCAGAGCTATAAATAAAGAATTAATGGAGATTAACTATATATCTCCTGATTTTCCAGTATATTTGAATCATGTACAGACTTATATTACATTGTACAATTTTGATACAAGCTCAGATGTCTTGTTAGGACAAGATTTTTTGAAAAGATTCCTCCCAGTTACCTTTGGCAAAGACTCCATCACATTGACTACTAATGAGGGACCTGTTATGATTCCTGCAAAGACTGAGTACCAGCTTAAGGTCAAGCCCAGTGAAGAAGATAATTTGCAGGACACTATGCATAATCTTACAAAAATTCAAAAAATTGTCAAGCATGCAGAAATACATGGGCAAAAGGCATTGTAGGCGATCTTAGATAAGCTACACCAAGATTGCACAGCAAGCAGGCCAGACGCTTTCTGGACTAGAGAGAAATATTTTGTAGCATTACCTTATAAAGAAGGGTATGTTCCTAAAGCACAGAAAGCAAGTGCTAACCATATGTCGCCTACTGAACAAGCCTTGTGCAAATAAGAAATTCAACAACTACTTGAACAAAATTTGATTGAACCTTGCAAAAGCCCATGGGCCTGTCCAACTTTCTATGTTTCTATGTCAACAAACATAGTGAGAAAAAACGTGGCAAGAAGAGGTTGGTAATTAATTACAAAATATTGAGGCCGTCATGCCTCTCAGGTATCCTCTTCCCAATAAAGAATTATTGCTTGCTAAAATAGCTAATGCCAATGTTTTCAGCAAATTTGATCTTAAAAGCGGGTTTTGGCAAATTGGCATTATTCCAGAAGACAGGTATAAAACTGCCTTCACGGGTCCCCATGGCCAATACCAATGGACAGTCATGCCATTTGGATTAAAGAATGCTCCGTTTGAATTTCAAAAAAGGATGGAAGATATTTTTGGAGGGGTAGAATATGTAATTGTATATATTGATGATTTGCTTGTGTTCAGCAAGGATGTAAATACTCACAAGATGCATTTAGAAAATTTTTATGAAATGGTATACAAGCATGGTTTAGTTCTATCTGACTCAAAGGAAAAATTTCAAATTGGAAAAGTCAGAATAGACTATTTAGGATTGCATATAAAACAGGTTCATATAGAACTTCAACCTCATGTCCTTCTCCATTTTTTAAAGTTCCCTGATATTCTCCTTGATGAAAAGATGCTTCAGAGATTTTTAGGTTGCTTGAATTACATCCGGCAGTTCTACAAAAAGCAATCTGAAGATACTAAGATTTTGCAGAAAAGACTGAGGAAAGAAAAAATCAAATGGTCCAATGAAATGACTACAACAGTAAGGAACATAAAAAGCAAAATCAGATAACTTCCCAAGTTAAGACTGCCTGTCACTAATCTCCCATTCATTCTTGAAACAAATGCATCTGATCATACATGGGCTGCAACGTTGTTACAGAAACATGGAAAGAAGGAACTTGTTTGTGCATATGCCTCTGGTACTTTTGACGACACAGAAGTCAAGTATCCATCCTCCCATAAAGAAATACTTGTTGTCAAAAGGGGAATCCAAAGATTTAGATTATTCTTGAAGAGTGTTAGGTTTTTGGTTAGAACTGATCTGAAGCACATGAAAGGTATTTTGTCCAACAAAAAATTGTTAGAACAAGGAAATACCAGGATTCTAAGATGGGCTCTCTGGCTAGAAGGATTTTATTTCGACATCGTCTATAAATCCGGTGCAGAAAATTATTTAGCAGACATGTTGACAAGAGAAGGAGCTCTAGAAATCAAAGACATCAAGATGTTCAGACCCGTGTACAAAGGAGAAAGTTCTTCGGGTAAAAGTCCAGTCCAGTCTAGTGTCTGTCAGTCAAAAATTCGTTCAATCTCGATCTATAGTCAGTGTAAATATGAATTCTGTTGGGATTGTTTTGTTTTAAGAGTCAAATCATTACAAGTAGAAGTCATCCAAATTATTTTGCAGATGTGGTTTGATTCAGAGGCTGGCATGATAGCCTATAATAGTGAGTTACCTTATAGAGATAGGCCTTGGCGTGTCTATTATTCACTGTCTAGAGGACCAGTTCCTGTCTATTTTGGTTTTGTCCAACATATAGATTGGACATGGCAAGATTATTTCTCCATCCATCGGAGGGCCAGAATACATGGTTATGTTAGAGTCATTGCATATGCAACACAGTTAGATAGTGCTAATAACTGGTGGAGTCCTTGGTTTAGGTTGTTTATGTTTAAGTATATGCCTAGGAGTGAGCATATTTGTAATTTTAATTTTCGGGAAACCATTAGCACTTTAATTTGGGAAATTCATATTGCTGCTCGATATGACTACATTGTAGAGTTTGAATTTCTTCATACCGAAACAGAAGTAGTCTTACAGGATAGATAGCAAGATGAACCATCATTCAGTTTGAAGGTCAGCTTCCATGGAGAAATTTTTACAGATCCCAGGACGAGACCAGCAAATGTAATCCATTTTCCATTTTTTTGCTGTTTTTTGGAAGTAGCGCCTCCATGGCTTGATGATGCCTTGCCAAATGATATATTTTCTCCTGACATAGAACAATTATTAGAGATGGATGAAGCTGAAAGAGCATACGCTGGTGCAGAAGAATGGCAATATAATAGTGATTGATGTATATGATCACTCATCAGATATCATGTACATTTTTAGTTTTCGTGGGTTTTCTTTAAAATATCCACTTTGTAATTATGATAAGCTGATGTCCTAGATTTCGGCCGTCTTGTCTATTGATCATATTTTATTTTTTCGTGGGTTTTCTTTAAAATATCCACTGTGTAATTATTATGAGTCGATGTCCTAGAATCCGACCGTCATGTCTATTGATCATATGATCTTGTTATTTAGATAGTGTCAGATTCGGTCCCCGCATGGCACTGCCTTTAAGGGACGAGATAACAGGTGGTAGTACCCACTTACCCGAATCTTTTATTTTTCTCCTTACTATTAGTCCTTTGGATATGATTTCCCGCGTGATATTCATACCAAAATGAGATTCCTCCTGTCGCAGGTTTCCCGTAAAAATTTCAACCGATTTACCTACTAAGAGATTATAAATACTAGAATTGAAAGGAGGAGAGGGCATTCAGAAATTGAGAGTCTTAGAGTCGAGAAGTCTGAGTCGAATTTTGCTCCTGCTCTGCATCTGCGGACATACTGTCTGATTTGCTTGCAACACGAGCCGAGTTCAAAGTCTTTAGGTGATTCGAGAAGCCTGCGCATCAGTGCTTGACGCTGGTGTGAACCTAAAGTGGCCGGATTAGTATAGGTGACTGTAAGTTTTGATCTTTTAGACTCAGCTTGCTCGCATGCCAGGTAGCCTATAGATTTGTTATGCTACGGCTAACTCATATCTACTAAATGTTGCAGCAGTCTATCTGAGGAAAAAGATTACCTTTTGTAAGATTCCCTTTTGGAAATATAAAAAGGAGGTATTGAAGAATCTACTTCCTCTACATGCGGGCCAAAAACTGCTATTGGTTTATCTTCCTGCAGAATTACAATATCATTCTCACTTTCTTTTAAATTAAGGAACTCAGCAATTTCCTTTTGATAAGTAGTTGTTCTTGCCAATTTTGTAAGGGGAACTTGTACTCTTACCTTTTCCAACTCCTTGGTAAGACTAAACAAGTGACCTTATTTAGCAATCTTTTCATTCTCCTCTTCACCTTCTTTACGACTAGAATTATTTGAGGAATTGAAACAAGCTTCTCCAAATGAATTTTTTTCAGCTTGATTTTGAGAAGACTCACCTCGAAGTATTTGTGCTTTTCTATTCGTATTTTGTTGTTATTTTCCTTTATCTACTTGTTTTGCAGACTGTGATTCTTGTGGAGTCGCCTTCAATGAGGAAGTTCAAACTTGCTGCTCACCTTCATTTTCCTGATTTTTGGATATTTTCCTAGATCTCAGGTCATATTTCTTGTGTAGTTCAACTTGCATAAAATTAGAGAATTGTTTGCAATATTCATCAATTTCATTTCCATAATGAATATAATCTGCTTTATCATACACATACTCTTCTCCTTCAATGCCGAGTTCATCTTCATCAATTGCATATAATGTGGAAATTTGATCTTTAGATTGTTCTTCACTAAGATCTACTTCTATGTACAATGGTGCTTGAATTTGATTTTGATATTTTCTTTGCCTTTGCAAAATCTACAAAGGTTTCCTTTTGAACTAGGGATTAAAATTATTATTATATTGTATTTGTCTCTGGGAGTTCTTATTCTCTAATTCTAACCTATTTAACTTATCTGACATGGTTTTAATTATATTACACATATCCTCCAATGATTGACTTTGTGAGGATTCCATCTTTGCTTTTCCCTTGTCTTGTGAAAGCTGTGTTTTTGGTGCTTTTCCTATAGCCACCAGATTCACTTCTATCTCAAAAGCATATGTTTGGATTTGATCAAGGGTTGGAGCTCTCCTTTCCCTTATTGTAAATCCAAAATTTGATTCAAAAGCCCATGCAAAAGTGTTTTTTGCACCAGTAGGAGGAGGCTTTATCTCTGCTGGTAGACTATTATACAATTTGTTGAATCTTCTGACAAATTTAGCGACGATTTCATTAGAATTCTTCTTTATGGCATTAAATTATGTTAATGAATATCCATGGTTTCTTTTTTCTTCCCATCTCAAAATAAACACACATTCCATCTCTTCCCAAGAAGGAATAGAATTATTGGGAAGACCTTTGAACCATTTCCTCGCTTCTCCATCCAGGGACCGAACAAAAAGTCTTAGAAAAACATCTAAATGTTCAACATTTAGGCTTTCTGCAAAATTACAAAATACTACTACATGGTTCTTTGCTGTTTGTGTATCTTTTCCTGAAAAATGAGGAAAAATTTTGAGGTAATCCTCTGGCATTTGATTGTAAGGTTGTGGTAGTTGAAGAGGTGCATACCTATTGACTAGGAATGTAGGGGTTGCCATGTTTACTAAACTTTGATTACCTACAGATGTGGAACTTGATTGAAATGCAAATGGACTATGTAAAGGAGGTAATGTGGTTATTGGTTGAGGTCGAATAATTACAACAGGGAAATGAAAAGTAATAGACTCACAAGATTGGTCTTGACAGCTAGGTTCTTGAAATGCAGATGATGAAAATGATGACTCTAAATCAGATGAATGTTTAGATAAGTTGCTGCCTGATGCACACAATACGGGAATTGGTCTATTTGAGGTTCTATACTTCCTAGCCCTCCTTGGAAACAACCTTTCAGGATCTGAAAAAAGCTTGAGCCTTCTTTTGTGAAGTGTCTGATCTTGTATGGGGCCTTCTTGAAGCTAGAGTTATTATTTTGATTCAAAACAGCCAAATATTTCCTCCTCGTTGAACAACCAGAGGAAAATATTGAAACCTAGGGAAAAACCTTCTCTTCTCTCCCCGGCAATGACGCCAATTAATGTTGTTCCTTAAGAAACCAATTTCCTGGTTGTAGGTAAATTGTGCTTAAGACATTAATGAATATTATTTATTGTCACTTATTGTTTATTAGATTACCAAATGAAGGACTTGGAAAACTTGGCCTTAGACTCTTAATACATGTATGATAAGAAATTATCAGAATGCCATTTGCTGCTAAATATAAATGATGAATGAGGAAAGTTTGAAAGGGAAGTTAAAGACAATATGTTGATCTCTCACAAGAACTATTATCTGTAACTTAGAGGATTTATAATCACGAGGAATAAATCATAGACAATATGCTGATCTCTCATAGAAACTACTATCTATAACTCAGAAAGGAAATGAGAACTTTAAGTATAGGAGCGCTCTTTAAGGGATTTAACCTCGCAACTTCATTATTACACTTAAAAAGAAGAAAACATTGCATGACACATTATAGCGAAACTTACAAATTATATGTAACAACTCCTGGAAACTTCTGGTTGTTTTATTAATCAATGATGTTAGCAGAAATACTGTGGCCTGGTTCTCCAAAATTCCAACCCTTTCTTAGTAAATTTTCCACTTTTTATACATGTGGAACAATTATTGATTTCTGAAACCTATCTAACTGCTTTCTAACTATATGAATAAAATTGCTACAAAATTTACAGAGGGTAAAAACACCTCGAAAGCAAAACTGAATTTAGAAACAGATGGTAATTGTTGGCTTGCTCTATCAGTTTACTGTTGAATTCCTCTGTAAACACTCTAATGATGTTTAGCTCCTCTTAACCGTATTGCACTATATTTAGTTTGTATAGTCATGGGCATTCTGATTGGACAAAATGCGAAGAAAAATATATCAAATTTGTTCTCCTTTCAACCCCGACTCTAATCCATGATTTTCCACGTTTACAAAGCAATATTAATGTTTCTCATTAATCTGGAAGTCAACAAGAGTAGATCCGGCTTTGTAACTGTTCAACGATTTTTCGTCTTCTATTGCAAATCGCAATCGGCCCCAAACCCCTGTAGGAACTTAACTTACGTACCCAACTGCAATAACCATGAAAATACTGGAATTATGTGTTTATCATGAAAATATATGATAAGGTGTAAGTTAGTGCAATTCCCAAGGCATCCTTCCCTCCAATTCAACTCCACCATTGATCTACACTTTTAAGAGCGAATGGTCTGTCAAGTTTTGATATAACACAACATATATTGCTATCGGCCCACAGTCGCATGTTATATATATATAAAGTGCTGCACAATGATGGCGGACCCATTGAGCTTTAACATATAACAAATATATGTTTTCAAGTCCACCCTTCTATTATAATCCATTATAATAAAACTTTATATAAAACTGTGTCAACACAACATATATGAATATCACATAAACCTTTATGACCCATAATATAATCGGACGCGAGGGATTATCAAATACAATACATCAAATATCAGGTCCAGAATCAACGAATCGCAATTGGCGTTTATCAACACATATATGCATAAATGGCAGACCTGTCGGACTTTAAAACATGATATATATGCGTTCGGGTCCGACCCTTATCACATATCGCGTTCGACGGGGTCACCTGCATATGACATAAGCGTTTCATATCCCTCAGACCCACCGCTCTTATAAAATACACCATATAAGTTTTCAGGTCCGGAACCCAATTGTTGATCGCAATCGGCATTTTATTTGTGATGCCACCATCCCTAATGTGGACCCGCCAAACTTTAAAATGTAGCATATAATATTTCGGGTTTGATCCTTTTAACACTTGTTTTCTTCGAAAATGCGCTTTATTTATTCATTTCCCTTTGTATTTTGATTCCGATAGATTTATGTTTGCAATATATATATATATATATATATATATATCTCTCTGTGTGTGTGTGTGTGTGTGTGTGCCCATATAGCCTTTGGCCTCCGATATATCATTCCTTTTGCTTTGTCTGCTTTTTAAAAGTATTTTCAAAAATGAAAAATGAATGTTATAAACAATAAACAATGCATGTTACAACAGATACCATGTGGAACTTTGAGACTTATCTTTAGTTAATGAAACAATTCACAATTAAAATGTTTCAAATTCCATGTTTGTTGTACTCTGGATTTTTATCAAGGATTTAGAACGAAAGTGGAGACCAATGGTGTAAGAAAGATGAGTATGGCAGTTGGCTCTTCTTTAAATTGACATTTTCACTCATGAAATCATGAGTGACTAATTGCGATCTATTGGACTAAGTTATCCCATCCATTAGTATAATTTCAAATAATGGTTATTTTTATAAGTAAAATTTCAGTCACTTATATAGATGAAAGGAGAATTTACATACATTGTTATCCTTTCTTGGTCTTGTTTTTCAATGTTGTTGTGCTTTTTTGGTCTTGTTTTCAATATTTAACCTCTGTATATTCTAATCCAAAACCTCATATTAAATTTCTAGCCCATTTTTTTGATGAATTTAAATGACTAACTACAATTGTGCTCAGCTAAGCCCTTGTGTTCACTTCATTGTTGTACACCAATTTGACCCACTCGAGATACATGTGTGAATTGAAACTATGATGTATACAATGATCATTGGATGCTTTAAATTGCTTATCTATCTTGATTTGGGTCATCACCTATAAAAGCTCACCTAAGCTATATTTAGCAATTTATCCTCCCATGACTCCCCCTTCATGAGTTAGTCAAGACCCTTCCCACATGACATATCACGTTGAACCCACCTTGTCATTTGTTAATGAGAAACCATGGCAATGTAATTTGATGACATGGTTGTTGGCATATCGGAACTATGGTTGATGTTGAGCTTATATGTTGTTTTTGGATGTGGAAAGGGTGAGTTGTTATGGAGATCGACATGGTAAAGACTACATGGTTGATCTATTCATATCACATCACTTTGCTTCATTCTTATTAACCACATTATTGCTAATGGATTAATTGGATTGATTATATTAATGCTTCAATTCCCACAATTAGAGGCATCATAATTTTTTTGATTATGAGGCTTATGGCATAAACTACTATAAAAAATGTGGACATCATGTTTGATTTTTTTTTTTTTTTTTTTTTTTTTTTTGGATACATTTTTTTTCCATGAGCTCACTATGATGATTATATATATATTTTTAACAAAGATGAGTAGGATTTTTATAAAATTTGTGCCCGGAACGCAAATAAAAACCCGAGATAATTTACATGCAATACAAAGATGTTATCTATTATGAGTACATGTTTAATAAAGATTCATTTTTTTTCTAGATGCATACTTTGATCATACATGAATGTTATACAATATTTTTTCACACTCCATGTCTCGTATCCTAAAGAGTTAGACTTTGTGTCATTAATGTTGCAAGTGTCCCAAGTGATGAAAGGCGTTGCAAACAATGTATTCACCATGAAACATGTTTGGAACATCCCTGAAGAAAAGGAAGGAAACTTGTCTTGAAAGCATTCTGAAGAGCTTATCAAAAGCCCTGTTTTGCAAGTGCAACACTACTTTTATCAAGAAAATCTA
This sequence comes from Pinus taeda, assembly GCA_000404065.3. Taxonomy (NCBI): domain Eukaryota; kingdom Viridiplantae; phylum Streptophyta; class Pinopsida; order Pinales; family Pinaceae; genus Pinus; species Pinus taeda. Next base: position 404,968 of record APFE031364994.1, read on the forward strand.
CGCTAGTAACCTCTGGGATTACACATGTCTAGCACTGTCGGTGCTACTTTTATCAAGCAAATCCATGCTGGTCTTGTTCAAGAATTTTTTCCCAAAATGGAGGAGAAGCTTCTCTTACTAGAAGGCTCGAGAACGACGATGTGGTTTCACGTGAATGAAGACTGGAGATCTCCCATTTCTGGCCCTAGATCCTACTTTCATGGATATCCCCCTTGAGATGTGGAACTTCTCCCTCTTTTCATGGATCCTCAATTCCCTCTCCTTCCCTATAAATGAATTTCCCACCATCCACTAATGGTTGACTGTTGGTTAGTTGGTTGCCATCCTAGTACTGAATTGTGCCCAAATGTTGCCCATTTGCAAAGGATAAAAGGTGTTTGAAGGCTAAGGCTTGGACATGGAATCTCACTTGAAGGAGGCTTCCAAGATCAAGGCTTCATTGGTTGTAATTCTCCCTTTTTCATCTATCAATAATACAATATATGTTTTCTTCCCATAAATGTGTCAATTATTGTCCATTTTTTGCAATGCTCCTTGATTTGTTACATGATTTGTATTAGAAAATGTTATGCTTTGTATAGTTTTGTTGTCTCCACTTGATATTTCTTGTAGGCACTCATCTACACTAGCGAAAAGGAGATCATGAGCTTGGAAGCCAAAGAGTCAAGTTCAATAACAAGGGTATTAGCATTAGAGAGAGGTAGGAGATCTATCCTCTTTTGTATTTTCTGGTATGAATTAGGAAAGATTGCATGTAGTTGTCTTCAGTAGTTACTAGATCCTTCGATAGGACTAGAGGCATCATTTATATCTGCAGAAAGGTTTCCTGCACACAAAAAATGGCGACTTTGTCGAGGAGTACATAACCCTTCAAACCACCTTTTGTTTTTCGTCTCATTTGATAAGTTTTCCCAACCTCTTAGTGATCCATAACTTTTATTGATTGTGGATCCATATTTTGAGTGGTGTGTGGTTTAGAGTGTTAAATTGAGGTCTTTGTTCAACTTTGTTTGTTTTATCCTAAATTTTTCTCGCCTAGTGCCCTTTTTCCTGAGAAACAGAGTGTTGTTAGCACAAATTTTGTTGATTACAGTCGCGCTGAAGACCCTGTCAGCGTGGATTTTGAACATTACAGTCGCGCTGGTCCAAAAAATGAGATTTCTCTAGGGTTTTTGATAGAAGATCTAGAATATCTTGATCTCTAAAGTCTTTCTCCTGCTCTGTGTGCATATAATTTTGACTTATTGTTGTTAGATTCTTTATGGTTTGCAAAAGTTTGTCCCATGTTTAAGTAGTGAAAATGAACTTTGGTTGAATCTTTACTTCTTTGGGTAATCGAATTTACTATTTCGCTACTTGCATGTGTTATTGATTTGTTCTCTGATAGGAATTTTTAGTTCTTTTGAAAACCATAAAGAAATTGCATTTTCATTTGCTAATCCTTCATCTCAAAATTGATCATCACTTCTGGAATTTGCATTAGATTACATTGCACTAGAAAGTCATTTTTGAGATTGTCATTGAGCATAGATTACATTGCTTGGTGTTGAAAGTTGATAAGTACATCCTCATTCATTAAAAAAAAAAAAAAATCATGTGGGTGAACTTTAGTGAATTAAAATTCATTTATTTTTTTTGTTGTTGCATTGGAATTGTGAAGTTGAAAGATAGATCTAGTTAAGAAGCTCTTGTTGGCAACATATTTGATTGTTGCATTAACGTCTGCACTTCTTCCCTACACTAGACAACTTTCATCAAAAATAAAAAGAGCCCTTTTTTCATATTAGATGATTCGTAGGTGTCTTCAGGGGACATCGAGTTTTGAGACTTGAAACCGAAACATAATTCAAGATCAACTTTAAAATTCATCTCAATTAACCTAAGGAGCATTTGGAACATTAACGAAAACATCTAGAGATCTAGGCTAGAGACATGTTCTAGTGTCATTAAATGTAGGAGCTATCGTTGTTTTCCAACATTGCATCCCAGGGGTGAAATCCCGTTCCACGTACATAAGTGTATATGATCATTCTCCACGTACCTTCGGGTATATCAAGCAATGCTCCACACATGAAAAGTATATGGGAGTGTGCTCATCGAACGATTATGCATTAGACAACACTACTAAGGACTACACTCCAACTTACCATCGAGTATATTTTGGGAGTCCCATATAGGTTGCTATCCATCTATAGGTAACCGATTTTGCTGCCTTGTATACTGTGATACACCGAACATAACTTATAGGGAGATCGACTACTGTACGTTAAGTCCTTGGTTTGCCAAGGTGTATATTGCAGTTCATGGTTGCTTGGTAAACCCTTTTGCCTAGTTACCCCTTTCTTTTGTTTGTGTCTTTAATTTCTAAAATCAAGTAATTGACTGCGGAACAACATGCTTCCTATGGAAATACTCCTTAGTAGATCTTAGGTTGAGACTAATGGAAACAATTCCCAAGTCTACCCATCAAGGAAATCCCTTTGACGGGAATCCTGATCCTTTTCCTTCTTTTTGAAATATTGGTGCTCCTTATATGGCAATGTTGTCCCTTCCCAGATTTATCATTGGTTTGCCATTTTGGTTATTTTCAACCCCTATGGTTCTGAATGTTCGAACTTCTTCTCAACCAGGTTCTCCTCCACCTGAAAAATATCAACCTCTATTTGATCCCAAAGTTGATTCTTTGCCTTATAAACCTATTCAGCCTTCTTCCTCTTCGTCTAGTGAAAGCTTGCAAGTTAGTAACCAGGTGAATAAAAAGAAGAAGAAAAGGAAGATTAGGAAGAAGACAAATAAGTAAGGGGGCAACCAAGCAACCATCACTATCGATGCAACTAGTAGGGAGAAACCTTCCAATCAACCCCACAAAGTGAAGTTCCCTTGTAGGTTATGTAAGGGTGACCATCTTCTTCGAGATTGTCCTGGTATTCCCAAGATATTAGAAGTGTGGTCTACAGGTTCATATCGGCCTTTTTCATCAACCTCTGGAGATCATGATGGTGACAAACCCTCAACTAGTGATAGTAAGGTTCATGGGAAAATGGGTAAAGTAAAATTTCCCTGTAAGTTATGTGAAGGAAATCATTCAATTCACCTTTGTCCTTATATGGATGAAACCTCAAATGTGTTGGATAACCTTACAACTTCTTAGCCTCATCTTCCGACTAGTTATCGAAAGCTTTCCCCTGATCCTCCACTAGTTGATCGAGTGACTGATCAGAATTCATCTCCAGTAAATCCCACTCTCTTTGAATGTGAATGCCACGAGCCCGTTCCTAACCAACCATTGGTTGAGAAAATGGTTTACTTGATTCCACCTTTAGTTGATTGTACCTTTCCCGTAGACAGTGAACTTCATATCTCTCAGGTTCTTCTTGTTTCTTCAGATTCCAATGAATTGGGGGGAAATCCTCCCATTCCCACAGTACAAGGGGGGCGATCCTCCCATTCCCATAATGCAAGGGGGCAGTTCTCCCATTCCAATGGCACCCCCTCCAAGTAGTATGGTCACTTCCTTTGATTGGAGTCGACTAGCAAGATATCGTATTACTTCTTACATGCCCTTTCAGATCATAGTACAGGCTTATAATATACTTTCACCTGGCACAATCATAAATGAAGGCACGTTAGTTAGTATTTTGTCCTCAACTAATTAGCAAGCTTTAGGTTCTCCACAGCTCGTGCTTGTTACCTAGAACCTGTTGGCTTTTAACAAAGGAACTAGTCAACCATTAGGGATCCTTCCTAAGTTTCCTATTACTTTGGGAGGAAAAATCTTCTATATCGATGTGATGGTTGTCCAAGGCCATATGGATTTTAATTCACTCCTTGGCCGTGACTATGTTTATGTCATCAGAGCTCTGGTCTCTTCTCTCTTTTGTGTCATATGTTTCCCGAATGAAGGAAGAATTGTGATCCTTGATCAGATTTCATTAGTTGGTCCTAATTTAACTCCCAATCAACCATCTTCCCTAATTGGTCATTGTATGCAAGTGGTATCACCCCCACCATAGGTTAATTATGTGGCCACCTGTTCCATGCCCGAATCTACTAATGATCTAGTTGGTGATGTAGTGCATCATGTACTGGGGGCATTGGAGCCTGATATTTCCATTAAATGCTTTAACATGTATCCATTCTAGAGTGTTATTATCCCATCTGATGAGAACCTCTTGGAAGACATATCCTCTTATGGTCCATAGTCAGGGTTTTTCAAAGAAGAGTTCCTTGTCTTGTGTCAATCTCCTTAAAATGTGAGCCAAGGTTCCCGGAGCAGAGTTCCTTGTCTTGTGTCAAGCTCGTTAAAAAATGAATCAAGGTTCTTGGAGCAAAGTTATTTCACTTGTGTCAAGCTTGTTAAAAAATGAAACGAGGTGTCACGAGCATGGTTCTTTTCCTGTGTCAAGCTTGTTAAAAATATGAAGCAAATCCCCTTCTAATTCAAGTCTTTGATTAAATCTTGTAAATTCCCAGTCAAGTCTTTCACTTGATCGCGTAAATGAACCTTCGTTCCATCCACCAGTTAGTAACCAGTAGTCTACTTAGGTGAATGAAATGAAGCTTGGGGGGCAAGTACCTTAAATTGAGTCATTATGCTGAGGGCATGCAAAATAATCTCAACCATAGTTTTTCTTTGTTTCAAGATTGTGTAAAAATGAAACTACTCTTAAGCATAATTTTTTCTCATGTTTCAAGCTTGTGTAAAAATGAAACCAAATCCAAGCATAGTTTTTTCTCATGTTTCAAGCTTGTGTAAAAATTAAACCAAATCCAAGCATAATTTTTTCTCATGTTTCAAGCTTGTGAAAAAATGAAACCATCTTCAAGTATCCTCAAGAATAATCTCCCATGTTTCAAGCTTGTGTAAAAATGAAACCATTCCCACTTTATCTCTTGTGATTGCCATTTTTATCAACCTTTTTTTTCTAGATGCGCCTTGGTTTTTTTCATTCCATCGTCACCATCAGTTTGGCTGATCATATGCTTTCACTTGCTTGTTTTATCATTGCCTGGGGAACATCTGCGATGAGTGGTCTTATTAGCCAACCTCTTAACCTCTGTGTGTTTTGAACAATTCCATCATGAACAGAACCAATTGCTACCCTTTATACCACTCATTCCTCTAGGAGGAGTCATATTTTAGCTCTTTTCAGACTCTTGAAATATGAGAAGATTGCCCAACACTTGTCTTTTTGAACTTGTAAAAGTAAATGAAAAGACATCTACTTAATATAAGTTTAACCCTTTTCCCATCTGAGATAGAATAGCTATGAAAAGGAATACCTTAGTCACAAATGGCTAAGAGGTTCTCTTGAATATCGTTTTCTACCCTTTCGGATTTAAGAGACTATATACGAAAAGGGATATTTGAAGTTTTCTTTTTGCCTCTTTTTAAAACTCTCTAAACATGAAAAATATGTCGAGTTACCCCTCTGTCATACTCGTAAAACTAAAATGACGAAGGACTTGTCACCATGATGATACCGAGATATTCTTTCCTGGGGCTTGTTAAAAATACTATGATGGATTCATCCAAAGGATGAACGTATATGACAAGAATATGGTATCCTCTTCAAGTTTGAGATTAAAAATAAAGAGGTACTTGCTAGAAATAGTGGGGAAAATGAAAGGAAAAATATATCTTGTATTTTGTATGAAAGGCAGTGTATCGCTCTTAAATATGACACTTATTTGTATCTCGTGTCAGGTTTGGATTATCCTCACTTCGTCACTTGCCTTACTGGGTTTAGGGAATCCATTTTCCTCTCATTTGATTATATCCTATTGTGAAAAAGACTAGGGCCAACATCACTCTTTATGAATTGAGCAAGTTAAAACACCAGCAAAAGATACTTTTGAAAGAATTACATGCTGTCCCAGTTGCACCTTTGCCTGCCGCTATAATTTTTCAAGCCTCCCACGATATGGGAAGACCTTTGACTAATGTGATTAAAAAAGTTGATCCTAACGACATCGCGTTAATTGGAGGAAGATCGAGATCTCATACTGCCCCATTTCTTCTTACTTATGAAATTTTTAATAAAAATGTGCATAATTACTTAGTGGATTCAGGAGCTTCATCGAATATTTACCAAAATCAATATGTACAAATTTGAACGTTCAACCGCAATAATTTGATGTGCGCATAGTCTAGCTAGATTGATCACAAGTCGAAGTGATTGGTGAATTAAATCAGGTTACCATAAGGCTGTCATCCAACCCAAAGGTATGTCAAGTTATCAACATTTTAGCTGCTGATATTCCAGAATTTTATGGCTTAATTCTTAGCAAAGATTGGTTAGAAAAACTTCATGGATACTTTGCAACTGACTGGTCGCTCATGTGGCTCCCTTACAATGGTAAACCTAATGAAATAAAAGTTGAACGAGAAAGACATCAGAAATACATAGTAACGAAGCTAGAGGGGGAGAATGAACCAGTAGCATATAACAATAGTATTATTGGCAATTACTCAGTGGATTATTTCCTATGAAATTTTAATGCTCATACGTCACCTTATTTAGAACATTATGTTTTATCCCAAGTCAAATTTTTTTCTCAAACAGATAGTTCTAATTGTATTAATTTTTTAGATAGTCCTGTGAATAAATCTTTATTTTGGAAATTATTTTTTGATTCTTCTAAATCTAACGAAGGAGCAGGAGCAGGATGCGTGCTAGTTAGTCCAGAAGGAGATAAAACTATGTTAACTTGCAGACTCGAATTTGATTGCACCAACAATACTGCAGAATATGAGGCTTTAGTCCAAGGGTTATACAAAGCAATCGGATTAGACGTCAAATACCTTCAAGTTTTCAAAGATTCTAAAATTGTAATTAGACAGGTACGTAATACTATACATTGTTTATCAGGTAATTTAAAACATTATCAATCTTTAATTCAAGATCTGACTGAACACTCTATAACATTTAATATTTCATCAATTCCCAGACTCCAGAATGCAAGTGCAGACGTTTTAGCTAACGTAGCTTCCAAACTTATCCCTTCAGAAGATTTTAGCCCTGATAGATTCTCAATAGAATTAATCTTCAGACCTTCTATTCCTGATAACATTACAAATTGGAGAATTTTACCGATGATCCTGACATCGTGAGTTTTCTCACATCTGAAGGATCCTACACCAATCAAATAATTGACGAAGACCAACATGACTGACAATTGCAACAAGATAGCACTAGCAATGCTATACCTAAGTCGGTAGTCAAATTAGAAGACCTTTATGATTTGAAAGATCGGTTTAAAAGATCTACCAATTCGAAACTCCAAAGTTCAACTTTGAACTACGAATTAATAAATCTAGGAACCGATACCAAACCACAGAACATCAATCTAGGCCTTGTCCTAACTCCTGAAGAAAAAATAGCATATATTCGTCTTTTGAGACAATACAAAAATGTTTTTGCTTGGAATTATGATGAACTTAAAATGTATGACACTTCTATCATCCAACCTACGATTCCAATGATAGACGATGAAAAACCAGTCCAATAGAAGTTGAGAAAAATCCATCCCAATCTCGAAAACCAGATCTAATCTGAACTCAACAAGCTATTAAAAGCCAAAATAATCTTTCCCGTTCGACATTCCAAGTGGGTCTCAAATATGGGTCCCGTTAGAAAGAAAAACAGAGATATTAGAATCTTCATTGACTTTCAAAATCTTAATAAAGCCTGCCAAAAGGATAATTTTCCTTTACCTCCTATGGAACAAATATTATAGGCAGTCGCTAGGTCAGAATTAATGTCCTTTTTGGATGGATTCTCAGGATACAATCAAGTGTTGGTACATCCTGATGATCAATTAAAAACCACATTTAGAACAAAATGGGGCACCTATGCATATCAAAAGATTCCCTTTGGTCTAATCAATGCTGGTGCCACATTTCAGAGAGCCATGGACATCGCATTCAAAGGTTTAGTTAATATGTGGTAATCTATTTGGATGATATAACTGTCTATTCCAAGAAACGAAGCAACCATCTTAGAGATTTAAAACAAATCTTCCAACGCTGTTTGAAGTATGGAATTTCACTTAACCCGAAAAAGTCCTTTTTCACATTAAGTGAAGGAAAACTTCTAGGATTCATAGTGTCAAAATCTGGGATTCACATTGATCCTGACAGAATCAAGGAGATTTCTGAAATATCCCTACCTCGCAATAAAAAATCCATGCAATCTTTCCTTGGTCAGATAAACTTTGTAAAGAGATTTGTTCCAGATTTTTCAAGAATCGTGTCTCCTTTACAAGCAACGATAAAAAAGAACTCAAGCTTCAAATGGGGCCAAGACGAATATGAGGCATTCAATCTGATCAAGCAAGCAATTGTGAATGCTCCATGTTTAGGAACTCCAAATTTTTTAGAGCCTTTTATTTTATATACATTTGCCTCTGACAGATCATATGCTGCGATACTCACTCAAGCCAATCAAGAAAAAGTGGAAGCTCCAATCGCTTTCTTCAGTTCAAATTTACAGGGGGGCTGAATTAAATTATTCAGATGTGGAGAAACAAGCTTATGCTGTTTTCAAAGCAATCAAATATTTCAGACCCTTTCTACTCAAAACCCATACAAAAATCATTGTACCGTTTCCAGCAGCAAGGAATCTTTTAGTGCAAAAAGATGTGGGTGGGAAAAGAGCCAATTGGGTTACTTCCTTACAGGAATATGATGTAGAAATCAAACCAGCAAGTATTGTAAAAGGTCAAAGCTTTTGAAAAATGCTGGCCGGAGCATCGCTTATATCTGAAATTCCATCTTCAGACATACAAATGTATGAGGTAAGCCTAAATGATAATGAGTCATTATATGCTGATATCATTTATTATCTAAAGAATGGATATGCTCCTTCACACCTTGATCATACCAAGAAAAGAGCTCTAAGGTTGAAAGCCAAACAATATTAGCTCCTGAATGATGTTCTTTTTAGAATAAATTATGATTATGTTTTCCTTAGATGTCTTGAGGAATCTGAAGCTAAAAAAGTTTTGCAGGAACTCCACGATGGGCAAGCAGGCAGACACTATGCTAGAGATGCTACTGCACATAAAATCTTACGCGCAGGTTATTATTGGCCCACATTATTCAAAGACTCACACAACTACGTGAGGAAGTGTCAAGTCTGTCAAACCGCTGATGGGAGACAAAAGAAACCATCCTTACCACTACAACCAATCAACATTGAAAAACCTTTTGATCAGTGGGGATTGGACATAATAGGTGAGATCGTTCCTCACTCTTCCAAACAGCACAGATATATCCTTACAGTAACAGATTACTTTACTAAATGGGTAGAAGCAGTTCCTCTCAAGACGGCTAATTCTGAACATATCATTGAGTTCATAGATCAATTTACAATCACCAGGTTTGGGTTTCCTTCCGCTTTAATGTTTGAAAATGCATCATACTTTTCTGGAAATGCAATGATTGAATTTGCACTTAAAAGAGGTTTCACACTTACATATTCTGCCAATTACTACCCACAGGGGAATGGGCTAGCTGAATCTACAAATAAAAACCTAATCAAGATTATCAAACGAATAGTTGACCAAAATCATAAAAATTGGCATAATTCTTTAATATATGCTTTATGGGCAGATCGAATAACACAAAAATCCTTCATCGGCACTTCCCTGTTCAATTTAGTTTATGGAACAAAAGTGGTTCTTCCTACTCATTTAGCAATTCCTTCTTTGTCTTTAGTTCAATATATTGATGAGGTACCAACTTCCTCCTTACAACTAAGGCAAATGGAAATAATTAAGCTATAAGAATAACGAGAACAGGCCAAAAGAACTCACGCTCACCACCAAGCATTAGTGAAATCCTCTTTTGATTCAAATATGATGAGCAGAAAAGATTTTCAGCTAGGAGATCTAGTTTTAAAATGGGACAAGGCCCATGAGGAAAAAGGGAAACATACAAAATTTCAACGAATGTGGCTTGGCCCTTTCCAAATCATAGAAGTCATAGGTCCGTCTACTTTTATGTTGCAGGATTTAACAGGAAAGAGAGATTCTTTGCCTGTTAACGGACAAATCGTTAAGAAATATTTTCCTTAGAAGATCATTCTTCTATTTTGTAGATTAGATTTTTATTTTCATAATAAAACTAGTTGTGAATGGTTACATTAGGCATTTATGAAAAGATACCAATTCTCTTTTAGATTTTGATTTTTCACTCGTATAAATAGCAAATATTTTAGAAAATTGATCTTTATTATTAGAAGATATAGTTAAAGACTCTAGCCTAAAAATGATACTAGTTTCAACTTCGTAAAGTTTGATGAAAACGACCTTTAGTGAGAAATTATTTTATATCAGTGCAATGAAAGGTATCAATAACAAAACAAAAATTCTTTGTAAAGCAACTCTGTTCAAAAAACTCTACTATTGTCGTCTAGAGCTATCTTAAGGAAACAATGGCTTCCTCCCTACTTAGGAAATTACAACTTTCAAAGAAACGATCCAAGGATACACTTTATCTTAAAGAGTGACAGGTCTCATCATGAACCGACTTATCATAATCATAGATATTATAACTCGCTGACTTTGCCAATACTGCATACCACAACAGGGCAATGACTCAAGATTGTTGCAATCAAAAGACAAGGGGTCTTATCACGAGCCAACTTGTTCAACAAAGTTATAAATCAAGTGAATGACTGTGTCATAAATTGGCTATCAAACCAAGACATTGTTCTTTAAGGGTAAAAAGAAAATGAAGGCAATAAGTGTAAATATGGATTCCTCTTTGAAAATTGCATGTTTCTCTAAGAAGGATACATGATCATTGCTGGGTAACAGGTAACCCTGTCAAGGCTATGAACGCCTGCTGGCAGCAGAGGCTCTACCTACGACAAATGAGCATATTTAAAACTGATTTACAGAGAAGGCTCTGTTTTATCTTTATAAACCAAGTAATGACTGATGTGGATACAAGGACTAGCTTGAGGGAGCAAATAATCAAACTTGAAAATAGAAGAAACAAAATATCATTGACAGGCTAAAGCATAATGTACTTTATCTTTCTATAATAAAGTTTAACTTTCTGGAAAATTTTCTGTTTTGGAAGTTCTAGAAAATTCAAAAGAAAGACAGAGATAACTGGATCTTCCAAGTGAATCGCCAATTGTTGTGGCCACCAACAAATCCCCTTTCTTATTTAGTGTTATTACTAATATTAAATAAGTGGGGATCCTTAGTCAAAAAAATTAAAAAATGAATTATTGCTTGTATTTCCTTTTTAATAAAACTTACCATCATAAACTTAGGAAAATACTTTTGAAAAATCTAAAAAAGCCTAAGTTTCATGATGAGAAAAGATAAAATCATTCCTTAACGAATATCGCATCACGGATAACAGGATGCCTTCTTACAACCCAAACTTTAAGATTTGTGATGCGAGATTACATATTAAAAACATAAATATCGCATCGCATGCCTTAAAACGCATTTACGCTGGAAAATCATAGAAAACGTCGATATGCGATGGCGCATATCGCAAAATCGCACCTCGCAAGAAATACATTAACACGAAATGAGCACATACTTTGATAATGCGATATTGCGATCTCACGATAATGTGATGCAACGATCTGCGATATTGCAAAGCAAATCACAAAATCCCTCCATCGCAAAATATTTCGGCTCACTATTTGAGAAAACTTTTTTTCATAAACTAAAACCTGGTTACGCGCTTTAAATGCTAATTAATGAGTTAGTTTCCAGTTGTTAATGAAATATGGTTTTGAGTTTATTGAAGAGCCAGTTCACATAAGGTGATATACTTTTGCATGTCTTCAACATTTAAAAGCTTTCCCGTCATTGTTCCTTATCATTACTCTCACCTCGCTTATAAACTACAACAACGAGGAACAAAGAACTATACAAAGCAGTATACAAGATAATATGGGGAAGAAAATCAAGGCTTCGATGTCTAAAGATAAAGAAATGGCGCCCTTGTACACAGACATCGTATGCAAAAGAGACGAGGGTATTTCCACTTGGGAAGGCATGTATAAGCTACTTGAGGAAGAGAATCCTAAGGTAACTGAGCTTACGGCTACTGCAGGTTCACGGGGTTCTTTAGAGGCATCAATTGCAGATTTAGCTTGTTCATTCCTACACCGGATAGCAGCGAGACCCAAAATTCTCCCCTACATAGGTATGGTGAAATGGGTACGGAGCAACGCTGACATCAAAAAGCAGACAGTTTAGGACTCAGGGTTAAGAACTTAAGGAATCATTATTTTCACAAAATTTCAAATTTACATCTGCTAAAAGAAAGCATGTAAGAGGCGAAAATCGCACCAAGGAAGCCCAGATCAAGAAACGGAGGCAGTTTCTGATGCGCGATTAGTGCTTTCTGATGCGCGATTAGCGCCTAGCGCTAATCGCGCATCAGAAACTGCCTCCGTTTGCGCTAATCGTGCATCACTGGGTAAAACTTCTCGAAATGGAAAGCTTATAATTGCTCAGTTACCTGTAAGCCCCATAAATTTGGAAAAAGTATGTTAAAGATAAAAAGTAAAATTTGAATCCGAAAATGAACGGTAATTGTCAGAAATATCCTCAAAGTATTTAGTGAAACCACACAGCCAATGTATGACTCTCAAAAGCATGATCAATTTCGCCGAAGATGTGGTACCAGCTCTTGCTGACTCCATTTTTGCAGCACAGTTAATGGTTGAAGTCGACCAACCGACTCTTCTCAGGCAAATGCTGAATGCATGCGATTTTAAGGAGCAGATACATAAATAGTTAGATGTTAGATTTAATTTTAGAAATAGTTTTGCTTTATTTTTGCCTACAGAAAGGACGGTCATTTAAACCGTATCCTATATTTTTGTAAATAAGTTATATTTAGATGTAGTTAGTAGTATTTAAACCCTTCTCATGCATTTAGAGAAGGGTCCATAAATCTATCAAAAACTTGTCCTCAGAACATGCACTTTTGCACCCTCCAACGAGGTTTTGATGAATGAATGGAACAGGATTTATTGATTTTGCATTTGATATTTGCTACTGATGTTGCACTTCTGTACTCTTAGTGGATGTTGGATTAAGAAGAGATAAATTGTTATCGCTTGAAGCTCATGAGTAGAACTAGTTATAAATGGTACTTCTATCTCTTAACTATTTCTATCTTTTGTGTTAAAGCGTGAATGCCTGAGTTATCATTTGGCACTTTTGTACGGTGATAGATATTTATTTATGCTTAATGTATGAGTAGCTTACTGTGCGATATGTTTTTCACAACTGTTTCGTCTAACTTTTTATGCGAAGTGGTTTATCTATATTGAATTCTTTTCTTATATCAGTTGAATGATCTTTATTACTGATTGTTATTTGAAATCATTTTAGATCGCACAGAAGAAAGATTACATCCCAGGTTAGTATAGACTTAGATATTTCTGTTTTCTTAGAATACAATTGCATGTCATTAAATTAGAACTAGAATTAGAGCATCTGAATTAGGAACTGTTAGATCAAAAATATCAAATTCTACACACACACACTCATAAATTGGGAAACTAGTCCCATATCCGCAGTCGGACCCACCATACCAAACGGAAAAGGAGTTTCCAACCAAGGTCCGGACCGGGTGGGTATCCCCCTTGTTGTAGACCCAATTTTCGGGGCTTCAACAGGTCCCAAAAGGTAAAAAAACAATACCCAAGAGAACCTCTTAGAGATGTTTGACTAAGGTATTCCTTTTTTTTAGTTAGTCTATCTCAGTCTGGAAAAGGGCTAAACTTATACTGAATAGACGTCTTTTCACTTACATGTATGAGTTAGAAAATACAAGTGCTCGACAATCTTTTCATGTTTTGGGAGCCTAAAAAGAGCTGAAAGAGGAATCCAAGGGGTTCATTTTTTGTACGTTTAAAGAGCCCAAAAAAGAGATAAATGTGTACTCTTCGGTCAAATTCACTTGTGTAAAGCACAATAAAATCTGTTAACAACTATTGATCTACTGAGAACAACACAGAAATGATTAAACAACTCTTTCATAGTAAAAATGAACCATTATTAGGTCAAAACATTAAATATAAAAAATAATGAATAATATTACCATATATACACAAAATGACTATTCATTTTTACCATTTCACATTTACCTCTAACAGTGAGAGTTTTGAGTATTTTACCCTCGATCTTCTGCAACTGATTGTGACCAATCCAATGGACGATTTCAAGTATTGTCACTTCCAGGTAGGATCTAAAACCTTTATCTTTGTTTCAGTGGTTCCATTCTATGATTTGAAGCAAAAAAAATTGAGTTTTGAGGGCCCTGGTGTTCTAAATTTTTTCCCTAAGACCAATGCAAGCCTAGAGGGTCAAAAAGTGCATTGCACCTACGCAGTGATGCATTGCAGGCAAAGGTGAAACACTCTATTTTTCTCTCTTGGGATGTGTTGGGCACAAATGTAAAGCTTGTTTATCAATTTTCCCTCAAAATTTGACAAGTTTTTTGCATGAAAATTATCATAATGAATCTCTTGTTGGTGTTTCAAGGGTTCATCAACAAAAAATGGATTTCATATGGATAGAAAGAGAACATGAGGAACAAGATTTAAATGCACCAAATGATCATGTTACCATCCAAGCATTAAAGAACTGTGCATTGCTAAAATTATTTTGGCTCCCTGATATGAGGCAATAGATGAAGTTGTTGAAATACCTTGTTTATTCATGGGATGTTTAGGCACAAGTGTTCAGGTTTGAGGAACACCTACTCGAGATAAAGGTATATTATATATACTTTATAATAGGACTGTCCATGAGGGATGCCCGCATATCTCTCCTAGGTGGGAAAATTGGTGGGGAGACAGTGAAAGATTATATCGCCACCTATTGTAGACGTCGATCTCAACCAACAAAGGATGGAAAGATTAGTATAAAAGATGTGACTCAGTTACCATTGAGAATGATCCTATTCATTATCGCAAGATTGGTAGGTAGCTCCACATTGCATGTGGCAAGAATATATATGCAAGATGGATTGGAGTGTCTAGAGCCAACGCTCTTCAACTGGAGCGAGGGGTTTCTAGTCTACAAGAAAGAACAACTGACTAAGGAAAAAGAGGGAAAGCTAAATAACTTTGGATATGGTGTGATGTTAGTTTCCTTTGCATTAGAATGGGTTCCATTACTTCAGCCTCAGCATAACATACTCCATCCTATCGATCGAAGGGTGCCACAAACGAGGAGGTGGATAAATTACATGTCCTGACATCCAGGGCCATCGGCGATCAGATTCTCACCAACCTTCTTCGAATGGTTGCGCAAACAATTTATCATGATCAACAAATATCCTTACGTAGGCATGGACTTCCATGATGACCCTTAGCTCATGCTTCCTGAGGGTCGGGAATGGGGTGCTGTAGGTAAGAAATTTCGACCTTTTAAGTTTTGAGAGTTTTATTTATTTTGTGTTTTTTGAAGTTTTTTAGTCTAAACTATTGATGCTTTGTGTTGATGTGGGACCAGTTTGACCTATTGGTGTTTCATATCTCTATCATGTATAGGAATGACAAGAGGAGGAGGAAGTAGAACCAACATGAGTCGCTGCAGTGGGGCGTGATATGTTATGGGATCCAGATGTATCAGAGATCTAATCATAGATAGAGCGCCACATGGAAGGGTTGACACATGGAATTGATGATACCGTAGTAGAGCAATTTCCACTACGACTTTAGCGATACACCATAGGAGTGCCTAGCTGTATCAGTCGACTACAATGCAATATGGCTTGTACGGTTTCATTCTTTCATGAGTGCCTTTGATTATGTCTACTTAGATCCTTGCATTTACTTTTTTTTATATGGGATATGTATGCCATATGTGTCTCGGGCACAATTTTTTGTAAAACCAAACTTATATATATATCTATATATATATATATATATATATATATTATTAATATATATTATATATAATATATATATATATATATATATATATATATATATATATATATATATATATATATATTATATATAATGTTTTTAGGTTTCTATTCTATTTTCAATATGATGTGATGTGAATTGAAATTAATTACATTCGTTGCCAATGTCTATCTAAAATATGATTAGCTAGGGCATCTATCAATGTGTTTAGATTTCTAGAAATGTGTCCATATTATATGAAATCGAAATGTCTTTCTAGAAGGCGTACTCTTAAAACCATGCGTAAGATGGTGGGACTTCTAACTGAATAGATACTAGCATTGTAGTAATACAAGTTGTGATTCAAATATGACAACTAAACGACGGATACCATGTGCAACAACATTAGATAGTAGCTTGACCACTGCACTATACTCCGCAATGTTGTTGGTGGAGAAACCAATAAAAATCCCTTACAGACTCACTAACTTGCCATTTGGAGCAAAGATAGCCCATGCTGTGAAAGATAGGTTATGAATACTGCAACTCGTACCATCAGCATAACCAATGAAAGTTTCAAGAGATGCCGACATCTGCAAACCAAACTTGAAAGGGAATCAACATAAACCATGTAAAACTTTGAAATGACACATTGCAAACACACTCAACATACCTATATATTGTATGTACACAATCAAAACTACACTTGAGATCAAGCATAGTATTTTTTGAGGTACAACCCATTTCTAGGTTATGCCCAGGGAACTCCATTAAGATCTACTAATTCATAGGTACCTTTTGCAAGGACTCGCTTGACAATGTATGGACCTAACCACATGGGTTGAAACTTCCCCAAACCTAACTTTTCAAACTCTTGGTCATATAACAAGACAAGGTCCCCTTCTAGGAAGACACGAGGCTTGACACTCTTGTCATACTATGTCTTGATGCGTCTTTTATGAGATTCATTAGCTATAGCAGCATTGTGTCAGGTTTCATCTAAACGAGTCATATGTAAAAGATGCTCCTCCTCTATGGAAGTGGGAGGAAGAAGTTCAATAGCTAGTTTCAATGATGGTATTTCGCATTCAATTAGGAGGATAATTTCTAGACCACACACCAACTGAAAGGGTGTGAATTTGGTAGCCATCCTGACTGAGGTTCGGTATGCCCATAAAGAAACGTAAATGAGAAAATTCAAATCCGATTTGTGGACCCATACCATGCGTTGAAGCATCATCTTAAGAACTTTATTGATGGAATCAACCTATCCATTAGCCTAAGGATAGTAGGGTGTGGAACTTTCATGGGAAATTCCTAGCTTAGCAGTTAGTTTAGTCATCATATGATTCCGGAAATGTTTTCTGTGATATGTAACTATTTCTTGTGGAACACCAAACCATTCGATGACATGGATGAAAAAGAAGTATGTAGTCATTTCGCTGGTATTGTTAAATGTAGGCATCACCTCAACCCACTTAGTAAAGTAGTCAACATAGGCAATAATCTAACCATGCCCCCCGACCGAATGAGGGTTACATGTCATGAATTCAATACCCCATTTCATAAAGGGATCAACAGTGGAAATGGGATGCATACAGAGTTCGACATAATTGGGAAAGTATACATCACGGAGACTATCATTAATGGAATCAGGTAAGGAGGAATGATGGTTATGTTTGTCCCATGATGCATCATCCTACATCATGATTTCCATGATGCTTTTTTCGGTAGGAAATACACGTGAGAAAGGATCATAATACATACCATAGTCCAGCGATCTATCTACCCAAATAAGAAAATCAAAAGATGAAACCGCACAAGTCAAATAAACGACGTCATAATCTTGCTCAATGGGGCTTAACAACATTCGGTCGCCAAACTTTTGGATGTTAGTTTCATCTTGTACAATCCATGGATTGACTAGGATAGTAGAATAAGATCTCATGTTGATATAGGCCACCGAAGATGACCTGTCAAGAAGGAAAGGAGGAGGGAGTGAAAAGGTCCCCATTGTTGGGTGTGGAGCATGATTATTTAGAGGTCTTTGTTTCAACCGGATGTATACCCCAGGAAGTTTGCACATCCCTCCATGGGGGGGGGGGACTTGTCCCCCCCGCAGGGGTTTGGGGGGGCCGATCCCCCGTGGTTGGGGGGTTCGGGGGCCAGCGGTCCCCCGACGGGGTTTTCCGGGGCAGCACCCCCGAAGCTAAAAACAAATGTAAAATTACCTTGTAAAAGTATAGTAATTTCTAGTCAATCTGGGCCATTCATTAGGCGGATGATCTGACGGTAGAACTTATGTTTAGTTTAGGGTTTTTTTCCCTAGAAGGCAACCCCTCTCTTTGTATGAGGGCACTATATTGAGGCTATGTAATAAATTTGTATTCTTCGAGCAAGAAACCGAAAGGCGAGACTGTGAGAGAAAACCGAGGATATTACAGCGGATCTGCTGTAGGTTGTGTCTCTTCATTTTGCTGGATAATAAAAAGGAAGGACTGGCTGTTTAGGGTGGACGTAGCCCAAACTGGGTGAACCACGTATATCTGTGTCTCTCTGGTTTTATGTGTTTTCTGTGTTTATATTTATGCTATATTCTATGTGTTCCATTGCTCTGTAATATATAATTTTCTAACAACTGGTATCAAAGACGAAGGTCTATTTGGTTGATAAACTGGCATGAAAGAAGGGTTCCTCATTCGAGTGGGAGCAATGGCAGAATATGGTAAGTTTAAGGTCGAGAAATTTAACGGCAAAAACTTCTCACTGTGGAAGATGCAGATGGAAGATTATCTGTATCAGAAAGATTTGTAGCTACCACTGGGTGGAAAAACAAAGATGTCGACGGGTATGACAGATGAAGAATGGAACCTTCTCGATAGAAAGGCACTCGGAACAGTATGGTTGTGCCTCGCAGCATCGGTCGCCTTCAACATTTCGAAAGAAACAACGACAGCGGGCATGATTAAGGCATTGACGAAACTATATGAAAAAACCCTGGTCTCAAACAAGGTATTTCTTATGAAACGGTTATTTAATATGAAGATGTCGGAAGGTGGATCTGTTGCAGACCATTTAAATGATTTTAATATTGTTACAAGTCAGTTAAGTTGTGTAGGGGTAAACTTTGATGATGAAGTTAGAGCTCTGTTATTCTTGTGCTCATTGCCAGAAAGCTGGAATGGTTTAGTAATGGCCATTAGTAACTTTGTTTCTGGATCTAGTACTTTAAAGTTTGATGATGTTGTCGGTGCTATCCTTAGCAAGGAAATGCGACAAAAAAGCTCCGGTGAGGCATCAGGTAATGCTTTGAGTGTAGAATCTAGGGGAAGAAAAATGGAAAGAGGAAAGAGCTAAGGATATCACAGTAAATCAAGCCAGATCCAAGTCCAGATCTGGGATAGTGTGCTGGAAATGTGGAAAGAAAGGACATCTAAAGAAATACTGTAGATCTCGGAAGGGAAAAGAAGGAGATGCACAACAAGAAAACAATCATGAAGCAAATGTGACAGGTGAGGTGTTACAAGATGCTTTGATTATTTATTTCAAAAATATTACTGATTCCTGGGTGGTAGATTCAGGGG
Organism: Pinus taeda; assembly: GCA_000404065.3. Lineage (NCBI taxonomy): Eukaryota > Viridiplantae > Streptophyta > Pinopsida > Pinales > Pinaceae > Pinus > Pinus taeda. The sequence goes on from APFE031364994.1 coordinate 424,463, forward strand.
CCTCATTCCATGCCACATCTGATAAGAAATATTTTCATGACTATATTCAAGGAGATTTTGGACAAGTCCGTTTGGGTGATGATAAACCTTGTAAAATTGTTGGAATGGGTAAGGTTCTTGTAAAATAGCAGAATGGAAACCAATGGCTACTAAAGGAGGCAAGGCATGTTCCAAATCTGAAGAAAAATCTGATTTCAACAGGGCAATTAAGCGGTGAAGGTTGTGTGACAACTTTCACAGATAAAGCTTTGAAGGTCACCAAAGGAACCCTGGTAATAGCAAAAGGCAAAAAGGTTGGTACATTGTATTTATGCAATGGTATTTCTAACTCTGTTAATGCTTTAACTTCCAAAGGAGCAAATATAGCATTATGGCATCATAGGCTTGGACACATGAGTGAGAAGGGCATGAAGATTCTTCACTCAAGGAATTTGTTGCCAGGTTTGAAGAATGTTGATTTGGATTTCTATGAGAATTGCATTTATGGAAAACAGAAGAGAGTCAGATTTCTCAAAGTTGGGAAAGAAAAGGAGAGCGAAAAATTAGAGCTTGTGCATACAGATGTATGGGGACCTGGTCAGGTGTCATCTCTTGGTGGCTCTCGTTATTATATTACTTTTATTGATGATGTAACTAGAAAAACTTGGATCTATTGTATTAAGAATAAATCTGATGTATTTGATACTTTCAAGAAATGGAAAGATTTGGTTGAGATTTAGACAGAAAAGAAATTGAAGTGTCTCAGATCAGACAATGGAGGTGAATATTGCAGTAAAGAGTTTGATAGGTACTGTTTAGAGCATGGAAGTCGCAGAGAGAAGAAAGCTCCAAGGACACCACAAGAAAATGGTGTGTCAAAAAGGATGAACAGAACAATCATGGAGTGTGCAACGTGCATGAGATTGCATGCAGGATTGCCTTTACAATTTTTGGCAGATGCTGTAGATATTGTTGTTTATCTAATAAACAAAGGGCCTTCAAGTTCCTTGGATGGTGGTGTTCCAGAGGAAGCATGGACAGGTAAAAAGGTAAACTACTCCTTTTTTAAAGCCTTTTGGTTGTGAGGCCTTTGTCCATATTAATAAAGAAAATAGAAAAAAGCTTGAGGAAAAATCAAAGAAATGTACCTTTATTGGATATAGTGTTCATGATTTTGGTTATCGCTTATATGATTACGAAAATCGCAAAATCATTAGGAGCAGAGATTTAATATTCAATGAAAAGGTCTTGTATAAGAATCAGTTGCAGGAAAAGAAACAAGAAAAAGAAAACAAGGAATACATAGTTCTTGATGAGATCACAGAAAAAGTAAAGATGCTTGAAAATAATAATAATCAACAACCACAACAAAAACAACCACCACAACAGCAACAATCACCCCAAACACCTGAAAGTGGTGTTAGAAGATCTACCAGGATAAGTATACCCCCTAAACGGTACTCTCCCTCATTATATTATTTATTGTTGACTGATTCTGGTGAACCCGAATGTTGTGAAAAAGCAATGGAGGTTGAAAGCAGGAAGAAGTGGGAGCTAGCCATGGAAGAAGAGATGGACTCCTTAATGCATAACCAGATTTGGGACTTAGTCAGGTTACCTGCAGGAAAAACTACATTGAAGAATAAATGGGTTTACAGGCTGAAGGAAGAAGATGGAGGAAAACAAAGGTATAAATCTAGACTTGTGGTGAAGGGGTTTGCACAAAAGAAAGGTATTGATTTTGATGAAATATTTTCTCCTGTTGTTAAAATGACTTCAATCAGAACTATTTTAAGTCTAGTAGTAGTTGAAGATTTGCATCTTGAGCAGTTAGATGTAAAGATAGCCTTTCTCTGTGGGGATTTGGAGGAAGAGATATATATGCAGCAGCCACAAGGATATGAGGTAAAAGGGAAGGAGAAACTAGTATGTAGGTTGAAGAGGAGATTGTATGGCTTAAAATAGTCTCCAAGGCAGTGGTATCTAAAATTTGACAAGTTTATGTCTGAACAAGGTTATACTAGATGTCACTATGATCATTGTATTTATTTGAAAAAGCAAAATGATGGCAGCTACATTATATTATTATTGTATGTGGATGACATGCTTGTTGCAGGGTCTAACATGCAAGAAATAAATGTGCTCAAAAGAAAATGGGCAAATCCATTTGCAATGAAGGATTTGGGAGCTCCAAAACAAATCCTTGGTATGAGAATAACTAGAGATAGGAAAAATCGCAAATTAACATTGTCTCAGAATGAGTACATACAAAAGGTGTTGAAAAGATTTAATATGCACAATGCAAAACCAATTAGTACACCTTTTGCTAGCCATTTCAAACTTAGTAAGGAAATGTGCCCAAAGACCCAAGAAGACATGAATTATATGTCTAAAGTTCCATATGCATCAGCAGTTGGAAGCTTAATGTATGCAATGGTCTGCACAAGGCTTGATATTGCACATGCAGTGGGAGTTGTAAGAAGGTACATGAACAATCCAGGAAAGGAACATTGGATGGCAGTGAAATGGATTCTCAGATATTTGAAAGGTACCACAAATCAAGCATTATGCTTTGGTGGTTCAAACATTTTTCTACAGGGATATGTTGATGCAGATATGGCAGGTGATAGAGATAACAGGAGTAGCACTACAGGATATGTATTTACTGTAGGTGGAACACCTATCAGTTGGGTTTCAAAAATCCAAAGTGTTGTTGCACTTTCAACAACAGAAGTAGAGTATGTTGCTGCTACAAAGGCTAGTAAAGAAATGATTTGGTTACAAAGATTTATGGGTGAATTAGGTAAGAAGCATGGTATGGGCACGTTATACAGTGATAGCCAAAGTGCCATTCATCTTGCAAAGAACTCAACATTTCATTCCAGTACTAAACACATATAGCTCAAGTACCATTTCATACGATCAGTGTTGGAAGATGGAGAGTTGAAGCTAGAAAAGATACACACTAGCCAGAATCCTATAGATATGCTAACAAAAGTTGTAACTATGGAGAAACTGAGAATATGCTCAATTTCAATTGGTCTTCAAGGATGACAATGAAGATGAGAAACAGCCAGGTCCAAAGAGGAGTCATTGTCCAGCAAATGAAGCAGCGGTGGAGTTGTTACAATCATTCTCCAAGTGGGAGATTGTTGGGTGTGGAGCATGATTATTTAGAGGTCTTTGTTTCAGCCGGATGCATACCCCAGGAAGTTTGTACACCCCTCCACACGAGGGGTGCGGGGGGGGCTTGTCTCCCCGCAGGGGGGTTCGAGGGGGCTGATCCCCCCTGGTTGGGGGGTTTGGGGGCCAACGGTCCCTCGGCAAGGGTTTCGGGGGCAGCATCCTCGTAGCTAAAAACAGATGTAAAATTGCCTTGTAAAAGTATAGTAATTTCTAGTGAATCTGGGCCGTTCATTAGGCAGATGATCTGACGGTAGAACTTATGTTTAGTTTAGGGTTTTTTGGCCTAGAAGGCAACCCCTCTCTTTGTATGAGGGCATTGTATTGAGGCTGTGTAATAGATGTGTATTCTTTGAGCAAGAAACAGAGAAGCGAGACTGTGAAAGAAAACAAAGAATATTACAGCGGATCTATTGTAGGTTGTGTCTCTTCATTTTGCTGGATAATAGAAAGGAAGGACTGGCTGTTCGGGGTGGACGTAGCCCAAACTGGGTGAACCACATATATCTATGTCTCTCTGGTTTTATGTGTTTTCTATGTTTATATTTCTGCTATATTCTATGTGTTCCATTGCTCTGTAATATATAATTTTCTAACACCCATAAGTGAAGAATCCTTCAACAATCCAAATTTGACATGTTAATATGACTGTAGGGTTTCCCCCACAAGAGGGACACTTCCAGTAACATGTGAATCAGAGGCAAAAAAGGTGAGTTTGTATATGGATACAATCTCGCCTTTATGAGAAAAGGTGATCATATAGAATTAAGTCGAAACAAAAATAGCCATGGCATAAACCCATGTACATCCTAATAGATGATTGTAATCAATAGGTACGCCAATAAATTCGACTTCTATGGACACAATTTTTTCCCCTAATTCAACTTGTAGGGAGTTCAAAATCCCACGGGGTTTATATGTTCTCCCGTTAAAGGCTTTCAATGTAGTAGGTGACTGACTCAATTGAGGAGAACCAGTTGCCTTCCAGCAAGACATGGACATAATGGAACTCGAGGCTCCCTCATCCACGATATAACGATGAATATTCCTACCACAGATGATGACTTGGATTATAAAATCTAACTGAGTTGGAAGCCAAGGGGTATAGTTTTCATGTGAGAAAACAACAAGGTTGGAATCCTATGGATCCACACATCTGATAGATGAAAGTAAAGCTCTCTTTTGGGCATGGAAGTTTTGCAACACCTCAAGAGTCGACATAGTCAATGGATACTGAGCCAAGTCTTCAACTATGTTATAATTCTAAGTGGCTCTTGCACGAGGGTTGAACGCTCACTTTTGAATAACACCCTTTGGAGGTTTAATAGTCAATTTGGTAGGAATCGACAATAGAGTGGGATCTAACGAGGATGGTTCCAAACTGGCATGTTGATCAGTAGCTTGACCATTTGGTAGATTCACATTACCATAATCCTTGTTTCAAGTAGCTACCAAAACATCAGATCTCATCTTTGAAGAGGAAAGCATCAAAATAGTGTTAGAGGAAGATGGGTCCCGAGCAACCATATGAGTCTCTTGATTAGGAAACGGGTTGGTCAACACTATAGGAGAAGTGGAAGACTTAAGAATTTAATTCACTTCAGTGGGATGAGGAAAATCATGTGTAAAGTGCTCCTCATTGCAAATCAAGAAAGGATTGAGGCTTCCATTTCTCATTAGAAGATTGATTTGCTTGTTCATCTTGCTGAGAGGGATCTTTGTTTTTTCTTACATTTTCCTTTCTTCTTGCTGCTAGGTTGTTGTTGAGACTTACCATGATCAGATGAAACAACATTTATCTCAAAAGCAGAAGCTACAAGAAGGTGGGATTGAGGGTTTGAGCAGATGTAGGTGGAGAAATACCATATGTTTACTCTCCATCTTAATACCGGTAGAAACAATAATGTCATCAAAAGCATGAGATTATTTACCAAGGATAAGAGGAGGAACAATATTCGAAGGTCTCAGAGCATTTGGTATCTTATTGTAGAGTGTGTCAGATTGTGTATAATCCAAATCCAAATATTGTGCACAAGAAATTACTTTCTCTTCAGTCACGACTCCACCATTGTCCAAATATTTTGTTATGGGTGCCAACAAAGATTTGGTTAACCATTCCACGAGCAATTGATCAAGAGCATAAGTTTTGACCAACCGGAAACGACGCCTCAACTCATGAATGTGATCTAAAATGTGAGTGGGATATGATTGTTTGAAGTTGGTTCACAGTCTCGTTCCAGTTTCATATATGATGGGAAACTAGAAATGTGTGAGGAAGGTTTTGGCTAAGGTATTGAAATCATGGAATGAAGCTCTAGGCAACTCAATATACCATTTAGCAATAGTACCCGTAAGCATTCTTTAGAAAAGAGGAAGTCAAATAGAATCATCATTTAAGGAGTTTGATGAATGCCACAAATGATACGTCATGACATACGTCGATGGGTGTTCTCTTGAATTCCCCTTGAATTTAGGGATATCAAAAGGTCATTTAGTAGGAATAATCGGCCACCAAGGTGAATGAGCAATGGGGTCATTAGTGAGCCAAGTCAAATATAGTAACTCAAGAGTGGCTACAAAAGGCAACTGTCAATTAAACTCCGGCAGAGGATAACCCGAATATGAAGGAATAGCCTGGGAAATAGGGACTTGCATTCTCGAATAAAGAGGGTTATGGCAATAAGGAACCTGGATACTAGAATAAGGAGGATTCTGATAGCCATAGTACAAGTGACCTTGTTGACCAGCCCCAGAATAAACATGAATTTTTTGGCCTTGAAAAGGCACCTAATGGATACCCTGATAAGGTCTATATGGTTTCTCGATAGGGATTTGCATTGTCCCATGATAAAGAGGGTTTGATTGATGTTGTACCATACCATACACAGTCTGTCCTACTGGAATTTGAGGAATGCCTTGTGCAAGCGATTGAGTTTGTAAAGGAACTTGTAAAGGTTGAGTAAGTGGAACCTAATAGGTACCAGATACTGAAGGAATGGTTTGAGATCGTATAGTAGCCTGTACAGGTTGCTTTACATGAATTTGAGCTTGTTGATGTATAGATTAAGGAATTGGAACTTGAGATGATGGAATAGGTTGGGAAACAAACAATGAACCCAACATCAAACTAGGTTGAATGAGAAAAGTAGGCTTCCAAACACTAGCAGCTATCCCAAGATAAGGTGGACTATAATAAGGTTGGTTACCAATTTGAGGTATACCAACAACAGGTTCCCCCCTGCCAAAGGAGGAGGGGATGATGGATGAAACTACCCCCCTTGCGGAGGGTACCCAACATATGGATAATTAGGTTGTTGAAGAAGACCCTACCCACTAACATAGGGGCTAACATGTTGTTCAACTATCTGTGTAGGAGGAGGAGAAGGAGCAAGCTATGCAACACTCATAAGAGCAGTGCCAAATGGAATTCCTGAAGTAGATGAGATGGGGGATGTCCATAAACTAGAAGATGCACCAAAGAAGGTATCAGGTAAGGACTGATAATCTGGTGGGATGAATGGGCCACCATATAGATGTGCCTCTCGTGATTTCAAAAACATAGATGTGGAAACCATATCAATTCCAGTCATGGTCAATAATCCTAATCTGTATTGCTGCGTGAAATTCACGGGTAAGTCAAAAGAACCAGGAAAAGGAGTTTGTTCAAGAGGTGGAGGAGGAAGAAGAGGATGGGTTGGATAAAGGAAAAGAGTAGAAGGATGAGGCTCTTCTTGTGGGGTCTTCTCGATACTCACAAGTCTAGGTGGAAGTGGTTCATTGCCAGGGCCGAGATATATAGCAGGTGGATCTATCTGAGACAATAGAAGAGAGGATGAAATACCTGAAGTAACAGGAAAAGATGACTGAGTCTCCTCAAGTTCAATTACCACAGGAAATAAATTTTTTGGTACTCAAGGGGACATATGATTTTGGTTGATCAATTTCAAGAGGAGGACCAGAAGTAGTTCCCAAGTTTCCCGATTCGATAGTTTGCATTATTTTATGCTTCTTACGATGGTCAGGAGTAGTCTCTAGTGGAAGAGGAGGCTTATTTTTCATTCTACCCGAATGATAGAGTGGGGGATTTTGTTGTTACATGTTGGATAGTAAATTTTATTAACACAAAAGAAATAAATAAAAAAGAGTGTAATCTAGGCATAAAGGATTACCAAGCAACCGTGAACTGCAATATACACCTTGGCGAACCAAGAACTTAACATACAACAACCAATCTCCCTGAATGTTGTGTTAGGTATATCACAGTTTACAAAGCAGCAAACTTGGTTACCTATGGATGGATAGCCACCTATGGGGGACTCTCTAAATATATGTGATGGTACGTGGGATTGCATTATGTAATAGTGTTGTCTAATGCATAACCATTCAATGAGAGTGTTCCCATACACTTTACGTGTGTGGAGTGCCACCAATATACCCGCAAGTACGTGGAGTACGATCCCATACACACATACGTGGAATGAGATTTCACCCTAGGATGCAATGCTAGCAAACAATGACAACTCATACATTTAATGACGTCGGAACACGTATCTAGCCTAGACCTCTATGTGTTTGCGTTAATGTTACAAATTCTCCTTAGGTTGCTTTAGTAAATTTTAAGTTGATCTTGAATTAAGTTGCAGTTTTATGGCTCACCATGAATTCACTTGAATTCCCTAAAATAAAAATCTAGCATGAGGAAATGGAAACTTTCTCTTCAATGAAAATCTAACTAAGGAAGGGAAGATATAAACAATATGTAGCATAGAAAATGCAACAAACAAGATACTCAATGCAATTCCCTTTTCACGAAATTGTTCCTAAATCAATATAGATGCAAAATCCCTGAATTCCAATGCAAGATTTTTTCTTTTCACCACACTTAATTTTCAAAATGAGGAAAACTAATATGTAAATGTTTTAATCACTTATTCAAATGCACTTTTCAGAATGAGGACTAGAACAACAATTCGTCCAAGCAGTCAATGACCAAACAAAACAAGTTTGCAAGTGACCTAATGACAAAAACAAATAAAAATCAAAACCAATTCTTACCAAAGGAAATCAAACACAAATGAAAACCAAGTGGAGGCTCCAAAGAGACCACAAGACACTCAATACTTAGGGAAGGCCAGTTGGAGGTAGACTAATCAAATCAACATTGAGCAAAAAAGGAAAAATTTGTGCAAGAACAGGGGTAAACACAAGTGCAGAAGAGGCACCAGTGCTCTGTAGAGTAGGCACACAGAGGGCCCAGGTGAGGTGAAATGCAGGCATAGAGAAGGCCTAGGTGAGGTGAAACATTCTGTCAGCAAACAAAAGGGTTCGTTGGTCCTAGGAAAGAGGATTCCCACACAAAAATTGCAAACAAGACTCAATCCAATCACTTCCTAGGTCTATTCTTGGTTGGTTAATGCATAAAAGGTCTATTATAGAGGTAAATCAAACACAATGGAAAAAGAAACCACCAAGGGAATACACTATTCCCCAACGGAATCGCCAATTTTTTATGTGGGATTTATGAATGCGGACAAAAATATCTCCCCTATGTTTGGTGGCTAACCTAGAACAACGGATTGACAAAGGAACCAATGTTTTCCGTAAAGTATGTAGATGAGGAGAAGAAACCTACTTGGAATCTATCGTATGTTTCGCTCCTTTGGCTTCAATGCTCCAATCCTAGCTCCAACTGCTAAAATTAGAACCTGCATAACTAGACAACACAAGCCAAGAAACTACAAGATTTATGTAGCATCATCTAGCTACTTCATTCAACATATCAACATGGTATTTAAATACATGAAATAACAACGTCACATATAGGAAAACAAAATAACTCTTTGTATTGATATAATGGAGTGAGCTACAACCATAAATAGGTGTCTATCTTGTAGAAGAGATCCTCCAAGTTGTTGACTTGTGCTTCCTTTATCAAAAAGTGTACCTCCAATCACCCTAAATGCATGAAAAGGTAACTCTCATAACAACAACATAACGGTAGAATCACTCTCGAAAATCCAACCCTTGCATATGGACGATTGTAAATATATAGAGGAGTGAGGTAAGTTGGGAGTTCTTATCCTCTTACCAATCTTGGGATTAAGATCCACTCTTGATGGGAGGATGAAGTCTAAGGATAAGGGATGGAAAATCCAAGGTAGGATAGGATAGTATTCAAGTGTTTTATCTAAGGTAAATGGTTACAATAGAACCAGGGAGCTTCTAGAAATGGATGCTTCAGGATTTTATCTCTTCTTCTTGGATTTATAGAACCAATGTAGGTGCAAAGAGGGTAACCTATAAGTGATCAACGCAGGTCACAGTGGAGAAACCTATAGGTGAACGTTTTCTAGCAATAGGCCAGGGTGCATTGGTCCTAAAACTAGCTCAGATGATGCAATTCAGAGCATAAATTATGGGGAATTTGAGAGTCATGCATAAGGCTTTATGAACTGATGATGTAAAGGGGGGAATATAATGTTGATTGATCCCATTAGGAGGTTGATTGATCAGGTGAGACAAAATATCTTATAACATAGCCACTCCTATTTCACTAAAGATTTCATCATATACACTAATGTTATGCAGGGATATATTTATGCAATTCTAATGCAGAAAAACAGCCAAGGGCTAGAACATCCTATAGAATTTACTAGCCAAATTGTATCTAATGATGTTATGAAGTATTCATTGATTGAGAAACATGTGTATTCCCTAGTTAAGGTTGTTGAAAAATTTAGGCATCTCATCCTTAGATAACATACTGAGGTAAGGACCCCTTTACTAACTACAAAATTATTGCTTTCTCAAAACTTTTTTTTTCACAAAGTCGACTGCTAAATATATTCAAAAAAAAGAGGGGAGACTAGGCTCTGAAGTTACATAAGAAGAGCTCATAGAGGGAGCTTGTTCCTAAGTTACACTGAAGCATTCCACTAAAATGCTTTTGTATTCACTTTGAGAAAATCTAACACAAGTGTAAATTCTAATAAACTGAGACAAGAACAGACTGACTTTGTAATACATCTAATCTATACTTATGTGACTAATCTGTCGAGCAGTGGAGTCCTCTGCGTGGCTGTCAGCTTCTGCAACCTTTATGTTGGAGGAACTGGTACTTGGGCCACTGATCTTATCCATCATGTACTTGAGTATTTCGACAGACTCCTAAATGTGGGCACATTTGTTTGAAAGAGCATTGAACTGCTCCTGCACAGAAGTGATGCGATGGAGGAAGAGGTTGAGGTCGATCTCATATTTGGCTGTGATAATCCCTGTATCAGCATCGATTTTATCATCCAGGAGACGCTAGTGCATTCTGACTTGTTCAAGTTCAGCTTGTAAGTCGCGGCAATGAAGACAATCTTCACTGCGGTCCATTACAAGAGCTTCGAAACTGTCCTGAAACAAACCTGATGGATGGCTCTCCCAAGAAGAAGCGGTGATAGGGTATACCAAAGGGTGGATCAGAGTATCAGGATGGAGAGTTGGAAGCAAACTCAGAAACTTGGGAGCAGAGTTAAATGAGGTATCGGATTTTGAAGAAGGGGCGGAGATAGGGCAAGAGGGAGCATGAAAGTGCAGGAGAGGAATGATATGAGGCCAAATGGCATTCCTGGTCGCAACAGAAAGGAGGGGGTGAGAGATAAGCCTGTGAGAAGTAGCTAGAACATTGACAGGGGTCGAAAACCAATTGATAACCATGAAAACAAGAGCAGAGGAGTCAACTAACAGGGAGATTGGACCTTGCGTATGGAGGGGAGGCTTCCTGAAATAAATAACCAGAGGACATTGGCTCATGCCATTCCAGATCATGTGGAGGATTCTTCTATAGTCACAAGTTTCACAGGAGTAGCTTAGATTCGAATGGATCACACAATCTACAGTGAAATACGGATGAATATTCGACGGCTTACGATAGAGGGCTTTGGGATTCCTGATGATTTGGTCAGAAAACATCTTTGCATAGGCATGGATCAATTGTAATAAACACATTAAATCAATGATGATAGTCAAGGGATGAAATGATGAAGATCCTCATTATTATAAAGAAAACTACCTTTGGACCACGAGCAGGCTTGACTGGCCCTTTTGTCTGCTTCTCGATTGAGTGATCGGAGAATGTGATAGAAGTGGAACTACTGACCGTTGAATATCAAGTCTTTGCATCTACTGATAGTTTGTTGCAAGAAGATGTTAGAAGCTTTCCACCTGGTGTTCATTAGATTAATGATGATGGCAGAGTCACCGAAGATGAGAGCTTTTTTGATTCCCTGAGCCTGTAACTGGACAATGCCTTGATAGAGGGCCAGAGCCTCGGCTCTGTTGTTTGAGAGGTTTCCCAATCCCCATTCAAAGGAGACTAAGGGATCCCCAGAACGAGAGAAGATAATGCCCCCTACTCCCGCCGCTCCCAGATTTGATTTGGAAGCGCCATCAAAGAACAAGGAATGAAGGTTACTTGAACAAAGCCATCTGCTAAATTCGTCTTACTTTAGGTGAATTTTCCATTTATGATTGCTATGTTTGCCCAGATTGCTGCATACTTTCATTGCTAGAGGGATGCTAATCTTATCAATTAAATTTCTTATGAAGTCTTTTTCCTCAACCGACAGGCTGGTTATGTCAATTTTTTTAAAGATCTTAGAAGCAATAGTTTCGATCGCCATACTTTTTGCCTTGATGCATAGATGACTAATCGAAGTCTCCTTGTCTCTAAAAATCATGTTGTTTCGGGCAATCCAGATCCTCCATAAAAGAGTAAACGGAAGGGCGTCCCACAATCTCTTAGCAGGATTATGTTTCATGGTTTGCCAGGGGTAATTCCTTTTCCAATTGATTAAAGCTTCGCGAATGGATTGCTGAGTATTCCAGATGGGAAACGCATAAGGATTGATGTTGCTCCAACAAGAGACTGCGAAAGGACAAGAGATAAAGAGGTGTTGCATAGATTCCTCTACTTGTTGGCAATTAGGGCATCTGGAAGGTTCAGAAATGCCTCTTCTTTTGAGGTTCTCAGCAGTGATATTTTTTTCTTTCAAGAGAATCCACATGAAGAATTTTACCTTAGGAATTGCTTCTGATTTCTTTAGAATCTTCCAATGGTTCCAAGTTGGCACTGGATGTTCCTTACTGTTCAAGTAATCATAACCTGCTTGAACTGTGTAACTGGTTCCTGTAGGGTTCATCCTTGTCGTTTTTAAAGGTGGGAGCGATGTTGTGCAGATGTTTACAAAAGTTACCAAAGCTATCTTTGAAGCGATGAGGGATGGGAGGAAATTCCCATCGCAACCAAACATGGGTTGTAGCATCCCATTGAGAAATTTGGTCTAGATTACTTATACCTTTACTTTGTAGAAAGGAAAGAAAAGAATCCATACCTGGGAAACTATTGATTGGTGGATTTCCCATGATTTTATCAGCGCCAATGTTGACTTTCTTACCTCCTTCGGGAACCTTGGATATGTTTTGCGCCATTAATGGGATGACTTTTTTACATAATTTCCAGATCTTCGTGCAGTTCCTATTAGGAATCCCATTCGCTATTAGAAGCTGTCTTGGCTGGCTGAGGTATTTTGCCTCCAAGACATTTCTCCACTAGGCTGGTTGATTTTCCATGAATCTCTATATCAGCTTTCCTCCAAGGGCTAAATTCATGAGAGATGGCGATCTAATGCCCAGGCCTCCTTTCTCTTGTTTTTGAATGACTTGTTTCCATCCAACCAAATTAAATTTTTTCCTCTCATTTTTCCCTCCCTGCGAAAGGAAGAATCTGAGAACACTGTTCATTTTGCAAAGAAAGGAGGCTGGGGCTTGAACCAGGGAGAACTGATAAAGGGGAAGAGAGGAGAGGCCCGATTTGAGAAGCACAAGTCACCCTGCTGGATTGAGCCAAGAAGTTCCCCACTTCTGGATTTTCTTTTTCATTTTATCTAAGGTTAAATCCCAAACGTCTTCCCTTGCATTCCCTATACTCACCGGAATTCCCAGGTAGCTGAAATAATCCCAATTTAACTTGCATGGAACACCAAAAATGCTGGCAATGATTTGAATCATTTGAGTTGTAGCATTCCATCCGTAAACACAACTTTTGAGTTGATTTATCTGACCCCCTGAGCATCTCATGAATTGATCAAGCAAAGATTTGAATCTTCGAGCAATGATTGTGGTCGCCCCACCTAGCAACAGAGTGTCGTCAGCAAATTGGGAGTGATTAATGTTTTTTACTCCATCTTCAAATTTAATTCCTATAATGAGGCCAGCCTGCCTCTTGTGATCAAGTGCACAGCTTAATGACTCTGCCATTAGGAGAAAAAGGTAAGGAGATAAGGGGCAACCTTGTCTTAATCCTCTTGTGGATCAGAAGGAAGGTCCAAGTCTACCATTGATAAGGGGAGCAATCCAAGGACCAGAAATACTGGCTCTTATGATATCAAGAAAGAGGGGAGAGAAGCCCATTTTCTGAAGAACTGCAAAAAGAAAAGTATGCCTTACCCTGTCAAAGGCGTTGGCAAGATCCAATTTCAAAATAAAGCCCTTTTCATTCCTGGAATAGCGAGAGTGAATGGCTTCCTGAACCAAGAGAATGGAATCTGAGATTTGCCTGTTGGCCATAAAGCCTCCTTGGTTTTCAGAAATTAGCATCAGGAGGAGGGGCTTGAGGCAGGTAGCAAGGATTTTGGTAAAAAATTTATAGGATGAATTACATAATGATATTGGCCTGAAGCGGGAAAATTTAGAAGGTCGGTTCTCCTTTGGAATGAGGGCCAGATATGTTGCATTTGTATATCCTCCTATTTTGCCTTTCCTTTGAATCCATTTGAAGTATTTTGTGAGATCCTTTTTATCAAATCCCAATATTCTCTATAAAAGCATATTGAGAAGTCGTCCGGATTGGGTACCTTGTTGGGCTGAAGGCACCAAATGGATTCCTTAATTTCTTCCTCTTTTATCTCTTCTATCAATTTTTGATTTATATCTGCTATAATTTTGGTTGGCAAATGCTGCAGGAGGTTATCAAATAGTTCTTCCTCCCCTGTTTCAGTTAATAGCTCCTTGAAGTGGTCTGAGGCAGCACCTTTAATAGCTTTTTGGTCAGTGTGTTGGATCCCTGCATTGTCTGTGATGGCTGATATGTTGTTTTTGATTTGCCGAGCAGTGGCTTGTTTGTGAAAGAAGGAGGTATTTTTGTCTCCACTTTTCAGCCAAGTTTGCCTAGATTTAATATGCCACTTTTCTTCCTCCTCTCTTTTGATTCTGTATAACTGATTGTAAAGGTTTTCCTCTTGAATCTTTTCATCCTGGTGGTATTCTTAATTGTCTATAGCACGTTGAAATTCTTCAATTTTGGCTTTCACCTCTTTTTTTTCCCCTCTAGCTCATTGTACTGTGTTTTTGCCCAAGTTTTGAGTGCTTTTTTCACATTTTTAAATTTATTCTCCCATATAAAGCCTGGAGATCCTTCCACATGTTGGCTCCGGGTTTGTTGGATCAAACTTCTGGCTGGTTGATAATGACTCCAAATTTGACTGAATTTGAATAGAAGAGGTCCAAGAGGACAATGCGTATTCATAGATAAGGTGATTGGATAGTGATATGAGGCCGTAAAGAGCAGTATGGTGGCATTGGCGACTGAGTAAGTGGAGAGTAGGGAAATGTTAACCAGGAACCGATCCACTCTTTCCATTATATTGTTGCTACACAACCTGTGATTACTCCATGTATATTTTCGGTTTTTTGGAATGATGTCTATCAATTCACCATTCTGCATTATGATTTCCAGCTGGCTTCTAAATGGATCTGGCGTAAAGATTCCCGCTCGCTTTTCATTGGCATGTAAAATTAAATTTAAATCGCCCCCCAAGATGATGTTATTGCTGTCTTCTTCCATTATGTTCTTGCTGAGTGAGTCCCAACAGACTTCTTTATCCCTATAATGGTTAGGGGCGTAGACATTGAAAATCACAATCTGTTGTTTACTCATATTGTTCCTCAACACTGTCTTTATCCAATGCTGTTCTATTACTTCAACTTCGCTGCTCCACTCTTCCTGGCTCCAAATAGTAGTAATCCCACCTGAGGCTCCTCTGGCTTCACATGTACAACCTTTATAACGCTTATGATAGTCAATGATCTTGTTAATTTCTGATTCTCTCTATTTTGTTTCTTGTTGTAAGATAATGGATGGATGCTCTTGAATTATAAGGTCCTTTAGGGCATTTATTTTAGAGGGGTGCCCAAGTCCCCTTCTGTTCCATGAAATTATTTTAATCATTTCAGAACTGTGATTCGAGGAGTTGCTCTCCCTCCCTTATCTTTTCTTGCTGCTTCTTTATCTATTGATCCCTGTATGTAAGATTCTATAGGATTCTGGAGTCCTAGCGCTATGTCTTTTTGCGCGTTCTCATCCCTGTGTTGTTTGAAAGACTTTCTTCCTGGCTTCTTTTGACCATCTAGAGAGGATCCCTGATCCTTGGAATTGCTTCGTGTGATTCTAGGAGGGAGAGAGTCAGATGGTTGATGGGAGGGAATGATAATGGAATGGGGGGAAGAGGGGGGCTTAGAAAGATTCAAAGGGGCAGGGGACTCTTCAGGAATGGAAAGAATGTGAAAGGGGTTGGGTGAGGGAGAAGAAGGATGAGGGTTCAGCTGGCAGTCAGAAGAGTGAGGGGGATGAGATGAGGAAGGGAGAGGGGA
Organism: Pinus taeda; assembly: GCA_000404065.3. Lineage (NCBI taxonomy): Eukaryota > Viridiplantae > Streptophyta > Pinopsida > Pinales > Pinaceae > Pinus > Pinus taeda. The sequence continues at coordinate 440,321 of APFE031364994.1, forward strand.
TGAGGGCAGAGGGGAAGGAGTATGAGAGATGGGAGGGGGTTGAGTGGAAGGACCAGCTTCATTGGATATTTTGTGGTCAGGGACAATTTTTTCCTTTTGACCGTTTCCTATTGCTCTTCTTGCAAATTATTATCAACATTAGAAAGATTAGTGCATCGATGAGCAAAATGACCATACTCGTGACATACCTTACACTTGAAGGGGATCTTCTCATAGTCGAGTTGCTGAATGTGCGACCAGTCGTCAACTTTGAGCTTAATGGCTTCTGGAAGACCTTTACCCAGATCAACTTCAACGCAAATACGGGCACATGCTTGCATATTGTCTCTTGGCTCGCTCTGATCTATATATTTTTCGACCGCATTTCTAATGGCATGCACTGACTCGTCTCCCCAACAATGCAATGGGAGGTGAGGGAGATGAACCCAAACAGGAACTGCATTAGGTATATCTAGCTCCGGATCGAAGTTTGGTGTCCATTTATTTAAGTACAAACCTCTGGAGTCCATGAAGTAAGGTCCATTGCGGAATATCAAATCCTTGCCTTCCTTTGTCTCAAAATGAAAAGTGAAATAACCCTTCCCACAAAATCTAATAGCAATTTTCCCTTGGATTTTGTCTAACTAGTTCCTTTCCACCCACCTCTGAACAGTTTTTGGTGAGGGCCATAGTCCTGTAAATTGCCCTATAAGTCCTTTTTCAGCCAGAGCAAGAGCAGCCATTCTGGGCAAAGTGGGAGGGAGAGCGACTTCCTGTAACCGCTCAAATTTTTTAACGAATTTGGAAATCGAAGGGCGAGCTCGCTGAGGCGGTAATTATTTTATCAGTGCCGAGAAAGCTTGTTGTTGAGTAGTTGAGGACCAATTCAAAGGAAGATGCAGGCGACAATGGATAGAATCGCGCGCGCAGGGGCTTCGTAGGTTGCAGGCGGCGGGCTGCAGTAGGAGTGCGCGCTAGGGTTCCTTTCCCAAAACTTAATGTTTAGTAAAGTAACACATTGTCTGAAAATTTTTCAAGAACATGGCCTTATCATAAAAATTACCAATGCTATTAAAGGTTGAGATTTAGTTCTACACCTTGCACAAAACTTGGATCATACCAAGGATATTGGTTCACATCATCCATATTTTGCTGATGTATTTTTTATTCAAGATGAGCAATCTGAACTTTATCATCACACTTGGTATCACAATATTATCTTTTATTTGATTAATCATAAATTTCCTGAAAAATTAGATAAAATCAAGAGAAGAAAGCTAATACTAGACGCATTGAACTTTACATATTTGTAGGCGACATTCTATTTAGAAATTCTCTCGAAGGAGTAGTTCTAAGATGCATAGATGATAAGTTTGTGAATCGTGTTTTAAAATAATTGCATGGCTCATATGAACAATCTGATCACGTAGGTGGTGATTTCACTGCAAGAGCCACTGCTTATAAGATCTTGAGAATCAGTGTTATTGGACGCATATCTTTAGAGACACCTTTAAATTTGTCAGATTGTGTAATTAATGTCAAAATCTAGCTGGAAAATTACAATACTCATCAATGTCTTTAGAGCCCATCATTGCCAATTGCCCCTTTGTCAAATCGGAGCCTGATTTCATAGGCCCAATCTATCCACCTTCTTCAATTCATCATATTCATATTTTGACTGCAACATATTATTTCACCAAATGGTCAGAAGCAATTCCCCTAAAAAGGGCCACAAATGATCAAGTTATTCAATTCTTTGAAATTACTCCTATGCCTAGATTTGGTACACATGTTCACATTATCTCTGATAATGGACTTACTTTCACTTCTATTAAATTCACACTTTTTTGTAGCAATCTCACTATCAAGCATACCTTTTCATCTTCTTACCACTCCCAAGGAAATAGGCTTGCCAAATCAATGAATAAGAATCTTCTCAATATTCTTAAAAATATCATTTCTGATAATCCTAGACAATGGCATCACTTGCTTTCTCGAGCCTTGTGGGAAAACCGAACTACCACTAAGGTAAGTATTGGTGCCACACCTTTTCAACTTGTCTATGGGAAGGAAGTTGTCATGCCAATTGAGATGCAATTAGCCTCTTTTTGTATTGCCTTTCAAATAGAAGAATTTAAAGAGTTAGATTCATTTAACCATTATCATGCACTTTTGGATCTCGATGAAAAAAATAATTAAATATCTCAATCAAATTCAGAAAAGGCAAAAAACAATTAAGAAATATCATAATAAAAGAGCTAAAGGCACCATTTTTGAAGTAGAATGGAAATTTCTTTTATGGGATTTAGTCCATGTTGATAAAGGGGAACATGCTAGATTTCAAAAACTTTGGATTGGTCCATATGCAATTTCTACTAAAGTCAACATTAATTGTTATTTGTTGAAAGATAACGATGACAGTGTACTCTCCTATACTACCAATGGTTCTTATCTTAAACACTATTTTGATCCCGCTACATGATCTATTCAGTTATAAACTTGCCTTTGGTCCATTTCTCTTTATTTTCCTCTATCTCTTTTATTTATTTATTGCTTTCCTTTTGTTCTTTTTAATTTATTTTAATTTGTTGTATGTCAATTCTTTGTTGATTGATGAAAGAAGATTAGAAAAAATATATTTTTTGAGATTTTGATATAGAAACAACAAATCCTTTTACTTCACTGCAAATTGATTAGGAGGTAAAACAATGATGCCACAAATAGAGCTTGACATCATATTATTTTAAAGTATGAGTACAAGCACAATGACTCGTTTTTTTTTCCACTCCAGAAAGATATAAATATCCCTCCCTTTGCTCTAGGAAAAGGTTGCTCCAAAGACTTTGTCCTATCAAGTGACAAATCGTTAGGAGAGTTTATTTTCATAAAAAAATTTGAGTGAGGGGGAGGTAATTGGGATACCATTGCTTACTTTATTTCCTATTCCGTGGAACCACAAATTCTAAGTTCAATACAAGTCTGTATATTTCCCTATGGAGTCGCCAAATGTTGATATTCATTTTATGAAATTTTTTATTTTGTAATATGCTACGAAATATCTTGCCTTTGTCATGCTTAGCCACACCCTAATTAGATGTCAATAACTCTGCTTTATCTTCTTTTTTTTGCCACCTTTTTTTACCACCATGACCAAAAGGGGAGGACCACTAAGATATTTTTGGAATGTGAAACCAAAATTAATGATAAGCATGAATTACTTTATTATTCACAAATATGTTACATATAAATACATTATGTGACCATTTGATTCATCTTCCAAGGTCTCTGGGACTCCTCATGATGGTTCACCTTCCACACCATAATCCTTAGTGAATTAAGTGTCCATCATTCCCCCCTTAATCTGAAGGGGTGTATATGATTCCAAGAAGAGAGATAAAAAAAACAAAATGATGCATAACATCAATTGGCTAAATGTGATCTCTGAAATGATGGTATAAGGTGGGAGGACTCGAGGTCTTAACCAATAGTGGTTTAAGTATTACCACTAACTTTAAAATGGTTAGTTTAGTTCCTAGAACAATTCCAAATCTAGGTAGAAGTTGAAGTCTTATGCTAGAGGAAGTGCTCCATAATGTTTTGAAAAAGGAGATCATTGAGGTTTGAAGCTAGAATGCTTGATGCAGTTCTTAGAATAGTTCTGAATTTGGATAGAAGTTGTAGTTTTTTTTTAGCGGAAGTGCTCCCTAATGTTCTAAAAAGGGAGGCCATTAAGGTCTCAATCTGGAACACATGATGTAGTTCCTGGAATAGTTCTGAATTTGGCTAGAAGTTGAAGTCTTGTGATAGAGGGAGTGCTCCCTAATGTTTTGAAAAGGGAGACCATTGAGGCCTCAACTAGCGATGGTTTAAGGCTAACCACCAACTTTGGAGCACTTGGTGCAATTCCTGGAACAATTCCAAATTTGGTAAGAAGTTGAAGTCTTCTCCTAGTGGAAGTGCTCCTTAATATTGGTTTGAAGATGATTGTAAACTGAATCATGCTCATAACTTGACTTTGGCTACAACTTTGATTCTAGTTTAGGTTTAAGGCTTTGGTTTTCACTATGCCCTAAACTCTTCAAAACTGGTAGTTGATCATCAATTTTCCCCAATCAAATACGAGTGAGAAGATGATATCATTGTTACTTAGGCTCGCTTATACATGCTTGATTGATAGGGCCTCAAAACTAGAAGCCTTACTGTTAATCCGCTCTTATCCCATACAAAGTGAGAGGATGAATATGTTTATAGAGTGTTCACATGGATGAAGATGAAAAAAAAAAAAAACAACAACAACAACAACAACAACATGATCCTCCGTGTAGGAAACTTAAGAAGGGTGTCAGTTTCTTCCGAAAATGCACCCATTTACAATGCAATTTCACTGGGAAACTTACAAAAAACACCATTTGCAAGTAACCATTATTCTATTGTTTCTTTCCAAGCACGCCATCACCTTATGGTTCCATAAGCCAACAAATCCTTTCAAATTCAATTATCATGTCATCAATAGTGTGCTTCTCCTTAATAATTCCATCCACAACAAAATGATCACCAAAGACCAGAAATGTCATCTGAAATCATGAAGTAATATAAATTTGAGATTTTGTAGTTTTCTCTAAGCTCCTTTCTAAGGCTTTCCTGATTCTCTCAATCTATATCAACATGAAAAAAATATGGCCATGGTTTCATTTGTTAGATTTATCAAAACCTCAAGCATGTAAAAAATTTCCATCATGGATGGTGTGCAATGCATCAACAATTGTGCAATTTGGATTTGGTGTCATTACCTTTTCAACAAGGGTTGATTCTGAATAAAGGTTGTGTGAAAAAAAATTCATATAAGTAAATCCTTTGAAGTGATTATCCTTGTGGCTTATTCCTAGTTGTAATGATCACTGAATTGACTTGAAATCCACACATCTTCCATGGATTTTTTGAAGTATTCAAGTATTATGCCTATGTATAATATTATAGGTGACTATTCTAGTTTGAAAATTCATAAATATGGGATGTAGGTGAATATTTAATAAAAAAACATGTAATTCACTATTAAAATTGGTAAATTTTTGGCGAATACCATCCATTTAGTCATATATATGAAAAAAATGGATGAATTTTTCACCAAATTGGCTAATATTGTTTTTAGAAAATGTTCAAAAAATAGCCAATTAGCAAAATTTCACCCCTAATTTTTTCCCTTCTATCTTATTTGCAGCCATATACACATATTCAAATGGTGAAATCATTTTCACCTTTGTATTTTAGGTGATGATTGTTGATAAAGTGTTCCTACATATTTATTCTCATAGTGTTCGAATAAAAGTACTATTCTCATAGTGTTCAAATAAAGGTACTAGGAGCATCTTCAAATTAACTTTTGTTGAGTCCTGAACTTACATCTTCCCTATATACCTTTTTAGCTTTTTTCTCCAGTTACCTGAACCTCCAAGCTATCAAATCATTACATATTAGTTTAAAAATAGCATATAAATGGTTTCCTAACTATGTCTTGTGACTGGTGTTTGATTTAGATTTTTGCTCAATCAGCTGCAGAATCTTGTCACTTTCCGCAGCCAGAATCAGTTTCCGCAGCCTTTTTGTTAAAGTCTATGCTACAGGTGTCTACTGAAGAATCTGGCCACATGGGCAAGCTACAAATGATGTGGACATGGAATGTGTCCCCTTGGTTCAGCCGAATCACTCACAGAAGCCCGCGGTCAAAGCCAATCAAACGGTGGTCAACACTAGGAGTTTTGCGGTGGCAGGACTTTTTTTTTCATCACGAGGAGGATTGCGTGGCAAGATCCTAAATCTCAGGAGGTGTGCTAACACCTGGGGACTGCCCGTGAACCGAATCCAACAAACCACCCTCCTTGGATTTATTTCCCACGGCTACCATGCTGCTAGATTTCTGAATATGGTCTTTTACGTGTCTGTCTACCAGCGCAGACCTTATGAATTAGTTATGTATTTCCTGCTATAAATAAAGCATCTTCGTATGCGTATAGGCTAGCTTTTGATATGTAATCTTGACTGTTTTTACGAGCCATCGTGCCGTGATTTAGTCCTTATTTTATGACTGTATTTCAATATATGAGAAGACACTGCTTTTGACTTCAAATCCGTGATTGATTTCTGATTGGTCGAGGTTGCAGAGGGCCCCTGTACACCAAGGTCCTGTAGTTACTGTATAGCTTTATGTTTTCTTCATTTACGCTCTTGATGCCATAGATGTTTGTTGTATATATTACATTGCTCATGGTATTTATGTTGTTTGCTGTCCATAGCTTCTTTTATGCTTTCAAATGACTGTCAATTGATTAGTGTTTTCATTTCAGGTTCTAATAGAAAGCCCAGGCAAGTGCACATAGCTTTTTGATGACTAATGACATGATAGAATTATCTTGTCCTTCTGCTAATTTTTTTTCTTAGTTCTAATTCCAGCATTGTTTATTTCTTTCAGTTTTGCTTTGTTCATTTACTTTTCTGCAAGATAGATACTAGACTATTCATATCATTTTCAGTTACCTCCTATAGCCAGAGCGAGTCGAATGGTGAGGTATTGAGTGTGAATGTATAGTTTGATACTAGTTTATTTACTTTTGCAAGTTAGTGATTAGATTACCCATATCATTTTCGGTTACCTCCTATAGCCAGAGCGAGTCGAATGGTGAGGGGTCAAAAATGAGTTGATGTGATATGGTTTAGTTTACTTTGCTTACAGTTTTTGAATTGCTTTGAGTTCAGTCTTTTCCTTTTTATACAGCAGCAAGGATACTGGGTTTCATAGTCACTAGTTCACTATTTTGTTTAATTAGAATTTAGGCACATCTTTATTTTCTCTCAGTAATTGATTTCATCGTTGTAAGTTTGAAAACCTTTTGAACACTTTGAAGTTTGGAAATTATTTTAAAGGCCACCATTGCCTTGAATACTTTTATCCATACTTGATTATTAGAATTACCATCTCACATTAGGGAATCAACAAGAAGATAAATCCAAAAACAAATCAAAAACTAAAAACGACAAAGAAATAAGAAAATGGTTATCTTGCATATATAGTGCACTTCACTTCAGCAGTTTATGACTCCCGGATTGACAATTTATATAGCAATTTAGGACACACTAAATTGACCAAACATTTTGGCGCTATTGTCGGGGAAGTGAAACTAGGTAGCCAATTTCTTAAAAAAAAAAACAAGAATATTTCAAGGAAGGTAAAAATTGATGATTTCTCAAAGTATGTTCTCCTCTTGCACCTAGTGTGACCTGGAGGATCATAAAAGAGAGTTATTGATTTAGTAATTTCTTGAGTGTGCTCTCTTCTTGCACCTAGAGTGATCTGGAAGATCAGAAAGAGAATTATTAACCCGACTTGAAGAAAATAAAAATGACATGCATAGAGCAAGAGATTCTAGGGGAAGGTTTATAGCTAGGGCCAAGAGTTCGATTTTTACAACTCCATCTACTCCAAGGTATAGGCAAGATACACCTCCAACATCTCCAACTCATACTCCTAGCCTTAGGATCCCTTGAATTCAAGAGGCAGTAGTTGAATTAGGAGACTCTCCCACACTATCCACCGAATCTGAGTTAGGGAAAGACCCTTTCTTTACTTCTATAGGAAAACACATTGTAATCAAGGAAGTAGAATCACCTGAAGAAGAAGAGGGAGAAATTCCTACTCGTTCGCCATTAGTAGAAGAACCAGAGGAATCTGAAATCTCTGAGGAAGCTATCATGAAAGAGGAAGTAGTAAACGGATTTGGAGGAGGTAGAGGTAGAGGTAGAGGAGGAGGAAACAATGGAGGAGGTAGAGGTAACAACGGGGGAAACAGGGATGGAGATAACTCATTTGGATTTCCTATAGTTGATGAGGAATCTCGAAAACAATGAAAAACATCTCACCATCTGTCCTCCCAAACTTTTATGGGTTGCGAAGTGAGGAACCCTGAACATTTTATTTGAGTTTGGAAGTCGTGATGCTGCCAACTTATGATTATACTGGAAGACCACTCAAAAACTCAAGTTGTGCTTCCTTCAACATTGAAGGGAGCTGCTTTTCTAAAATGGTCATGGGATTAGGTCACTCAATTATTAGGACTTTGGAATGACATGAAACAAACATTTTTGGATAGATACCTGGACTATTGTATGCCCACCAATCATAAGGATGAGGTATTCAATATGGTACAAAAAGAAGATGAAAACTTGGAGGATTTACTTGAAAGATTTCAATACAACCTGAAAAGAGAAAAAATAAATAAGCTAGATGAGGAAACCTTGAAAGCCTTCTATTAAAAGCCACTAGAGATGAATGGATAGATATTTTGAATATGATGGGGAAAGAGATATATCTCAACTTCCACTTCATGATATAGCAGAGCTATGTGTCCATCTCTCAAGGGGAAATCTAAAACTGGAAAAGGGCCTAGAGATCCTTCTCTCATTAGAGCAAACAAATCTGCAACCGGATCAGTGATTAGGGTTGAGATTGGCAATATGCTTGATGAGTTCAAAACAAATATTTTAGGGAGTCTTAGTGAGCTACTAGACACCCTTAAGATACAAAACAAGCAGAAAGCAGAAGCTGAAGCTTTGGCCATCTTTTGTCCAAAATGTAGGAAGAAACATGCTCTAAGGGAATGCCCCTTGGATGCAAAAGTTGTAAAAACATGCGTGATTTGTTTAGAAAGCCATGAGACCAAGGATTGTCCTTCAATTCCTCGGCTCAAAGATGTCTTTCAGGAAGACCCAAATTCAATTGAGTCTCTCTGTTTTGTTTCAAGGAGACCTTGGCAGGGGCAACAAAATCAAGGGTTTAATAACCCCACGAAATTTCAACCCCCACCAAATTGGAATCCTTGGCAACATCCTTGGTCCCAACCTCAAAATCCATTTCAATCATGGGTACAAGGTATGCAAAATCCTTATGGGAGATTTGCTCAATTTTATCATTATCCTCCATATTTTCAAAACCAACAAGCTCCACAACCTCCAAATCAAAATCCAAAACTTTCATTACCATTTCCACAACAACAACCTTCTCAACAGAATCCAAATTCCCAACTCTTGCTTCCATTCCAACAAAAGACAAATCAATTAACTTCCCAGCCATTGCCAAATCCAAATAATAAAAACCCTCAAAATGCTTTCATGATGGAAGTTCTACAATTTCAATTTCCTGCCTATATGATTGTTCCTCTCAATGATGTACAACTCAGATCAGGTAGAGTTCTGGATAAACCTTCTATAGATGTTCAAAAACAAAGCATTTCTGAGGAAGACTCTCTTGTAGCCAATAAGGGTTCTGAAGCATCTCTTCAAAACCCAAGCACTCAAAAAGGAAAAGAAAAAGAGTTAACCCCCACAACTCCTATAGTTGAGAAACCTGCATCTTCATCCACATCTCCTTTTCCTGAAAGGTTACAAATTGACAAAGGAGTTGAAAAACAAATCTTGTTGCCTGACTATGACTTTCTAGATGAATTGAAGAATGTCTGTATCAAGATTCCCTTGTTACAAGCCATTAAAGAAATTCCTATTCTAGCAAATACAATAAAGGAGTTAAGTCTTAAAAGACCAGGAAGGAAACCAAGAGATACCAGAAAAATCCACCTGGTAGGAAAAATTGCAGATATCATGATGGGAAAAGTTACCATGCAGAAGTATGTAGACCCTGGTAGTCCAATTGTTAAAACAACTATCAATGGGTAGAAATTCCAAACACTTTGATTGATTTAGGGGCTGCTATCAACATTATGAGTAGACAGACTATGGAACAGCTAAAACTTCCTAATCTTCTTTTTACACCTACTTTATTGCAACTTGTAGATCGATCAATTATTAAACAAGATGGTGTATTAGAAGACATTTCAGTCTCCTTAGACTCTTGGGAATATCCAGTAGATTTCATTATTTTAACTCCCAAGAGTAATTTAGGAGGACATCCTCTCATCTTAGGAAGATCTTGGCTAGCCACAACTGATGCTTTTATCAGTTGTAGGTCTGTGGATATGTATATTTTTGATGGTAATTCGACAAAGAAGTTCAATCTGTATCCTCCAGCAAAAGCAATTACAGAAATAGGAGATAATGAGTGGATTGATGATGAAGATACTATACAACCTGTCTTTACCATTTCTAAGAT
>APFE031364995.1:5578-51734 GCA_000404065.3 Pinus taeda
TGTTTTTTCTTTTGAACTTTTCAAACTTCCAAAATAGAAAGTTTTTTAGAAATCTTAATCTTTATTATGGGAAGATGAAGCATATTATGCTCTAAACTGTCACGATATTTTGTTTCAACCTCTTTCTATTTTAAATATTCGCTTCCCAAGCTTGTCCTTGCATTTACATCAGCCATTACTCGGTCTTGTAAAAAAAATAAAATAAAGTTTTCCCTGTGAACCAGTTTTAAATATGCTCATTTGTCGTAGGTAGAGCCTCTGCTTCCAACAGGCGTCCATAGCCTCGACAGGGTTAACTGTTACCCAGCAATGATCCTTTATCCTGCTTAAGGTGATCTACAACTTTCAAAGAAAAACCCATATTGACACTTATTGCTTTGATTTTATTTTTTATTCTTAAAAAACAATGTCTTTGTTTGGTAGCCAAATTATGACACAGTCATTCACTTGATTTACACTTTTGCTGAACAAGCTGGCTCGTGATGAGACCCCTTGTCTTTTGATTTCAACAATCTTGAGTCATTACCCTGTTTTGGTGGAAAATATTGGCAAAGTTAGCAAGTTATAATACTTGTGATCATGATAAGTCGGCTCGTGATGAGACCTCTTATTCTTTAAGATAAAGTGTATTCATGGATTATTCCTCTGAATGCTACAATTTTCTTTAGCAGGGAGGAAGTCATTTTTTCCTTAAGAAAGTTCTGGACGACAATAATAGAGTTTGAAAACAGCTTCTTTACAGAGAATCCCTATTTTGATATTGATACCTTTCATTGTGCTGATATAAAACAATTTCTTCACCAAAGGTTGCTTTCGTAAAAAAAATTTGGAAGTTGAAACTAGTATTGTATCTGGGTTAGAGTTTTTTAACAGCATCTAGTAATAATAAAGATCAAGTTTCCAAAAGATTTGCTATTTATACAAGCAAGAGTTTAAAATCTGAAAAGAGAAATGGTGTCTTTAATAAATGTCAGATGCTGTTAACCAAAGAAAATTTTATTTAGGGGGAAAAATATTTAAATAAATGAGAGGTGACTATTCCCTCGGATTATATACAATAGGGATAATCTCTTCTTTTATTTTGCCTATCAACTTTAAAAATTAATTTATCCAATTAGTAACCTAACTAAATTACTCCTACTCCTATTTTAACTATATACAGAAAAATTGACTAGGTAGAATGATATTTCCAGTGAAACCATCTTTTCATTTTTATTCCTACACATATGTACCCTTTAAACATTAGTGTTAAGAATAAAGCTTTTCTTGGACTGTCAATATTGAATGTGGAATCAGAAAGTGAAACTTCAGTAGGAATTCTGCCCGAAATTTATTAATTATGAAATCTTCTTTCTAATTGGATACCTATTGGATCGTAGAAATCAGGATGAATTTCTATTATGGATTGGCGATCGTTCAATAGGAAAGATGACAGGATAATTTTAATGGCCTGAAATCTATTATGCGTTAAAGTCAAGCTTTTAGCAATTTCTCGTAAAAGGAATGTTTCCACATATAAATCACTAAAAAAAATGAATAATAGATGGAAATTTTCCAAAAGAGAATTGTCAATTATCATGAATTGCTGGTAAGTTTCCAAAAATACTTTCTTTCGTTGATGATGTTTTGGATGACATAGAAGTTTTTCAAGGAAGGTTGTTATTGACTGATTTTGGTTTTGACACAATTCAGCTTTCCAAAATGGTAACGCATCTCTCGAGTGTTCTTTGATCAGGTGTTCAATATACCATAGCAATCTATCAAAAGTCTGAAAATTTAAAACACAATCCGATTTTATACAAAATGAATGCAGGCGAGAAAGAATGTAATGATTATCTGTGCAACTAGTGTTATACCGCAACTGGGATTGATCTGGAATATCTTCTTTTTCACAAGGACTGACCAGAATCATGGGATCTGAGTAATTTCAAATTTCATCTTGTGAATCAGAAAACAAATCATGATTGGGAACAGACATGATGGTTTGCTCATGATATGAATCATAGATCGGGATATTGTCTCGGATAGTAAAATCATGCAAATGATCTGTCACTCTGAAATGAGGATTGGCTGGTATAATTCTTGAATTAGAATATTTCTCATTATCTGATTTCTGTTGAGTTACTTGAGATAAATCAACATTATCATCGGCTAAGTAGCTATCATAAATGACTTCGCAGGATTCCCTGGATTTTTCTTTTTTATCCCGTATATTCAAAAAGGGAAGGTCAAGTCGTTCATGTTTGAAAAGGACAAAAGGAGTTTCTATAGTTGTCATTTTATCTTGAAATCCTAACGGTGATTTATTTGGATAATCCTCTGTATCTTTTGGGATTTATTAATACTGAGGGGAAGAAAATTATCATCACTAAAAACATGAGGATAAAGAGAAAAATGTGATTATGAAACAATGCATTTGAAAATATCATCGTGAAGAATTTCTTGTTGATCACATTCATCGTAGATACTAGGTTTTAGATCGTACCTTTGTGTGTTTGTATTTTCTGAAAGAGAATTAGTTTGTTGTTCTAACCTAGATATCTGCATTTGTCGACTTGCGATGATATTATCTAACCTTGTCTCCAAGTTGCTTTCTGTTTCCAAGGCAGGCTTTCCTTCAACATTCTCGCTTGTGTCTTCTTGTATTAGAGTGGGCATGTCTTATAATCTTCGGGGAGTTTCTTCATCATGAATAATTCGCATATTCCAATTGGAATTTTCATTCATATTAAAAGAAAATGGAAATAGACTTGGACTAACTTCTGCTGGATTAGGCACAGGAGGCAGAGAATAGTTATGCTCAGTGCAATATGAAGACTCTTCATCCATGAGTTCGTTCTCAATATCATATTTTAGACAATTAAGATGAAATTTCATATTAAAACCCCTAACAGATTCACCTTGTTTTCGTAGATATTCAATTTCATCATATACCTGATCATAATCATAGCAATCAAATTCACAAATGAAAGCCTTGACGAATTGGTCCCAGCTGTGAATTGAGGCAACCGGGAGGGTTCTACACTAGTTTCTTGCTTCTGTTGTGAATGTGAGAGTAAAAATTCTACATAAAATGCCTTCGTCAATTCCTTGGACGTTCGAACTTAAAACACTTTGAATAAATTGAAGGGCGTGATTAAAAGCAGAAGAATTACTCTTACCATTGAATTTTACCTAATACAAGAGTCTTACCACTTCAGGTGGGGTGTTGGAAGATGCATAAACATGGATACAACTCCAAATGGGAGATTTGAGAGAAGTCATCTTAATTCAAATATCACAGTTACCAACAACTCCAACAGACAACATGCTTCAGGCCCTCCTTCTAGCACCAAATATGTTGAAGCCCCGAAAATCGGGTCGACAACAAGGGGGATACTCACACGGTCCGGACCTTGGTTTACAACTCCTTATCCGTTTGGTATAGTGAGTCCGACTGGGGATAATGGGACCAGTTTCCCAATCTAAGGTTGTGTGTGTGTGCAGAGTTGGATGTTGCTGATCTAAAGTTCATGTCTGAGCTACTTTAATCTAACTCTATGCTATTGTAATCTAATGAAAACAACACATCTAATCTATGCTAACCCAGGGTGTAATTCTTCTATTATGCGATCTAAAGAGATTTCAAATAATAGCTGGTAATAAAGATCATTCAGCAATTATAAGAATAGAAATCAGTTAAGATGAACCACTTTGCATAAAAAGTTAGGAAAAACAGTTGTGAACAGCATATCGCATAATAAGTTATTCACACATTAAAGATAAATAAATGGCTCCACCGTACAGAAGTGCTAAATGGTAACACAAACATTCATGTAATAACATATAAACAACTAAAAATTGTATATTGCTTTAAGAATATAAGCATAAATGATCAAGAGATAAAAGTACCATTTATGACTGGTCCTACTCATAAGCTTCCAGCAACAATGATTTATCTTTCCTTGTTCTAATATCTACTAAGAGTGCAGAAGTGCAACATCAGTAGCAGATATCAAATGAAAACATTAATAAATCGCGATCCTTCCATTCATCAAAACCTCCTCTGACGCTGCAAAAGTGCATGTTCTGAGGATAAGTTTTTGACAAATTTCTGGACCCTTCTCTAAATGCATGAGAAGGGTTTAAATAATAATAACTAAATCTGATAATAAGTTATTTACAAAAAATCAAGATGCGGTTTTCAAATGATCGCCCTTTTTCTAATCTAATTTTTTAAGCAAAAATAAGATTCCAAATTAAGCTATTTCTGTATCTGGTCTTTAAAGCTGCATGTGTTCAACATTTTTTTAAGGAGAGTTGGTTGGCTAACTTCTGCTTTGAGCTATGCTGAGAAAACGAAATCAACGAGTGCTGGCACCACCTTTTCCGCCGTATTTGTGATACATTTCACGGTCATCCACTGACTATGAGGTTTTACCAAATATGTCCAGTAACATTCCCAATTTAATCCTTTTAGTACTTGGATTTCCTTTTCCTTTTCCCGTGCTTTCTGATTCCAATCCTCCTCTAATTTTGATTTGTTTGGCAAATACCTCAGAATAGTTTCTGCGATTAGATTTGCTCTGTGCAAATTATCATTTATACAGTCGATGAGAATACTTGCTGTTGTAGCTGTTGTACCTACCGCCTTTTCTGCTTCTTTGATTTGATCATCCCACTTACTAAAGAGAAACTCTTTATGATTCTCATTTATCCTGGGTGCGCCTGCCTCTTTTCCTTCATCTCCATCCTGCCAAGTCAGATAATCAGTCACCTGTTTGTCAACTGGATCATAATCGCTTCGTAATTCAACCACTTGATTAGTGATCTTATCACTCATTTCGCAGTCGTAACTCCATTGTGATATCTTTTGCCCCAACACTTCTTGTTGTTGCAGTAGTTGTTCATTCAAGGCAATAGATTCTGAAATAAACTCTGTAAGCTTGTGCTCATCTTTATGCGTCTCTTGTAAATTTTGCAATTGTTTTCCTTTTTCGTCCAGACTTCTTTGATAACTTACTTGCATGTGTTGGAACTCTTCCTGTAACTTTTCAAATTGTTCGCGTGCCTCATTATTAGTATTGGCTTGTTGCAATTGTTGTTGTAGTAATTGTATTTGATTGTCTTGTTCTTTCAACAATTTTTGTACTTCTGATGCTTTGTCAATAGTCATAGAAGCATACGCTCCTACGATCTGAGACATCTTAGTGAGATTTTCAGTTGGATTTTTGTTGGGGTCTTTCCATAAGACGTCCAATTGCTCAGCATCTTGATGCAACATATTTTCTAATTTCCTTTTCTTTCTTTGTCTTCTCACTACTGCTTTATGTTGAGGACTATAAAAGATGTCCAGAGGAGGAATTTCTTCTATATTAAGCACAATTTCAGAAGATGGAGTGATAGGAACATTTTATTTTTCTGAGACATTGCCGACTATGGTTGAGATTACTCCTTCTTCATTATGAGTATTTCTCATAGGTGTTTCTGGGATTTGTCCTTCAAGATTGATCAGTTCATTGAATTTTTCCCATTCTTTATCCAGCTCGGTTATGACAGGTGGTGGTTTGATGATGAGAGAGGGAGGATCTTTCTACGGGCAGGTAGTAACTTTCTGTTACGGAATTTTCATTGACTGAGCCGTGTCTTTAGCCGCCTCTTCATTCTTATTTTGGCCGTTCCAGGATCTTTTCGAATGTTCAGATGTTTCTTGCGTGGACTTAGATTTAGATCTGGAACTGCTTGAATTCCCACTGAGGTTGATGCTTGGAGTTGGCTCTCTGGTAGGTAATCGCAGCTTTTCTAAAGGGATAGTAGCCAATCTTTTTTCCCTGTATATCATGAACTTTTGAAAGTCTTCTGGAGATAATTGCGATTGGGCTTCCTGAAAATTTCTTGGAGTGAGCTTTTATTTTGGAACAGGTCATCAAATAAATCCTTTTTGCCAAAGAATACTTTCATCTTGACCATAGTTGTGAAATTCTGAGCAATTTCATTTAGGTCAAATGGTCTTGCCGAGATTTTAAATAACTACAGACATGTTATATTTTGTATTTCTGCGAATGCATGACCTACATCGAACAGTGAAAAGGCCCCACAACCCACAAGAAACTGTGGCCATATGGCCTTCTTCTTGTCCTTTAAATCTTTTGTTAGGCTGCCTTCTGAACAGGTTTGATATGCAATTTCTCGAGCCAGAATTTTATCGGGGATATATAAAGGTAGAACATGAGAGGGGACAATGCTTCCAAATACTCTAACATAGGTGAATAATTCCTCCCCAAACCATCTTGCGATGAAGATGATATTTATCTCCGCCTCGGGTGAGCACCTTGGGGGGTCTTTATCATATATCATTCTATACAAGGGTAGGATAAGTCCACGACAAATTTGGTAGAAATGTGGAACAAACTGGGAGTCCCATAATATCTTATGATAGACATGAATGGGTAATGGGTCCTGAGTCATCCATTTCCAACCCAAAACAAGAAATTTAGACACATAACAAATAGAGTCCATAACATATGCAAATAGGAAAAAAGGGGGATAGATCCTTTGAGACATGGATCTTTTAGACCGGTAATTGAGAATAGTCGTGACTAGGTTATCAGAAAAGACCTTGGCCCAATCTATAATTACGGCATTTGTATCAGCATCTATTAATGGCAACCATTCAGATGAAAACTTATTGATATCTGGCTTCCCAAACAATCTACAGAGCATGGCTGCAGCAAAACAATATGGGGAGGTGAGGGAACTAGTGTTGTACATACCGCTTTTGTCTTTCTTGAGATGTTCATCTTTTCTGGACCAATCCCTGGTGGTCTCTGATAGGTCTGGGTTTTCTGCCACGAATTTCTCAATGAATTGTGTGTTGTAAGTTGCCTGCGGCTCAGGAAGATGGTACATGAGTTTTAAATCTTGTACAGCGAACGATCCGATGAGCCCTTGTCCTTGAATCTTGAACTTTCTGTCTTTCATTTCTACATTATCCAGTATCCACTTGATCATGTCCGTATATGGGAGAATTTTGGGTCTTGCTACTATCCTATGTAGGAATGAGCAAGCTAATTCTTCTAGGGATTCCTCGGAAGATCCCTGTGAATCTGAGCCAGCGGTAAGCTTCATTATTCTGGGGTTTTCTTCTTCAAGAAGTCTGTACATGCCTTCCCATGTTGATATCCCTGTGTCTCTGTTACATGCTTTGTCTGTGTATAATGGTGCCATTCCCTTCACCTCGGAGCTCTGAGCTTTATTTTTCTTTCCCATTTCTTCTGGCATATTGCCTTGTATAGTGCTCCTCTCTCTGTTCCTGCAGCTCACAAGTGAAATGGAAATGATTGACCAAGATAGGTGATGGGAGAGTTTTAAATGCAACAGATACATAAAATATGCCACCTTACGTGAAGAAATTCTTTGAAAATCATGTGTCCATATTTCATTAATAACTAACAACTAATCCCTTTATTAACATTTAAAGTCCATGATGTTGGGTCAGATTATAGTAAGTTGATTTTCTTAAATAGCGTGCCCAAAAAGATTCGCGATGGAGCGATTCTGCGATTTGCATCGCGACATCGCAGATCGTGACATCGCAATCATCGCATATCGCGATATCGCAATGTCGCAGATCGCAGAAGTTTTATGTTTTCCAAATTTCGTTAGCCTATTCCCCGCGTTATGCAATCTTGCGATCGGTGTTATCGCAGATCGGTAAATCTTGAAGTTTTTCTTATTAGCTCTTTCTTATTGCGATGCAATAGTCAAATGATGGGACTTTACTATCATTTTGCGATGCGGCTTTCTTTTTTAGAGATTTTTTCGTATCATAAACTTAGGTTTCTAAAGTATTCAAAAGATCTTCCTAAGTTTACGATGGTGACCTTATTTTGGAGAAAGGAAACTCTTGCTTTTCCTAAAATTTTAACTAAGTGTCCCCATTCATTTAGTATTTTGGAATAACACTTAATGAAAAGGGGGGGGGTTGGTTGCTGGCCACAACAGATCGGTAGCACACTGAGCGCTGCTTGTTGAATCTCCTGTACACGTTGTTCTGAGACCGCGGTGTCGGAACTGCTTCTCTGAATTTGTTCCTATGTTCACAACATTTGTTTATAGTCTCGCACCTTCTTCGAGCTACCTGGGGTGTGAAGACTGTGCTTCTGTTGGCTAGTCAGATAGCCAGGCCACCCGTGTATGGATTCAATCGATTTCCATTCACTTTGCTTGGGAAAGGTTCTCCATTTAGCTTTACCAGTTGCACCGCACCTTCGTATGTGAACTCCTTAACAACATACGGTCCTAGCCAATGCATTCAGAACTTTCCGAGGAATTTGTCAAACTTACTGTCATACAGTAACACTAAATCATTTACCTTGAAGGTGCGCAACTTAATATGGTGATCATGCTAGGCCTTTTTGCGCTACTTTTGTACTTGCTGATGGAAGCCAGCCAGGAACTATTCCTCTTCAAGCTTTTCCAACTACGTGAGCCTCTCTTCCAAGGCTTCACGGTCCATCATACTTGTGAGCGTTGTTATGCGCATACTAGGCATAATATACTCCATTGGCATGACAACTTCCACAGCATAGACCAACTAGAAAGGTGTCTTTTCTGTCAGCTTCTTATACGTTGTCCTATAAGCCCATAGTACTACAGGAATGCGCAGGTCCCAATCACTCCGCTGTGCGTTGCAGACTTGGTCAGCCCAGTCTCTAGTATATTGTTGAATGCTTCTACTGTCCCATTGGCTTGTGGGTAATACGGTGTGATTTTCTGATGATACACCTAAAACTCTTATGTTAGCGTGCTGATTGTTTCGTTCCGGAAATGTGTACCACAATTACTCATCAAGATCTTCAGACATCCAAATCGAGTTAATACGTGTTCTAACAAAAACTTTGTAGCCGTGGTAGCTGTGAAATATTTTACAGGGTTTGCTTTTGCCCAACGAGTTAGGTACTTTGTTGCAGTGATAATGTATCTTGCGCTCATCTTTCCTTGAGGTTTGATACGTCCTACAAAGTCAATCACCCACTTTTCAAAGGCATCTCATCCCTCCATGATGGTTTACCTATTATTTGACATATATCACAGACCTTACAGTGTGCTTTTGAATCTTGATGAACGGTTGACCACCACAACCCTGCGCGAAGGATCTTCTGCGTGGTTTCTTGCCCTACATAGTGTCCTCCTATAGTGTCCCCATGCACATTTGCAAGGATATGACTTCGTTCAAATTCAGGTACATACGTTCACAGTATCTCATCATTGCCCATCTTATATAGGTTCCCTGCGATGACAGAAAAATCTATCGCACACACCACTAGTTCCTTCTTTTGTTCGATGGAGTACTCTTTTGGCGCAGTTCTAGCCGTGATAAAGTGGATTATGTCTTCGAAGTGGCCATCCACTACGTGCACAACAAAGAGCTATGTGTCAAGTAATCCTTCCTCAAAATTAGTAGGTTCCTCTCCCATCTTAATTCGCGACAAGTGATCCAGTCCCACGTTCAGGTCCCTAGGCTTCACAATGACCTCAAAATCATATTTTTGGAACAATAATATCCAACTGCATATTTCCCCCGCCCCCCCCCCCCCCCCAACGCAGGCTTATTGACCAAGTATTTTAGTGCGGAGTGATCTGTATACATCTTGAAGTGTCCCCCTAGCAAATAGTTCTGATATTTTTGGAGTGCATACGCTGTAGCCAATCCCTCATGTTCAGGGGTGAAATAGTTCTTTTCTGCTTTAGAAAATCTGCAACTCGCAAATGCGATAGGGGGATCCTAGCCCTCTCCATCCTCCTGTGTTAGTACTGTTCCCAGTCCTATACACGATGCATCAACGTGGACATAAAACTCCTTGTCCCATTTTAGGAAGACCAGGATCGGCGCAGAGGCCAATTTTTCTTTTCGTACATATAGGCTTTTCATGCAGTCATCATTCCAGCAGAGCGTGACATCTTTTTTTAACAGCTTCTCCATTGGCGTGGTGATCTAGGCATAGCTTTTGATGAACTTCCTATAATACCCCGTATGTCCCAAGGTAGCGCGCAACTGTTTGACACTTCACAACGCTTCCAAATTTAGAATCATTGAAATCTTCACGGGGTCTACCATCAGTCCCTGTTTGCAAACCACATGTCCTAACAAGTTCCTAAAGGTAACGAGGAATGTACACTTCTTGAGGTTCAGCGTGATTTTGTGTCGTTGGTAGGTATCCAGCATCAAGCATAAGTTTGCTACATGGTGCTTAACCAATCCAAATACAGTCCAATCATCCAAATAAACCTCTAGGAACTTGTGGATATATTCCTTGAATGCTGCAACAACTATGCATGAAAAGATGGCCAGCGCATTTTTCAACCCAAACGGCATAACGGTGTATTGAAAGCAACCCCATTCAGTCGCAAAGGTTGTCTTACTCCTATCTTCCGGTGCAATTTTTATCTGGTGGTACCCTGAGAATCCGTCAGTGAAAGAATATGCTTCCCGCCCCTTGACATTTTCCAATACTTCGTCTGTGAATGGAGTTGGGAATGGGTCATGTACACATGCGTCATTCAATTTTCTAAGGTCCATGCATATTATTATCTAGCCCTTCAGCTTATTTTCCTACACTACCATAGGGATTACCCAATTGGATTTTTGCACCAGCTCAATGATTCTAGCTACAAGCATCTTGTCCAGTTCTATGCAGACCTTCTCTTTGTACTTCAGATTCAAGCGGTAAGGCCCCTGCTTAACTAGCTTCGTGTCATGTTTTAATGTGATCTGCATCATTCCTAAATCTCCAACTATTCCTTTTAATTTCATGATCTTTGTGGGGAACAACTCCTGGTACTCGCAGAGTAAGTCAGCGACTTTATCCACCATCATTTCATCCCAGTAATCACTGAGCATTGCATACTTAAGGTTCAGCTTCCATGCCAATGTTTACCTACATTGTTTTTATCGGCAGAGTTATGTAAGGGTCTTCAATTAGTGGGCATTGAACCTTGCGATGGCCTTCAGTTTTTGGAATGTTAATGTTTCATAGATCCTCGTCGTCTTCTTCAATTTTTACATTATAACACTCTAGCGCATAGCTCAGCTAAGTCTCCCATTCAAGTTGAATCAATTTTATTGGCTCCTGGGTTGTTTTAAAGATAGCTACTTTTACTGCTTGCAATGCATCATCCATAGTATCCCACCAACGATCCTCAAACGTGAAGGTTAACAGGAACTCTTCGTGTAAGATATCCCATTCACTTGTCCCATGGCAGACCTCCATCTCTATATACTAGTTCATGGGTATAACATCTAGGGTATGACAGAATAGATGCACCCACTAAGGTTGCAGCTCTTCCTCATAGACCTTTGTCCACTTGGCGAGGTGCGCGCGCGGATCATCACGTTCGTCATACTTGTTTGTTACTTGCATCAGAGGCTTTCCAAAATATATGTGCATCATTCTACTACATTCACACCAGTCCTCAAAGCTTCCTTGCTGCATACCCCACCACCTCAGGGGCTTAGCGCGCAATACCCATTTCAAAGCCTCGAAACATTGTTGTTCTGGCACCTCACTTTCGAATCTGCTTAGGAAGGAATCTACCTCACTTAACCCATCATACGTAGGTAGATCCCTTACCTTTGTCAATACGCAATGTAATGATCTCTTCATCATGTTACAGTTTAGCGTGGTTACCTCTTGTAACCGGTTCTACCATCGCTCTATCTCTCCATCTGAATCCGATGTACAGGAGCTTTCGCACTCCCATGAGATTCGTCCATCCACGGTGGGATTCACCCAGTCTTTCTCTCATGCAGTTATCTTGTAGGTGTAGTCCAAGTCATCTTCACTTTCATAGTCGCGCACTGGCTCCGTGTAGCGCGATCCTTTGGCAGGGTCCAAAGGTACGACTACACGTAGGGACTTTTTCTCAAAAATCATCTTGCAATTCTTTAGATTTATCACCCCATTCATGTTAGTGGCCCAATCTATCCCTAATAGTGCAAGGTAGGGATTGTTGTCATCAACAATCTCTATCACTTCAAAATATGCTAGGGCACTTGCTCCTTCAATATCCACGGTGATCCCCTACAATCTTTCCATTGGTACGATCTTTTTTTGGTTCCCCATTCGTAGTTGGATAGGAGACCATTAAAACATAGGCCTTCCCATGCACTCCCATGTCTGCTTTGGCAGAAAATTCACATCTAACCCTAGGTCCATAATCACTTGGTCAATCTCATATTCTCTAATTTGCACAGTCAATCTCATCTCTCTTCTCATCCTTGTCACGTGCTTTCTGATTTTCTGGACTACACGTGGTTCTCCTGGCATGCTCCTAGCGCATCTATTTATGATTTCATGCAGTCCCTTTACAGCCTTGCTGTCGCGCAGTAGCTTCATGCATGTTTCTAGGAATGTCGTGAGCATCAATGGGTCCATTTCCGGCTCCGGTCTCTCTTTGCTTCTTGAAATGGAGGCATCAGCGAATCTCTTCCTAGATTCCATTAAGGTTTCCTTAACGCACTCCAAATAAAACTCTAGTTCTTTTGTTGAAGCCTTGCGAACCCAAGTACTATCTTTAGGCTACTTATCTTTGTCATCCCCAGTTGTAATTCCACTTCGGAGCACAATGTTCATAGTAGGGTATTCCTTGCACGGATCAGACCTCATCATTTGCAGGTTCTGAGTCGGGGGAGGTTGGAACACTCCCTTGTCGAGCAACCTCACTATTAGTGTGAGACAATCCTTCGTCTCATGATCAAACAATGTAAAACACAAGCATTATGGATGTGTCAGATTCATACAATCATAGGCACATTGGCGTGGCCCTCTGCAATTGTAACATATCAGCTGTCTGCAACCACTTCTAGGTCCTCCTCCGCCTCGGTCTCGTTTGCACCCCTGAATTCTGGTTTGCGCCATCGCTGTGTTCTAGTCAAGGTGCTACATTTCAGCCTGAACTCTGTAAGTGGGAGTCCTATCCATCATCAATTCATAACTTCTACAGGTGCACTTATCATGTCCCACTGATCTACAGAAATTATAGAACAACTGTTGCGAATTCTGTGGGTACTTCTGTAATAAATGGCAGTTGTCTATAGCATGCTTTCCCCCTATTTGACAAATTGTGCACCATAATGTAGGCGCCGCTTTGAGTCCTTCTTGTACCTTTGGCCTTAATGGTATTGGTCCTCCTCTCGTGAGGTAATTCACAAACATTGGGCAATGGTCCTTGTCATGACCCTGACCCTTACATTTAACACACCATACCTCGTCGCGCACATATGGGTGAGTTGTCCTGTCCTGTTTCAAACTCTGCATCTCAAGGTACAAGTTTTTCAACTATGCGTGGATCTGTTGAACTCCCAAGTTAGGATCCTATATCGGGTCTCATGAAGTCTCATCGTGATCTCCAAGGACTCGGCTTGTGTTGTTAGCCTCTGTTGTGACAGTGCGTTCCTTAAATGCGGAACATGCTACAAACCATTTGCGGTATTTTCCATTCGTCAAAGTCATGTTAGCTTTGTGAATTGTGCACTTCAGTCTTTGATCCAACTCCCAAGGAGTCTCACCTGGTAGCATCGTGATCCCCTTGAACCTAAGAATTGACTGTGCCTCTGACTTTGGCCTGCTAAATTCTCTATTCAATGCAGTTTGGATATCTACGATCACCGCATTCGGATTGTCATTGGAATGCTTAATGTACCAGGTCAACACACGATCCTGCAGATTGCTAACCAATGTTTCTTTCTTTATATTTTCATCCATAACTCCCTATGCTTTCCACACAACTTTTATGATGAACCAAAACTGGTCTGGATCTTCATTTCCTATTCCCTTGAACACTGGAAATTTTATTGCGCTTTCCATATTGACTCGCAGTGGTGGCAGAGGTGGTATGGGCGAATATGGGGGTGAAGACAGTGAAACTGGCAGTGGTGTGGGTGGGTTTGGTATGTGCAAAATCCTCTACCTTATCATATTGATCGCACTTCTTGGTGAGACCTTCGTGAGCACTTCCTCGACCCCTCGCGGAGGTGAAACCAAGGGGCTAGTTTCTAGTTTTGCACTACCTTCATTTCTGTAAATTCTCCCACTTCGCGTAGCCCCAAACATCAATGTATTTGCATAACCCACTTTTCACATAGTAGAATTTTAATCCAAGTGTTATAAGACTTAACATACTTACCTCGTGGTCCTTTAAGGAAGCGTTGTTCTGCCTCGTTATAGCTAACTGAAGTATCTACCGCAAACTCAGTGATGAATCCTCCTATAATTTGATTGAGCTAGTGATCAACAACACATGCGATCTTATCCTCCAATGCTTCCAATCTGCGCACTAATTCTGGAGTCCACACAATAGGTCTGTCAAGCTTGCACCTTCCTTAGCTATCTGCTAGCTTTGTGATCCACTCGTACTGCTCAGTAGGGAAAGATGTGAAGAAAATTTCATGGATCTCTATGTATAGGTAGCAGCCTAACCACTCTTCTTTTGATAGTCATGGATTCTTGTTCTCCTGCACCGCGAACTCGTGAATCTTCTTATCCAACAAATATTTAATTCATTTCTTAGTTAGATTCCAGTGATATGAAATCAAACATCTCAATGCAGATCCCAGACTCGGCAACGAAACCATTTGTTGGCTTGTTGGGGCCTGACCCAGGTTCAGAGTTAATTAGCCAAACAAATCCCTATACTACTGAGCCTTTCAGAAACAGTCCATAGAGCGCACACTGAGGTCTCACCCAAAGTAGTATGGGAGGGTGTTGGAACTATGTTTCCTCACCCTTGAGATGTCTAAGGGGTTAATTTGGTCCAATTGAGAGTCTCTTCATGCAGGTTACTTCGTGCACTTCCCTGGCCTTCGCACCCTGATATATTCGCCTTCACACAACCCTAACCAAGGGATGTGGGGCTTCTGCACTGCTGGAGCAACGATCTACACTACTTCCCCAAGTCACACATGAGATCTTACTTATCTTCTTACATCTATTAGTTATCTTCACGTAAACAAATGCCTTATGTTATATTTACTTATTCAGCACATTCATATGAGTTCGTGCAGTAATTAAATAGTAAACTTGCAATTCATACCCAATAATACATAAAACAGGAAAATATACACAGAAATATGGTAAAACTTCTTTTTTATTAATTCTTCCCATGGTTACAGACTCGACCTGCCCTGTGCACTCAACTGCAGGGGTCTGTGCACTCAGCTACGGGCTACTAGGCCCCTGCATACTCAGTTGCAGAGCTTTCTCCTACTTTATGACCCAAAGGCACGACTTTCACTTCGACTTAATGCTTCATCAATCCCTTAGACTCATATTTCTTCATTCGATTAACTTAAATGTTTTCTACACTTAGAGACTCACTCTATTTATACAATCCCATGGTTCACAAACCATGGGTAGATGTTTCAAACTGACATTATATTACAAATACAAGGGAGGACAACCCTATGACTCTATTATGACTTCACGCTCCACGCCCATAAATCGCGGAGTCTTTACAATGGACTTAGTCAAAAGTTGGGCTTTAAGTCCCAAAACATGCCTTGGGGGGATTCCACTCCCAACAAAAATAAGTAGGAATATCATAGCTCGTCATTGTGATAAGTGGTACTGGTCATGATTCACTAGCCATGATTCCATGACTTGTCACTCTATCAATAGTCCATGTCCTCCTCCATGTCATAATGACCATCACTACCACTGCCATCTGACTCTACTACATCCTCGTCCTCTATGCCCAATCCAAGATTTTTGGTGGGACATGTGTCCTAAGAGGAAAAAATGCTAGGGCATTTTTTCTCCACGTCAAATACATGTGTCTCGATTGGAGGAAATGATCAAAACTATGTTGGACACATTTTAGGTCGTATTTCATGTCTGACACATAAAATACGGGACACATGACCCTAGGGGACATGTCCTGTGACTTAAGTATTAAGTATTCATTGGATTAAGGAAGTCTAAAGGACAAGCAACATTATAGATAGTCGCATTGGTGCCAAGATTGGGGAGGTCATGTATCTCGATTGGAGGACATGATCAAAACTATGTTGGACACATTTTAGGTCATATTTCGTGTCTGACACATGAAATATGGCACACATGACCCTAGGGGACGTGTCTTGTGACTTAGGTATTAAGGATTCATTGGATTAAGGAAGTCGAAAGGACAAGTGTCATTATAGATAGTCACATTGGTGCTAGGATTAGGGAGGTCCTATTTCTTAAGGTCCTTTAGGCAGGCACATGGAAAATTTAGCCTTTATGGGGAATATTGACAAGGAAAACCCATTCGTAGATTTCTTCAATCTAGAAGATCACTCAAACCTTGAGAACCAACCAGACCATTTGCCCAACCCTTTTGATGAGCAAAATGAAGGATTTTCCACAAAAAATTAACCCAGTACAAGGGCTCGGAAATACCTTTCCTGTAGTAGTAACCACCTCACCTCAAAAATTTCATGTGCTCTTGCATATTCCAACTTGTGCTCTTCCACCACCTGAATTGGGCTGAAAAGGCCGAATATTCACCGGTGCAAAACAGGTGAAATTTTTATTTGTTCTATAGAAGTATGAGTTGGGATAACTATGAAAAGTGGAGATACACTCTAATATGCCATTCTCTAAAATTTTATTCAATGAAGTTATTCTCCTTCATTTTGATAGTAGAAATAAGTGGACATTTTTTATTCTTGTAGAATTATTAGTTGGGACAACTGTTTGAAAACTAAATTTCTCTTGTATGATTCTAATTGTGTTGTTATAAGAAAATTCTTATGAACTCTGTTATAATTGGATTAAGATCCTTTCAGTTTTCACTTCTGGCATTAGTCGCTTAGGAGTACTCAACAATTCGGGGAAGTAAACTTGGCATATGATGTGGGAAAACTATTACTAACTCATTAACAACAAATGAGACATCAACACAACAATCACACTTCATTTTTAGAATATATAATAGCACAACCTAACCCTTACATTTCATAGTATACCATGATATGAAATTTCATAAACCATAACAATATTTTGTCTTCACATTTAAAATAAAGCTACCATGTGCCATGGTTGGGATTTAAACTTTGCATCCACATTCTATTCAAGTGCATAATGGGAACTACCTTCTTTGTTTGCATGAAATCTTGTCCTAACACCACCTAATAGTCATCCAATAGAACAAGGGCGAGACTTTCCATTTTGATCTATTCCCCCAACTTGATTGAAACATCCTTGACCATACTGTTAGCTCCTGCTACAGCAGGTATGCATTTTTCATGATTTGCATCTCACAGGCCAAATATGCTGTACTTTTCTTGCTGCAATGCTCCATATTTTCTCAAACAGTCTCCACATGAAGAAGGCTATTTCAAGATTCATTCAATTGCCTTCAAATTTTGTAAAGTTTTCCTGGTATCGCTACTGTTAGTTAAAAGGAGGTCCAAACAGTTTAATCTTGGTCTCCCTAGGTTTAAATTTCATGTTTTAGAATATAGAGATTGTAAGTCTGTCCAATCAGTTTAATCTTGGCAGACTCTTAGATAGGTAGAGAAACAAAAGAGTCCAACAGTTTAATCTGGGCTCTGGAAGAAATAAGGGTAGTATGTAGATAGGAAAACATCAAAAGAAAAATGTATGTTGGTTTTGCAAGTCTAAGTGCACCCCAAGAAAAAGAAGAAAAAATTCTAGGCAAGTAGGCTTGGTAGGTAGTTCTGAGGCTGTTGAATTGCTGACAAGTTCCAAGTTTGCAGGCATCATATCATGCAGAACATAATCAGCAAAGTTTTCTAAGCAAAAAGGACTCAAATGAGGTATAACTAACTCCCCTTCTCTGCTTTTCCCCCCGATCACTAACTAACATCCCCAAAAGAGGTCAAGATCTGCTTGACACCTCTTAAGTTCATCATCTTCATCACTCTGGTTGAGTAAAGATCTGCTTTGCTCAAAGCTGTTCCATATCTTCTCCTGAAATATGGTCCTACCCCCCTGCAACAGCCTAAATTCCCCTGAAATTTAGCACTTTCTTACCATCTCCACACTAACCACTAACGTTATTATGTAGCTCCCTATGTTTCCCATCCCCGTATTAATATTAAGTAAATTCCCCTATGTAATATCCCTCCCCCTGGTTGAAAAATAACCATAGCAAGTCCTGGGAATTTTTTAGTTTATCAGAAACTAAGCAAGAACCCAACCTCCAAAACCACCTTCCGCATACTATGAACTCCTTCCTAAGTATAAAACTCCCCCGAAGTAGTCGGACCCCTTCCGAAACTTCAAAAGCCCTTCACACCCACTTACTTACCTTTTCCCTTCAAAGCCGTTTCGCATCGTGAATTCGCCATCTCACATTCATGCAAAACAATGACCATCCATTCCCCGCCGATGCGACATTGCGAAATCGGCGATCGGCGATCACAAACGCCGAAGTGTCCACCCTGTTCACCCCTCCCTCTCCGCCGATGCGATATCGCGATATCGCATATCGGCAGTCGCAAGCCCCAATGTCCAACCCAATGATTCCCCTCTTTCCCCGCCGACGCGATATCGCGATATCGCATCGGAACCTCTTCACCAATAGTTCATCCAGTACCTCACCACGTCACGCTATACTAAGGACCCACTGATGACGTCATCCACCGTACAGCCGACGCAGTGCTTACGTCAGCAGCCAAAAAAAGACAAAAAAGCTTCGCGCAAGGAGAAAAGTTGCACTTCGGAGTTCCAGATCAAGAAACAGAGGCAATTTTCGATGCGCGAATAGCGCGAAGCGCTATTCACGCATTGCTACGGGAAATAGGCCATTTCGAGGAATCTTCTGATTGCCGAGCCCACTGCGCGCCGAAAAAGCCCGAAAATCACCCAATCGTGCCAAAGGATCCGGTTTGAAGACAGCAGCAGATCATTCACAAAGTTTAAAGTGTATCAGATCAAATCAGTAGGCTCCAAGCGTGCCAAAGAGTATCAGTCGATGGCGGAAATCATCAATGTAACGGCAAAGTGTATCAGAGAATATCTTGAGTAGCGGCCCAAAGCAAGAGAAAATTGAATATCTTCCAGCAGATTCACAGAAGGAGAGCGAAATACTTGAAGCTCCCAAATCATAATAATTGCACATTCAATTCACACCAAAGCCGAACTGCAGCCCCAAAGCACATTCACTCCAGCAGCACCGCATCTGGTCCCCAAGGGCCACCTCGTCACCTGTTCCAATTCAGCTGCCCCCAGCGCAGCCAAAAAGATTTACTTGCATTTATTTCCAGCAGCATTTAGATTTTGAAGAGTTCTAAGCAGGCCTGTCAAGGTCACTTGTAATGATGTCTTTCTGATATTTTGTTTATAAATACCACCTGAAGCGATATTGTAAAGGGTTGCTTGGTTGGTAGTAGTAGTTGTTGGTCAGTTTATTTTCCAGCAATTTTCTCTCAGTAAAGACTCGCACTGTAACTGTCATATTTTTCATAATCAAAGATTGCTGAAAGCATGGATTTCCAAACAACTTGTTGTTTTCTCTAGGCCAAGGAATGATCACGGAATTCCTGTGTCTCTGCATGATCCAATAAGTGTTCTTCTTCCCTGTTTATTTTATGTTTTTATCATCTTTCCGCCTTTCTAAGTTGCAGGAAAAAAGAATAGCTTAAGATTTGTTTAAATACACCTTAAGTTCAATTTCTGCACTTTTCGATGTTTTCTTCAGAAACAGTTATGAGCTAGAATTCTTAAATGCTCTGGTTTACCCTGTTTTTCTCACACATGGGTGCATGTCTTTGGAATTCTTAACTGCTCCGGGATCCCACTCATCCACTTCTCCCCTTTTTCAGCATGATGAAATGATTCTCTTTTTCCTTTCATCCCTGATGTTCGTTCCGTACTTTCAGCAGCCTGAGTATTGTATCCCGCGTGGCTATCCCGCTCTGTATCCCCTTGTGACCAAGAAAACGCTCGCATGCCTCAATCTATGACTCCATGCCCAATGGTTCAAAACTTATAACACTTTACTGTGCCTCTTTACTCAAGAATCCTACCTTCCTTCCAATCACAGTCAACATTCCCTTGAAGTCAGAAAGCTAGCCTAAAATCATCAACTAAGGTTGAATCCAGATCAACTGAGGTTGAATCTAAAGGAGAGAGCCCTCTCCGATTGCAGGTGGGCTAGAACCTGTAATCAGAAGATTGGTTTGTAGTTACCTCGGCCGTATCCCTACTAGGAGCATAGGGACAACCTGAGTGATAAAACATACCAACAATTATTTGCTCATCTGAGTTAATGGATTTGAATGAGGTTTGAACTGGCTCAAAATACAATCATAGACTCCTCACCACATCCTCTCTCACAAAGTTATGAGTCGTGGCACTCCATCTACTTCCACATTCAAATTGATATTTAGTGCAAATATATCTTCCTACAATAAGATACAAAGAAGCATTGAGTAATGTCAACCAAATTGTGGAAAAGGTCTTCCTCCAACAAGATACATCATAATCAAAGATGATGACAGCTAAGCTGCTTTTACGCAGCAAAGTTGCATCTTTGCAAATTAGCGTATGTGGACATGTGGGTTATGGGCCCATGTATATATCGAAAACCTTTAAACTAGTGGACTTCAACAAGCCTGACTAATCAACGTCAGTCTTTCTTTGACCTTTCCTTTTTTAGTCTTCAATCCACGTTTTCGATTCCACTTCGTCAGATCAACAACTATCGCACGATCTCCAACCTTAACCTATTTCCCTGGAACTCAAAGAAGTTAAACTTCTTTGAATAATTCATCGGGTCCACCATCATGTTAACTCGTGCACAA
This sequence comes from Pinus taeda, assembly GCA_000404065.3. Classification (NCBI taxonomy): domain Eukaryota; kingdom Viridiplantae; phylum Streptophyta; class Pinopsida; order Pinales; family Pinaceae; genus Pinus; species Pinus taeda. The sequence goes on from APFE031364995.1 coordinate 26,370, forward strand.
ATTCAAGTGTGATTACCGTCTGATTAGTCAACCAACGAATGGTCCTGATGATTGGAATTCAACGAGGGTTTAATCCCATTGAATAAAACCTTATCACATCCATTTTTGGAACTAACAGTCGTTCTTGTTTGCATGTGATATGCATCCTATCACCTTTAAATGGACGGCTCGATCACCTCCAGAATTTAAACTTGTTTGGATGATTTTCTCGGGTCCGCTAGCTGAGATAACTTGCTCGCAAGTTCTCTGTGTGATCACCATAGATATCCTTCCGTCGCGCGGCTATGATAGTTCCTCTGGATTCCTCTTCCCCCATTATTATCCATCGATCTAGACAATCTGATGGTTCCCATTGTGTTTATTCAATCTCCTCCATTGATCTTGTCCACTGTTGGTGGAATTACGTTATAACATAGAGTTATCTCTGCTATACTCTATCAAAGGCACTCACATCACTCCATACAACAACTCAACTATATGATATCGATTTATCATGGGATCGCCATCGATCCTTATAGTGATCGATGGTCGATTAATAAACCTGTCACATGGAATTTAGCTCTTCCACCACATCCATACAAATTATAGGTAAATAATACATAGACACACGAAATACAGAAAACACACATAATTCAATTATTTACAGAACTATATTACAATCTAAGGCATCTCAGCCTTAGTCACAAATTTTCCTGTGGTTACATTGTATCCTCTCTATATCCTATTTCACACAACACAGACTCTCTTATATAGGGAATTACAAAGGAATAGATCAGCTAGGATCCACGATTTCCTCCCAAAATCACTCAATCAAATCCCCCAATCTCTCTATACGCACACATGGCAAATAATTACATTTAATTAAGCTTTCTAGAGACTTATCAATTCCATCAATTTAGCCTTGTTTTAACAGAAATTTGCCCCGGTTTACAATGATTGTCCATGTTTTACCCTTTCACAACATTGAATTCCAATTTAATGAAGGGTGCTTGGATGCTCTTACATCAGACTCCAGAGGTACAAACATTTATGACCTCCTGTTCATATGCTTCTCCTCCATCCCTTAGCAATTCTACCCACATCCTCTGTGGAATTGCCTTTATGATATTTCCGTGAGCTGCAACAAAACCTCTGCAGTAAAAAGTCCTCCCTGCTACACATGCCTCACCAAGCTTCTCTCCTTTGAGCTCAGTCTTTTGACATCTCTCTGGTTCTCTCTTCTTTCGAACCATATGAGCACTCCATGCTCTAGGTTGCTGCAAGTTTTCTCATCTTCTTTTGTCGTTACTTGCATGACAACATAAAAACCATAAACTCTCTAACATTTCATCTAACTGTACCTCCTCCTTTTGTCCGCAAACTCCTTCTCACAGGAAATATTTACCCTGGCTCTGATACCAAAAATGATGACAGCTAAGATGCTTTTATGTAGCAAAGCTGAATATTTACAAATTAGTTTATGTGGACCTGTGGGTTAGGGGCCCACGTATATATCGGAAGCCTTTAAACTAGCAGACTTCAACAAACCTGACTACTCAATTCCGATATTTCTTTGAACTTTCCTTTGTCAGTATTCAATCCACGTCGTCGATTCCACTTCATCAGATCAACGACTATCATGCAATATCCAACCTTAACCCATTTCCTTGGAACTCAAAGAAGTTAAACTTCTTTGAATAATTCATTGGGTTCGCCCAATGTGTTAATCCGTGCGCAAATTCGAGCATGATTACCGTCTGGTCAATAAACCAACGAACGATCATGATGATCGAAACTCAATAAGGGTTTAAGCTCATTGAATAAAACCTTATTGCATCCATTTTTGGAATTAATGACCGCGCTTGTTTGCACGCAATATGCATTCGACTACCTTTAAACGGACGGCCCGATCACCTCCGGACTTTAAACTCGTTTGGATGATTTTCTCGGGTTTGCTAGCCAAGATAACTTTCTTTCAAGTTCTCCACGCGATCACCGTAGGTCTCCTTTTGTTGCACGGCTATGATAGTTTGTCCAGGTTCCTCTTTTGCCATTATTATCCGTTGATCTAGATGATCTGACAGTTCTCGTTATGTTTATCCAATCTCCTCCGTTGACTTCATCTCGTTCCCTATTCGTGGAATTATGTTATAACACAGAGTTATCTCTGCCATACTCTATCTAAGGCACTCACATCACTCCATACAATAACTCAACTATATGACATCGATTTATCATGGGATCACCATCGATCCTTATAGTGATTGATGGTCATTCAATAAACTTGTCACACAGAATTTAGCTCTTCCACCATATACATACAAATTATAGGTAAACAATACACAGACACATGAAATACAAAAAAGACACATAATTCAATTATTTACAAAACTAGATTACATTGTAAAGCATCTCAACCTTAGTCACAAATTCTCCTGCATTTATATTGTATCCTCTCTATATCCTATTTCACATAATGCAAACTCTCTTATATAGGGAATTACAAAGGTGTGGATTAGCTAGGATCCACGAGTTCCTCCCACAATCACTCAATCAAATCCCCTAAATCTCTCTATGCGCACACATGGGAGATAATTAAATTTAATTAAGCCTTTTAGAGACTTATCAATTCCATCAATTTAGCCTAGTTCTAACAGAAATTTGCCTTGGTTTACAATGATTGTCCACATTTTCCCCTTTCAGCATTGAATTCTGATTTTAATGAAGGGTGCTCGGATGCTCCTACATCAAAAGAGCTGAGAAAAATCAACCAAATTGATGAAAGGGTTTTCTATATATTTATTCAAGACCAACAAAAACATTTGTATAATATGGAATGTGACATGGCATGGCCGAAATCCCCAAAAAATGCATGGGAAATAAGGTTAACTTCACCCCTAAAAGAGTTATTCTAAGATGGATTTGATTTAAGATATGCAGAAGTTAGTGTAGCACCATAAGAAAAGTAAGAAACCCCTATGACATAAAGACCAAAAACATTAGTAACAAGGGTGGATCTAGAACCAACTAAAAAAGCAAGGGTGGAAACATATGTTCCAAAGCTAGTTGTTTAGTATCCTACAATGGTTGTAGATCCAGATGTTTGAGATTGTATCTTAGTTCATTCGTGAATCAAACAGTAGCATTAGTTAGTCAATTACATAGTTAGGGAATATTGTATGATCTTGGAAGCAAAGAGATATGAGAAAATCCTAATGAAATTGGACCAACTAATCCGTTTGTTACAAATAGGAAATATTGATGGCTTCCCCATCCCACTTGCAATGCTTATCAATAAAATTTTCCGATTCTTGTGAGCAAGACTATTTGAGTTTTCCTCTTTCATTATTTCTGTAGATATGAAAGGGATGATAGGGAAAACTCAAATATACAATCAATCATATCCATGGAGAAATGTCCTTCTACATGGGCCAGTTACTAAATGAGTAACATTATCTATCCTTAACAGAAAATTACAGATAGACACAAATGAAGGTAATAAATCCCACATTTTGAATGCAATTTATGAGATATTGCATTATACCATCACGTCAAGATTGGTATCCATTGCAAGGCAAAATCATATTGGCTTACACAAGCAAGTATAAAGTGGACAATGTGGCAATCCACACCATCTATTCTCCAAAACATCATACATGAAAATGACAAGAGAGTAGTTTCTGTAAAATAAAATCTTGCCCCAAAGACCAACAATGAAAAAGTGATTAAGATTACCATGACTGAATTTACTAAAGAGATGATTGGGCATACTGCACACTTTTTTCCATTTCTTGGCAAACTCATCGAGCTCCCATATAATAATCTTCTTCAAAATTCCAAGCCCCTTGATAACCCCAACAAGAATCAAGGACCCCTCATGCTCCATTATATGCGAGAAAACCACAGGGGGCATGATAACGTCAACCAAATCACAAGTTCCAGCATCAACGTCAAAGGCCAACAAGTGATCAGGGCCATGGGTGAGGTAGAAATAAAATCCATCTAAATGAGCAGCATGCCACAACATGGCACAAGTCCCTTCAAAACTACCACAAATGTTCCATGAATCACTCCTGGAATCATACACCTGTGAATAAATCCCATCAACAATAATTTTAACCAAAATTTAATACTCACTAACCCTCTCTTGATATACCACCATTGATACCACATAAGGAGACTTCATAGGTAACATGGGAGGAAAACTCCTATGGGTTTTGGTGAATAAATTACAGACAACAAGGAAGCCCTTTATGTTCTCTTCTACCAACAGACCCCCACCTAATAGTATAGGCTTACGAAGCCTTGAACATATTACAAAACAAGGACATGAATATGACATGTAGGACATGGGAATAACAACCCACTTGTCATTTGTAGGATTATAAGTAGCAACACCATTTCTATTACAATTTTCTGCAAACAAAATGAATCAAAAGGTCTTGTGGGAGTAGCCTATTGTAGGCCATTAGAAATGAATCCAACTACACACCATTGGATACTAGGTTGTGCAAACTCTCAACATCCTAAACATGTTTCAAATCGGCAATCTAGCCAAGATATTCTCCCACAAATGATATGGAATATAAATTTCTTGCAGTCCCTGTATTTCACTCTGCTCCTTCTTGACAAGAACCAATCTAAAAAGAAATAAAAGATCCTCTTTCTCCCTTAAAAACTTCGCAAGTCATAAGTTCAAGGTCATTTCCCAACATTATCAATTCATCATTGTCATTGTTTGAAGAATCAAGATAATACATTTTACAATTATATCCAAGTCTACAATATCGTGCATCTGTACACTACCATTGATGAATTATCAAATGCCACTTTTTATTCTCTTGATGAGTAAACCATGCATTTTTATTCAATTTCAACAACTACCTTAATATATATTTCACAGTATTCCCGCTGACTAGTTAGTTACCATGTTGTTTCGTCAAATGGGGAATCTCCCATCCTAGAAATGTCCTACTGCATCTGATTTATGTTTGTCTCCTAAAAAATAAATCATGAAAATACTACTTTCAGCTAGATTTTGAAAGTAGATTCTATAGACAATATGAGACTAAGCATATTAAAAAGTATGACCATATAGCTTTTTAGCAATTCAACAATACCCATATTCAACACATGGACTCAAACACAATACATGTGGGACTCCCACAAGTGAAAAATAAAATGATGGATTTCAATTACATTTACACTAGCTTCTGGTTGGATGACACTGAAATTATACCACAATACACAACATTACCACTTCCATCCCCATATTTGTATTTCAATTTTTTTGTGAATTATAATGTTTGGCATCAAATAAGTATGCTCGTTATATACATAAAATATATTTTAAAAAATCCCTTGCATACAAGAGCCCAAAATTATTATTTTGTAGACAATTTGAGAAACTATCAAGGCTTATAGTTTTATAATGAATCAATTTGTCATAGTTATCCCCTCTTATATAATATCCAATCATTTCCATTATAAGAAACGCTTCATCTTTGACACTGTAGCTCTAGAATTTGGATATATGTATTGGCCATAAAGAAGCTCATTGAACTCCTATAGACATTCAAATACTAGGCAAGCCAATGCAAAAACAATCTTCCTAGATTATTTTCTCATGAATCTATACACCATCTCAAAATGAGTAAACCAACAAATTTCTTAAGGTCATGATAATCACCTGTTTCACATGTTCTCACTTACATTCCCATGATAGTTTACTACAAACAAAAAAACTAGGTTTTAATAAACAATACGACCATCACAACTACTAAATATATCATAATCATAGATTTATATACAATTACATATCAAGATGTTCTAAGGCGCACAAAAAAATTCTCCCAGTCTGAAAAGAAAAGCAATTCTAGGGTACTACAATTCCATTCAAACTGCAACTCCCATTTTAAGAGTAAAAAGACTTTGCAAAAGGTAGTGAAATTGGACGGAAGTGATTATTGATAATGGAAACCATCCCAATAATAGTTTTGGATAACATACCTCCAAAAACATCCCAACATATGATGTCCTCCTTACCACAATGCTTGTTATACACAAACAAATAAAAATTTACGAAAATGTACACATCTAAGATTTCTGAAAAATATTAGTGCATGCAACCAAACATTTTAGAGATGAAAAAATAATCACTAGAATACAAATACCAAATAGATCTACTAATGTCTATGGGAAAACCTGAAAGCACAAAAAAAAGGTGGGCCACAGAAAATGTGAAATAGTTCAGTTCTAATAAGTGACGCTTCATAGTATCCTATTAGAGATGTGCTTAAATAGGGAGGTCACCCGATATCTCCTTCCTCTAAATCCCAATGGAAGTAAGGAAGAAGCTTCTCTGTCATATATACCAGAAATAAAAATAGAAAGTGGACCATCATACGGACTTCACCTAATGGATCTCAAAGTAAGAAATTTGATGTAAGTCAGGGTGCGGGCGATCCTTTTTGCAAAACCCGATGTCTTATCCTGGGTAACAGTTTTTCTAGGTCCTGAATGAATGGCCCTATCGTAGATCTCATCCCGCTTTTTTGAAGGGGATCTTCAATCCAAAACATGACTCCAACTCTAAGAACCAACCAAACAATTCATCCAACCCTTTTGATGAACAAAACGAAGGATTTTCGACAAAAAATTAACACAATACAAGGGGTCAGAAATACCTTTCCCGTGGTAACCACCTTGCCTCGAACAAGAGAAAATTAGACAAAGGACACACCCTCACTGTAGATTCCACATACCCTCACTGTAGAATTTACACATGCACAACTTACACATCCGCAACTCAACAATGGAGGTTGTCTAATTGATACAAGAAAATCACCGAATTCAACCCAACCCTTTGTTTCTTGGAATGGTAGGGGTTTATATAGAAGTTGTAGAGAGTAGACAATATTGTGACATCTCAATCCCACATAAAATCTCATACGTTACAAGACCATCCCCATTGTTTGGAGGTATCCCCTGTCCTCTCTTATGCTTTCTCTACCTTGTTGATTTCCAATATCTCCCAATATTTCTGACTTTCTCCTCTCATCTCGAGTGCAAGCACGTATTGTAACCCATCATCCACAGTGGTAGGCGCTAACTTCTAACCCAATCTCTTGTCTACCATTGCAACCGAATATGACTTACAAACCAGGAAATAAGGGCCATTGCAAGTATATCCAACCTCCAAACTGGAAATCGGGGCGATTGCAATCAAATCCAACTTCGAAATGAGGAGAATCAGTTTCTTGGACTGTTTATCTACCTTATTTTTTAGGGCTAAAATATAATAATTATTTATTTTTTAAATAGATTTTGGTCTAACTATAGAAAGTGGGTGTAATATAAAAAATTCTCCCTTCCAAAATATAAAACCCCTTAAATTTCACCTTTGGGCTAAGATTTGCCCCTACAATGTTCTATGGCCCACTTAAACACTCCTTGTTACTAGTTCTCCATGACTTACCTGTCTTCAATACCACCGGAGAGGTCATGAGGTGTACTAATTTCCTAATTATCCACCTTCATGGAGGCTCGCTTTGGTTGGACTGGGAATACTTAATCCATGTTCAAGACATCTATACACTCACTGGGCTCTCGTCCTATGGCTACGATGTTAATACAACATTCCAGAAAGTCTCAAAGAGAGGAATAATGAAGGATGAGGATAATATCTATAAGAAATATGATACTAAAAGGAAGGGACACTGAGTTATTATTTATATGATTAACAATCAATCTATCAAGGTTTCCCGCACTATAATTTTTAGCAAGATCATGTGACACTTCACCAGAGGGGAATGTTCTCTTGATGCCATTTATGTTGTTGAGGCTTTTGTTTAAGGAGTCTAACTAAATTAGTGTAGCTACTTTCTTAATAAATTATTTGAAGTTGCCGAAGATGTTCATGAACAGGAAAACTGTTTCATGTTTGGGTATTTGCTCATTCCTCTCACCATGTACAAACAGTGTCTTCCCAATGGAAGAGACTGAGCATATGTTCCTCAAAATGAACCATTTTCTTATGCATATGCCCCATGGAAAATTATTGACGACGCCACCAATAATGATTTTAATGACCTTGCCTTTGGGTATTTGTACAACAAGGTGGTTGGTGTTACTTGTAATGTTTCGAGAATACCTCTTTCGATCCTAGATTGATATGCAGACCAAATCTCATTTGGGATTGACCACAATCATTGTTATATTTAGCCACTATGATTCAGGTGGATATTGGTGGCCACCACCTATTCCACTTGGAACCCCACCATTGTTTCTTTCAGTTTTTCAATTTCCTTATTTGTAGCACAACTTACTATTTTTGGCAGTTTTTCGGGTCCTAAACTTCCGAAGCCGATTTGAGGCCCTAAATGGCATTTTTTGGGAAAACGTGTGCCGAACTATATATTCATTCAATATATATTTCTAATGACATACTGAAAGCATCAAAAAGAGATCATATTCCAAAGTTACGACCCCGGGAAGTTGATGTACCAATTTACCCAGACGCGGCCCATAGTTTGATGTTTCATCTCATAGGTTTAGGTTTTTGGATGTTCAGGGTTTTCTATTGTTTCTCAATAATAAATAGGCCTTTGAGCCTCATTGTAACACAGTCAAAGGCATGTAGCCACCACATCTCTTCTCAAAGATAAGCTACCATCGCTCGAGCTAGACTTATTTCCATTTTGTTTGTAAGCATACTTCAATATTTGATATTAATAAAATGAAGTGTTATTTCTACTGGATCTATGTATTTATTATTATATATGTAATCTTTTGTGTTCCTATTTAAATTCGGATCACACCAAATGTACACTAGGAAACTATCTCCATGCGCAAGCTACCCTTCTATCTCTGTGAGAATGCATTTCATGGTGAGGTTCTCTCATGGGAAAGGATAATTGCATGGAAGCAAGATGTTCAACACTTGTATTCTTGTTAGGTCCCTATAATACTAGTGCATTCCCTCATTGTTATTGTCAGTGTAGCCCCCTTATTGTTATTTTTGTGCCCATGTAGTCCCCATATTATTATTATTGTGCTCCATAGAAGCCCACTATTATTATTGTTGTGCCCTTACATTTTTATTGTTATGTCGGCTCTGATTATATTATCGCCCCTTAGACTCCTAGATATAGAAAGGAGGTTTTATCATTTGAATCATCCAATAATTCATTTGTGTAATGTAAAGGAGGTTTCGCCCTCAAAGAGACTAATTTTGAATCCATTGATCTATCTCTTCTTCTATTTTGTGAGTTGGTTGCATAAATTTGGTATCAAAGCTTTGGATTCTAGTGTTTCACTTCTTCAAATAGGCCATCTCGGAATATTTTCTATAACGTTTTTTATACAACACTTCAGAAGCTGAAACTTTACCCCCTCAAGCCAAAATCTTATTGAACGTCGTGTAAAAATTTTAGACCTTGGTTCGCTATATTTTCAGAGATATTCTTTGAGTAAGTTAGGGTTTTTACAAGTTGCATAATTCAATCTCAAACATGTGACCTAGGTAAAATCGTCACAAAGTTTTTTATACAAGCCTTTAGAACATAACACTTTTACCATGTCAATCTGAAATCACATAGAAGACAATGTACAAATTTTAGATCTTGGTTCACTATATTTTCAAAGATATGTTCTAATGAAGTTAGGGTTGTTGAGGGCTCCAGAATTGTGTCTCAAACAGGTGATCTAGGGAAAATCATCATAACTTTCGTTTCAACAATCGGATTCGAATCATGTAAAAAGTGGCTTAAATTGCATGGAATTTAGTTTTTGGTGTATCAATTTCAAGACCAAAGGTCGAAACAGTGACATGTGGCATCCCATACAAGTTCACTCTACTGAACCAATCTACAATGAGGTCATTGAGGGATATTTTGCATAACGTTTCCTTGAAGAATCCAATATTGATTAGACTAGTGGGGTTGGAAAGAGGACTCAGAGAGATACCATAGGAATTAAATTTAGAACTTGGAGATGTGAAATTGCAGAGTTACAATCATTTCAAGATCAAGCTCGTAAGCAAAAAAAAATGTGTCTATTTTTTTAAAAAATTGCAGAACTTTTGTTTGAAAAATCAGTTTGAAGTGATTCAAATGGCATAGTGAAGCATAAATATCATTTTATTATTTGGAAATGACTCGAAGTAAGAAAATGGAAACACCTAGTAAGAAACTAGAAATCTCTACTATGATGCATGAAGAAGAGGAAGAAAAGCAACATGATATATCAAAATTACGAAACCAAGTGCAACAAATTTTGCTCTCACAGAGAGTAACCAAAAATGAAATGGAAGCTAAAATGGATGGTTTGAAGAATAGTTTAAAATAAGACATGGAAGGTTTGAAAGATGGCATAGAAGCAAAAATGAAAGGCAGCATGGAATATTTGAAGAATGGTTTGAGAACAGACATGGAAGGTTTGATAAAGTTTATACAAGAAATGTTTCCTAACGTTGAAAACATATTAGATGAAAATCATGAGGAGAAAAAAAGAAATGTTCATCATGATTTCATAGACTCTAACATTGAATTTAAGACCCACCATATTCCAAATATTGATATGAGGAAGTTTTATGGCAAGGATATCGTAACATGGATACTACAAATGGAGCAATATTTTGATCTTCATAATGTGCAACACACACAAAAGGTATGCATTGAAACTTTATATTTAGAACCCAATCAGTTTGTATGGTATCAATTTCTTTGTTCTCGTAAAACACTTGTCACTTGGTCAATTTTTATGGGGAAATGATAGCACATGATGAGGATACAAAGGGAAACACCTTTTTTAGCCAATTGATAAATCTCAAACAAAAGGGTTCGATGGCAGAGCACATTGAGGACTTCCAAAAATTGAATATAAGGGTAAATGATATTCCAAAGGAGCATAGTATTGATGTATTCATAGGGACTTTAAAGAATAACATCCAACATGAGGTTCACCTTTGGGAACCTAATTCATTGGAGAAGGCGTTCATGTTGGCAAGAAAAATTGAAAGAAAAATTATGGCAACAAGGAAGCCTGCCACTCACAACTATAAATATGGAAGTGTTGTTTCTCCTAGCCTTCCAAAGCCTACAAGGTTGAACCCATAACAATTGGAAGAAAAATGAGAAAAGGGGCTTCATTATAGTTCTTATATAAAATACACTAAAGGTCATAAGTGTGCCGAGAAAAAATAATTTACATAGATTGTGAAGAGGAGGAAGAAAAGGAACAAGAAATCTCAAATATACCCTAGGACCCAACTCTAGAAAAATAAAAAATGAATCTGACCATATCTTGTAATGCATTTTAAAGAATTACCACTCCCCAAACTCTCAAGATAGAAGTACATATCAAGAAGAAAAGGTAATAGTGTTGATTCATTCAGTTAGCACCCATAATTTTATTCATGGTAAGATATCCAAGGAATTGAATTTATTCCTATATCCAACACCAGAGTTTCAAGTGATGGTTGAAAATGGAGGAACCATAAATTTCTTTGGAAAGTGCCATAATATCAAGCTATCCATGGGAGAATATGTATTGAATAGTCCAATGCTTTCCATTCCAATGGATGGTGTTGATGTTGTGCTAGGAGTCCAATGGTTACAATCTTTGGGTATGATAGCTTTTAATTTTCAAGAAAATTTCTTGAAATTTTTTTAGGAAGGAAAGGAAGTTGAATTAATGGGTATTGCAGGGAAAGCAGGAAATATAATAAGTTCTAATGGCATGACAAATATTATAAAGAAAGAACAACAGGGTGAAATTTCACAATTATCTTCACTAGAGGTTCAAACATTGAAATCATTTATTTCTCCAAATATCCAAAAAGTCTTGGATAATCATTCTAAGGTTCAAGTAATGGAAGATCACATCAAGCATCAATGAAATGATCTCCGGCTCCTAAAGGATAACCTCACTTTGGCATATAATAGAATGAAGCAATAGGAAGATCAACATTGCAATGAAGGAAGTTTTCCCTCAAGCAAGCTAAGAAGAATGATAAAATTTCACCAAAGTATTATGGTCCTTACAAGGTGTTGCAAAAGATTGGTACTATGGCATACAAATTGGACCTTTTCTAAGTGCACCCATTTTTCCATGTTTCATGCTTAAATAAGGTTATAGGTGACAAGCTCCCAACTCAAACAAAATTTCCAAAACTTGACGAGGAAAGAAAAATCACATTGGAACCTGAAGTAGTCATGGAAACAAGAACTTTAAAACTACCAATTTGATCCATTTCAAAGTATCTCATCAAGTGGAATAACTTACTCGCTAAAGATTCCACATGGGAGGATGATAATTTTATACAAAAGAATCTAGAAATACTCAAGCATTGAGGAAAACACTTTTTTGAAGGAGAGTGATATGTTAGGTCCCTATAATACTATTGTATTCCCTCATTGTTATTGTTAGTGTATCCCCTTTATTGTTATTATTGTTCCCGTGTAGTCCCCATATAGTTATTATTGCGCCCCATAGAAGACCACTATTGTTATTATTGTGCCCTTACATTATTATTTTTATGTCGGCTATGATTATATTGTGACCCCTTAGACTCCTATATATAGAAAGGAGGTTTTTTCATTTGAATCATCCAAGAATTATACATTTGTGTAATGTAAAGGAGGTTCCCCCGTTGAAAAGTCTAATTTTGAAATCGTTGATCTATATCTTCTTCTATCCTGTGAGTTGGTTGTATAACAATTCTTACGATGCTATGTACCTTAAATATTCCTCCAGAGATGTTCCTTCTTCCTATCACGAGTGTCCCACTACTATAGAAGTAGATATCCAACCCCTATTGAAGAAAGAACAAGAGAAGAATTCCTCAGCCTATACTACTTGCTCAGAGGTAGGATATTTGGTTCCTTAAGTTACGCCTATTCATTTTGTTAGACCAATGTCTATTGCACCACCCACTATTGCATCTACACTTCCACCACCTACAACTTCCACTCCCTTGTCACCTCAGAAGCATACCTCCACTCCATCTAGTATTATTGACCCGACCAATGAGTTTCCCTTTAGTATAGTAGTTGTTGTGCCAATTCATGAGGAGCATCCCACTTCTCTGCATTCCACTTCCAATGCCTCACCCAGGACTTCTGAAGAAGCCATCTTTGACTGACTTGATTCTATTGAAGGTTTGTATGTTCTGACTGACATGAATACTGAACATGCGACTGTTAATCCCCATATATTTCTTACATCCACAGCGATTCCTTCCTCTTCACCACTACCAGTTTTGAAACCAACTGTTTCCAAATTGACTGGCCCTTCTTCCTCAACCAGTTAAATCCTCTCCACTGAAAATCTCATCACTTTCCTTAGTGATCTTCAACATTGTTTCCAAGTCATTTCTCTTGTAGCTTATCAACAACACAATATTGTTCCCTTTATTCCACCATTGGTTTTATTGCAGCTTCATCAGGAGATATCTAAGGAGCATAACCAAGAGTAGGAATCTTCTTCCCATGGTCAAAAAAAAAAAAACTCAGTTGTCAATGAGCAACCTTTATAGGCTAGGTTTCCACTAGCAGATAAACTCTCACTAGATGCCCTTAGCACATGGCCTACCTCATAGCTCTTCTAGTTTATTCATGATTTTGAAATAAAAATTGAAGACCACTTCATTGAGATGGAATCTTGATGTATTGACCTTACAAGAACATGTGATCAACACCAAAAACAACTCACCCTAGTTACAATAGAGTGTGACCAGTTGTGTATGGATAGATTGTAGTTGGAGAAACAACTATATGAACTTGCCATCAAATTTTAGAACATGTGGCCGACTATTGCTACATATATTGATGAGCCACCAAAATATATTTCCACATGTTCCCCTGCTGACTGTTGTGCATATGTTGAAGTGGCATGTATCAAACTCGTGTAAAACCAAGAGTTACAAAAAACTATAACTAAGCTTTCTCAGTCAACCCCATATCTGTCCTCGTAGTATCAGGCACCGGTCACTCAACATATCATTGTCGCATCAACAGTCAAAGAAACTCGTCCCTGCCTAATGAATATTCCCAAGATATTTTTAGTCAGGTCTCTGACTGGAGTGGTGCCCTTATCAAGAAGAATCAACATGTTTATCTTCTCAGAGAGAATGTTAAGTAGTTTTTCACACACGCCATGACCACCTCTAACCTAGAGCAGAAGAAAGAACTTTGGCCACAAGCCACTACACTTGAGAACCATATTATTCATCTCGAAGACACTTCCCATATCACTATGTGAGCTCTTTGGGACCTCCGTCTAGAAGCGTAACTTGACCATCTTACATTGAGTGACCTAGAAACTAGTGTGGATGAATAGCTATAGTAACTCCTTAAGCCACAACCCACTAAGTTGATTGTCGAGACTGTTGGAAACAATATTGAGAGTGGGGGTGAATCAATATTTACTATTCAATAAATTTTCATTTCACAATCAGGTTTATCTACGCTACTTCAGTGAAGTGAACCCTTGTGTGAAGGCAACCGTGACTAAGGAAACCAGCATATACCCAAAGAACTTATGATTTATTTAATTCATCATGTGTTGATATTTAATCAGTGTGTCATTACTTTATTATATAGTAATTATGTGTAGTAATAACATAAGAAACCATCACACATAAGCAACACACATGAACACCAAGATTTAAGGTGGAAACCCAATGCAGGAGAAAAACCACCTACTGCTATCGTCTCTGTCTTCCTTTTAATATAAATAAAATTTGTTTACAATCTTGTATTGGTGCAAACTTACCAGTATGCAAGCACCCACCTGCAGAAGGCTACAACATTCTCTTGTTCTCTATCTTCTACTGGAAGGGAGCTACAACCCCCTAGCTCTTGTACTAGCTGATATGTTTACTAGTACGTAGGCACCGACCTGTAGAAGTCTATGACCTTCTCTCTTCCTCTAGAGACCACGTTTCATAAATTTTTAGGTTGGATGCTCCTAGTACAAAAAAATACAATATGAAGACCTCGTTTCATCAAATTTTCACACTGGACCCATCAGGAACTTTGAAGATCAAACTCTATAATAATATCTGTATCAACCAACAATCAGTCAATCTGAATAGTTAGATCACTATCACCAGATCACTATGCTGAACCCAGACACCTGCATCATCATTCAGAACTAACTACGACCTCAAGAATCAAACATCAGAATGCATACACTACTTTAATGAAACCAACCTGCGTGTATATGCTACTTCCTTTACCCAAACCTACGTATACCTTTAGAACTACTGAAACATAAAACTTCTGAATCAAATATGTACCAACCAATTATATTAAGAACATCTATTATCAAATTACAGGGATCTAGACAATCAACAACAAAGATAACCCTTCTCACTTTATCAATCAATCAATCAGACTCAATCTTCTTTTGCATTCATTTTTACTTTCAGATCTAAGAAGACATCATTGAAAAACAATAATAAAATAACAACACTAATTAGATAGATCAGTCATTTATGAATAATAGGATTTTCTTTTGTATACGCTACTTGGAAGCTTTGAACCGGCATGTATATGATCCTTCACCAACACGAACCAACGTATAGATCTGTAAATACAAACTTACAACTTAGTTGCTACTCTAGACTCCAAACATACCCATATTAGGACATTTAAATAATAAACATGTCTAAGCAATCAAATCTAGCCCAACCAATATCAGATCATTCAATGATAAGTCATTTCAAGTCTCATGATCCTGATCCAACATTGAATGAAAGGTGCACAAAATATTTCAGATCATGTGATAATTATAGCCCCTGCAACATAAAATATACTTCAGATAGAAGTATTCCTAAGAAACCCTTTTTACTTCCATAACTGACCTGTTTATCTTCTCCTCCTTATATAGTTTTTGGCCTTTCTCAATACCTCAGACCAAAACAACACTTAGAACCTGTGGTATTCTTAGACAGGATCAAATAGTAATTACTATGCTCAATATTGTAGGCTAATATGATGGTATTGACCTTTTGTATTCTTTAATCTTGAATTTCCTTGATTTTCCAACCTATACATGCTTTTCCTCTTGTGAAAGTGCATGCATATGTATACGCTATTTTTGTTCTATTAACCCGTGTCTATACGCTTCTTTGTCAAACTGAGCTTGCGTGTACAACTTAGAACATCCTTTTCCTTCAACTTCTTGGTTTTGATTAGTAGACCTTTCTTCCAACTTCCTGTTCTTCTGTACCAATGTCATGTTACCTCTGAATTGACCTATTACAATGTGTGTTGCCTTTTATCAATTCTGAACTAACTTGTGAGTGAGTTGCCATTAAGGACAACACTTGTATCATAATACCAACTAATATGACCGTAGCATTTGCAGGTGATGTTTTTGTAGTCTTGAACACCTGGAATGATGTTGTTTCTACATAGAGTACCTCCAAGGACAATGTGTTGAAGTGAGTTCCATAGTTGGGTCCTTCATTGTTAGGTTCCTATACTACTAGTATATCGCCTTATTTTTATTGTTAGTGTAGCCCCCTTATTGTTATTTGTGTTCCCATGTAGTCCCCTTATTGTTATTATTGTGCCCCATAGAAGCCCACTATTGTTATTGTTGTTCCCTTACATTATTATTGTTATGTAAGCTTTGATACAAAATGTTATGTAACCAGATCAAAAAAGAGATAGCTCAATGACTTAAAAATTAGCCTCTTCGAGGGGGAAACCTCCTTTACATCACATAAATGAACAATTCTTGAATGATCCAAATGAAAATACTTCCTTTCTATAAACAAGAGTCTAAGGGGTCACAATATAATCAAAGCCTACATAACAATAATATTTTAAGGGCACAACAAAAATAATAGTGGGCTTCTATAGGGCACAATAATAACAATATGGGGACTACAGAGGAACAACAATAGCAATAAGGGGGGTTACACTAAAAATAAAAATAAGGAGTTGATGGAAAGAGTGTCAATAATAGTGGTCTTCTATGGGGCACAAGAATAACAATATGGGGACTACATGGTTAAAATAATAACAATAAGGGGGCTACACTAACAATAACAATAAGGAGATACACTAGTAGGATAGAGACATAACATTTGTTTGAGGGAGAACAAATGTTAGATACTGAACCACCAACAACCCAAGAACGAGTTGTATTTATGGTGTATTGACTCGAGGGAGAGTCAATGGATTGTGGTCGGGCCTCTTGGGTCCTTCATTTTTTGAAAATACAGTAAACAAAATTTGCAGAAGGAAAATGGAAAAAGCGGTCGAAAATAAATCACTGGAAATATAAAAGTGGTAGAGAGAAGTAAAGTATCAGGACTTACGTAGATGAAAATCAGGGAAGTGCACTGCAAAAGCAAGAAAATGGGACCAATTTTGAAATAATTTCTAGGGAAAAGGGAAATGGTTCCAACATTTTGTCAAAATGTACTGAATCAAGCCAAGATCAAGAAACTCCTGAATAGGGCTAGATAAAGTGAGTGTGCCTATAAAGAAAAATAGAAGATACCACAACGAAGAGATTTATTTTCATATGGATCAGGTATCTTTGATATACTAATTTGTTATGTTGTGGTTTCTATGTCTATGCATAAGATTTAGTGTCTATGCTGTTGAAACTTGATGCAATATATTTTCAGGTAAGACTCCTACTGATATGTATAATTTTTGATGTAACGATTGGTGTTATCAATAAAATGGAGTTTGGGAAAATACTATGTTAATGTTATGTTTATGTGTCGAATGCATGGCCTTTTTAAATTTCCAGTTTCTTTATGCAAGTAATGTTCATATTTCCTTATAAAATAAATGAATGTTTTACTTATGATATATTTGTGTAGAAGCTAAATCTTGATGGGATAGATGATATTTGGATAGAAATCTAGTTCCCTCCATTTTCATGTCATTCTGGCTCACCTTAGGTGAGACGCTCCTTTGAAAAAGGGAGTGAAAATGTCGGTGAAAATCTAGACTATGATGTTATCTTTTTTTGGCACCTCAACTTGAACTTGGGTCATTAATCTTCCAATTTTTTTTCCAACAATTGGATCTACTGGGAGAGTAATATTCCATGAAGCAGCTCATATGTTGTACCCTGATATGGATGGTGGATCATAAATCTATGCTAAAGATCAATTTTCAAATATTACATTTATAAAACTTTCATGCCTATGGAACAAGGTGGGAAATGAACCTCTTATTTCACCATAGCCATGAACTAGGTGCCATGTGGATTACTGTTAGAAGAAGTGGGATCCTCTCATAACAAAAAAGATCTTGAAGATGTTAGGACACCATTGGGCCTATCTAGCGTTGAAAGAGAGAGAAAGTGGCATAGAATAAGCTACATGAGTGTTAAGTGTCCAAGGAAAGACATGAAAACTCAATTCATGTCCAATGATAATTGAGTGGTATGTATATAGATGTACTTTGTATTTTGTAGGAGAGTGCATAGAGATAGTCTACATACCTACTAGCAATTATAAAATAGAGCTTGTAGGAGATTTTAATGGATTTAGAATGGCATATTACTAGAATATTGTTAATGGATTATTAGCCAAGTTGTTAAGAAGCCTAGATCAAACAAGTAGGTGAATTAGTTCCATTTATATGTAGGCCAAGGTAAATTAAGAAAGAGATCTCAGACTCACTAAAGTGAACCATTGATCAAGTGGAAATGCTCAATTTCCATAAAAGTAAGGATGTCTTTTTCACAAATCGATGCATAATCTCTATAGTTAAGTAGATGATAAATTAAAGGATTTGCAAGCTAAGGATTAACACAATGTCATAGAGTACTTCAAAAAAGATATCCACTGGCATAGTGGAACCATGGTGCAAGTGTACAATAGTAGTGGTTGGAATTATGCAGGAAAATTCACTCCAAATCATACTAATAGGGACACCAAATGGTGCATTAAGACTAGTTAAAGTATAATAACAAGTAGAGATAGTGGTAAAAATGCACTAGAAAGTGGGCATCAAACTAGTTAAAACATACTCCAACACTCAAGGAATGATGAACAATGATGAACAAAATGAATCACAAAAGCCAAAAATAAGAGATGAATAATATATGTTAAGGATTTTGGATACATTAAAATTATGCTAATATTATATCCATTAAGGAAAGGACTAAAAAAATAAGGAGGATACAAGCAAGGTGGTGATTTTAGAAAATAATTCATAAGAAGGAACATTAAGAAGCCTAATAATACTTTTTTGGAGTATAAATGGAAACCAACTAAGATGGAAATGAATCAAATTACATGGAGGAAAACCAAGGATACAAAATAATTGGGGAAAGATAGCATAAATGCAATGTTAATAGACTCAAATACTAACTAATGGAGTCAAGTTTGAGGCCTAATTAGCTACAAAAGTGGATGTTAAGAAATCTATAAAAACATGATTTATGGAATGAGAGTATATGATGGTTAAGAGTGAATTGGTTAATAAATGCTTAGAAAGTAATAATTATTCCCAATAAGCTTAGTATAAACATAAAAGGATCAACCATGGTAAATTGGGACAAAAATATCTACATAACAGAAACAATTGTGAGGTGGAAACTCGAGTAAAATATATTGGATGAAAAACAAAGGGGCAACTGGAACTTGGCTATAGAATGGTGAGCCAAGATAATGTACCAGGTGTTGGGTATAATTTACTTTCATAAATCAAGAAATTAAAATTTCAATTTAAGAGTTTGTAAACTTGTGATATGTCATGCATTGTATGTGAAAGCTAACAATTTCCTTAAAAAATAAAAACTATCTTTACTTAACCTATTGCAATGTAAAGAAATTATAATTAATTAATCCAACAAGAAAGTCCCTAATCTTCTCAACCTAGAATATAAAAGCCTAAGTAGGCAGAATACCAAGTTGCGGGGTGAAATATTCTTTGAAAAAGGCCCGCACAACAATGCTCTTTTCACTAATGTAGGTTATTGGTTGAAAAAAAAGTTTTAATCACATAGTCTTGAAATAAAAGTTAGAGCACACAACTCACTTAGGTCTACCTGATTAGTCAAGTATTAATTAGTGTCTGATAGGTGGAAGGCTCAGAGTGTAGTGCATTTAGCCTACTCCCTTTGATGGCCTACAAACTTGAAACAATACTTAGTTGACTTGTCAATCCTCAATCCCATCAACAAGATCAATTCTATGTCTTTACAAGTAAATAAAACGATACTTAAAAATGGAACTAATGCTACAAAAAATAAACTATTGTGACCATAAATTAAAATAGTGAATAGTCAATTGATGCTTGCAAAAGATAAATATAATGATTAGCATATAAAAAAAGAGTTATTAATGGATATAAATAGTATACATAACATAAAATGGAAAGAAAATCAAAGAGTATATAGCAACAATAAAACTAAAAAAATGTACATAGAAAAAAATGATGCACAAGATGAAGAATGGGGGCCCTCCAAACCACAAACTACACATTCAATGATTATCATCTAAAAGAACTCAATATGGTTTCATGTATTAATGGAATAAACTTGTACAAAGCATTAGGAAGTCTCTCGGAAACCAAAAACACTAAAAAATGCTCAAAACTAAAAATTTGATTATGAAAGTCTTCATATGTTTATGTATATATACATCATGAAATGAAACTAGCTATCAATCCTTTGCTCAATTATCTAACTTGTTTTAGTCATCTACCTAGTTCAAATTCAATCTCAGAGGTAGCCAAATTCATGAAAAATTGTGAGATGTTGTGGTATAGGATGACTTTTCTACTAAAACAATGTATTTTCCTATTGAGTGGGTAAGTTGACCACACATTGATCAGACCTATGTGAGGGATTTTTCTATGGATCAATAATACACAATATATTTTTATATCAAAGAAAAAATAAACCATGTTTTCAAATTTTCCTAGGTGGCTTGCATATATCTCAACAAATGAGAAATTACCACAAAGTATATTTTCTTGTAAAATTAACTTTTCAGTGCATAAAAGTTGCTAAAATTCACAAATGAAAAGAAAATAGAAATACCTGGTCGATGACTCTTTGGGACAAAATGAGGATAAAATATTGAAAAAGTGATGTTCAACGAGTTTATTAAGGGTCTATTAGGGTTTATTATGAAGGCTAATTGACACCAAAACTGGCGCTCATCTCTAGGCATAGAGGATTAAAAAGATAGTGCAAAGGTTGTAAGGATTCAAGGGAAGTCTAGGGACATCTAAGGATAACTCAAATTTTGAAATACATATGCATTAGTAACCATGTTAAAAGTGAATGTTTGTTGCATATTGATATGCATTAGGGCATGTGAAAGTGTTTTAGAATGCATATGATATGTTGCAACCAAAAGGTGGTTTGTTATTATGCATGCAATAAAGTTATTGCATTGGTTGAATATGGCTAATATTGAAATCTTATCTAGGAAAAAGGGAGCGATTGTGTGGCTGAAGGTGTAAAGATGATGTTGCATATTATACCTATTTATATGAAGAAAATATGGGCATACAAAATTAAGAGTAAAAAAATGACAAAAAAAGCGCATGAATTATACAAATATCAACAAATCAAGTAGCCATAGAATAATTTAGATCAATCAAACATGTCAAAATTGATATGCTTATATTGCATGAATGTTGAAGAAATTTAGGTAATAATTCCCTCAGCCAAAGTTATCATATGGAATGACATTATTTTATGCATTCCATGCACTAATAAGCATAATATACCAATTGGTGTGGTAATGAAAAGAGACCATGGATAATTTCTTGAAAATTGTTAATGCTTGAATTCAAATTACGAGAAATAAATGGGATGCAGGGTTATGTTGGTTATGATAAATAATGAAGGCATGATATGATATATCCTCCTAATATAGAAATGAATTCCAACAATAATAGCCATGTATGGATCCATAATTGAGATGGATATGGAAAGGCTTTGGAACTAGATAGATATCCAATGGTGCCCCTACTTTTAATTGATGTTTGGCACACAACCTTTTTTCCAAAATTGAAGAGCACCAAAGTATTATAGTCCTTGGTGCTATGTTTTGGATAAAAATGAAGACATTCAAATGGTTTAACAAACAATAGGGGTGTATTTGGATGGTGTGTCAAAGTGCTAGCTAGACCTTCTGATTCACCTTTATACAATGGATATTAAAATATGGTACCCTAAAAGTCAATGCAAAGACGCATTGAGGAGGTAGGCATAGGAAATTTCTAAAGAATGAGGATGGTGAATATGCTCACTAGAATACTAAAATAAATGCAAATTCATCATAAAATGCATCAAGTGAATAAGAAATTATTGAATGTGTGAGGTGCCAATGCATGTTCATGTCACATTTTCATGAAAATAAGTATGCTAACAACTAAAATGATGAAATTATCACTAGCCATGAATATGAGTATATTTTAGGAGTTGTTAGCTAATTGAAACAAGTGAGTTGTAGGTTAAAGTAGTTATTATGGAAGGACTATGTAGAATCTCTACCACGAGGACAATAATATAAAATAATATATGGATAGAAGAAAGAAACCTCTGGAAGAAGGTCACAGTGATGACATTGGACAATATGATTTCCATAAAATCATGATGAATTATTACCAATGGAAGTCTGGTGGTAAGTTAGTGCTCTCATTGCAATGGAACACCTTCAAAATAATGGATCACTCGAGGGACTGCATTGTAGAGAAGGGGATTCCTAATCCTAAAGGGTGAGTATGGAAAGGGATAAAAAACTCAAGAACACCTTGGCAAATGATAGATCATTGTAGGGATTGCAATGTAATGAAGGTGATGCCTTATCCTAGAGGGTGACTATTGTAAATGGTTGGAACCAAGAGGGTGTGTAAAAAGATAAATTATTTCCAAATTAGCTTCGTAAAGTACAAAACAACTATAAAAGAGAAGAATCAGTTTATAAATGCAACATTTTTTTATTTTTTTTTATTAATGATTAAACTTTGAGGTTGAAACTCCTATGGGTAAAATAAGTGTTATATGATAATGGATATAGCATGTCTATTTTTCTTGGTTTCTATTATAGGAATAGTTGCAAAATAAATCCATGAAGTGAGCACTAAGAAATAAGGTAGAGCTCAAGGTTGAAGTGAAGAGAAGAGTAAAGTGTAGGGAACTTGGTGCTTCTTGTCTAACATGTACTAGAAAGTTGGAAAGGAAGTGGTAAAACCTAGGGGATTATCGAAAAGATAAGGGGGTACACCTATTTAGGTTGAACAAGCTAAGGGGAATGAGATATCATTGGTTGGAAATGTCACAAGATCTAGCAATTGAACTTTCATATAAATATTGTTTACATTGGTATATGATGCATTAAGGACAATGAATAAATAAGGGGGAGGGCAATATAATTTCCCTAATTTGACCCCCTATGTATATTGTATATATGATATTTAACCTATTGAGCCAAGAAGTACTTTTGGGCTTTTGTACCCATGTATATAGTTATTTTAGGCCAATGTGCCTATGTTTATATTTTTCAAGGTTAGAGTGCCTGTGTGATTTTAGGCCAATAAGCCTATGTACTAAAATACAAATGAGCCTAGTTATGTAAACATGAAATCACATGCACCATTGTTGAAAACCATGTTAGACAAGAGAGATGGGGATCTAGGACTCCATGAGTAGAAAAGGGGGATAAGGACTAAGTGATGAGGGGCTTAAGCCTAGTGGGCTAGTCCATTATTAAAATGAGCCTAGTCAAAAGTGTATATGTTTTTATCCTAAGCCATTCCATGGAATTTCTTGAGTGCCACTTATCAAAAAGCTACATGCACATTAAAGTGAGATCTTTAATGTTATTCCATCATTCACCATGCTTTCTACTACACTTCCTAGAGGGAGAAGGGTGTGGCACTATGATATTGTTACCTTGTTGATCCTAGGAGGATTTAGGTGTGCACTTCTCCTTGGGTTGCCTTAGGTTAGGTTGGAGAAGTGGAGGGGGAAGTGTGATGATGCGTATCCTTATGTGGATCTTGGAGGGTATTTGGAGATCCCTAAGGACAATTGGAGCTCCTAGAACCATAGGGCCTTAATATTTTCTAGGAACCATGTGTTAGAGCCCTAAAGAATAGTGGTGCAACATAAGGAACTGTAAAGGAAAAGAAGTGGGTGCACAACCATTAGTTGTGCGAGGTAATTGGGAATGATGGGACTATAGGTTGGAGTTCTATTTGGCTTTGGTACCTTGGCCTTGACAGTGCTTGGTGCTAGGCATGGGCCATAACCAAGTTTAGGAAGCCTTTTTCGATGGTGGAGTCTTAGCCCCAACTCTAGTGTAAAGCATAGCTGAGGAAGTATGAACAATGCAATCTATGGCTAGATGGAACTGTGGAGTACTAAAGAAGGTATATTTTTGGTAATTATTTCAGCATCTTTTCATTAGAACTTACAAACCTTTTGCATCATGAACTCGGAAAAAGATAAGGAATTGTAATAGAACATGTGAGATTAATATGCAAGACGAAAACACTGACAATTGTCATTTCCTTATGTAGGAAGAAGGAAAAATGAGAAGTTGTCGTTCCAAAGGAAAGGACAAGGACGGGTTAACCATTGTCCCTTTGACGGGAAACCATATGCAAACAAGGCAAAGAAAATCAAAGCGAATCAACCCGGGAAAGGAAGTGGAGATATCGGCTCAGTGCATAAAAGAAAAGAGATGACTAAGGACTAACGGTTCAGCGAATCCCTCAGGATCCTTGATCCTAAGGGATCGTTGTTTTATCTATTTTCTACACTTAGATATCTCCGCCTTCACCCTTATAAAAGGGGTAGCACTGTTAGCTCGAGGGAGAGATGTTGTTATGTTTTATGTAATTTCCTTTAAGATCAAAACTTTGATCATCGAGTCTCGTTAAGAACTGATCTATTGTAATTCCGTTCTATGCATTAATACAAACTTGGTTACTATTTCATCTTTGAGTCTGGAATAACTTCAAGCGGTGTACCCCTGGAGGCTAAGGGCCCGGCCCTGGAGGACACTTGCTCCGGTACCATTATGTTTGGTTTATGCGTGGTTTTCTTATTGACGTTATTTGGTAATCTGATGTGTTTTGTAAGTTTACATCACATGCTCTGTTATGTTTAATTTATTAAGGTTTCTAAAGACAGAACTATTGTGTTGACTCTGCATCATATCACTATTTTTTTAGGTTTTGATATAATACTGCTAGTCTTTACAGAATACTGTTGTTGTTCATTACAGAGCCTTTGTGTTGTGCACTTGTTCATTAACATTACGGAATTCATCTTGGAAGTTATGTTCTTTGCGATTGTTGGATCTATGAGAAATGTTGTTCCATTTTGAAATGCAGTCGTACTCTTTCTAACTGAGATTGATAACTAGATCAGATA
>APFE031364995.1:57182-106983 GCA_000404065.3 Pinus taeda
TGCCATAAAATATTTAGCAAACAAGCCTATCACAAATGGCAGAATAACTAGATGGTTGATTTTATTGCAGGAATTTGATATTAAAATCAAGGATCGACCTGGAAAACAAAATCCTGTACCTGATTTTCTCTCAAGAATTTCAAAGCCAATCGATGCAGCAGCAGTTGAAGATCAATTTCTGGACGAGCATCTGTTTGCTGTGGCTGTTCAAACACCCTGGTATGATGATGTTGCCAATTACCTAGCAGTAGGTAAACTACCAAAGCATTTAACCCCTAATGAGCGGTAATAGATTGTTCAGCAGAGTACTCGATTTTCTTGGATTGGGGGCTATTTGTTCCACACAGGGGCAGACATGCATATCAGGAGATGTGTTCAACAAGATGAAATTGGACATAAGGTGCTGCAAATAGGATATTATTGGCCCACAATTTTCAAAGATCCAAAGAAATTCGTCCAAGCCTGTGACAGTTTCCAGAGAGCAGGATGCCCTAGTCAGTCTGATGAGATGCCTCTGAAACCATAGCTAGTCATCGAACCATTCGAGCGATGGACTCTTGATTTCGTTGGACCAATTAACCCATCATCAAACCAGAAAACATATATTTTGGTGGCAACAGAATATGTCACCAAGTGGGTTGAAGCATAGGCATTGCCAAGAGCTACAGAGGACTCTGTCATACAGTTCTTGTTCCATCTATTTGTGCGTTATGGCCTTCCAAGAGAGATAATTACAGACGATGGACTACAGTTTGCTGGGAACAAAATAGATGCAACACTCAACAACTATCATGTCCAGCAAAAAATCACTACTCCATACCACCCACAGGCAAATGGGCAGGTAGAAAGCAACAATAAAATAATAGAAGCAATCCTAACGAAAACCATTGCATCACATAGACATGATTGGGCTTCCAGACTACCTGAAGCACTGTGGGCTTATAAAAAAACATGGAGAAGTACCACTGGTTACTCACTTTATCAATTAGTGTTTGGAAAACAACCCATTTCCCCATAGAATTCGAAATCCAAACATTGCGAACAACACAGGAAGTTGGCCTAGATCTAACCGAGGCACAGATTAATCGATTACAACAGATCAATGAGCTGGATAAAATTAGGCTTTCTGCACTTCAAAACATTGCCCTGATCTAGCAGGAGCGAGCTAAATGGTATGATGCTCTCATTAAAAATAAAGTCTTCCATGAAGGAGACTGGGCACTTTTGTACGAATCCAGGTTTCAGGACTTCCCCAGGAAACTCCAGACTCGTTGGTTGGAACCATATGAAATCCAGAAGGTACATGACAATGGTACCCTTACTCTAATCACTATTGATGGTTTTGGATATGCCTTCAAGGCAAATGGCCACCAAGTTCGTCTTTATCGTAAACCACTCACTCGGGAGTCCTTCTGCCAGCAACTACGATGAGACTCTGATATGGAAATTTTGGGGGAGGGAGAGAAGTCTTCCTCACCAGTAACTCATTAAGAAATTTATTTATTTTTACAATTTGTACATAGTTTCTTTTCTTTTGTGAATCACTTTTGTACATATTGTTGAATCAACGTTTTGTCGTTACTATTTTTTGTTGTTCCTTTTCTTAAAAGGACAACATTTTCTTCCGGTTGTTCCTTTTTCAAAAGAACAACACCCTTTGGATCAACCGTCATTTTGCTGAAATTTTGTTTTTTTCTTTATTTCTAGTTTCTGTTGTTCCTTTTCCAAAGGAACAACATTTTCGGTTTTTGTTGTTCCTTTTTCAAAGGAACGACATTTGTGTGCTTTGCTGTTCCTTTTCCAAAGGAACAACATTTTCGATTTCTGTTGTTATTTTTCCAAAGGAACGACATTTGTTTGCTTTGTTGTTCCGTTTCCAAAGGAACAACATTTTCGATTTCTGTTGTTCCTTTTCCAAAGGAACAACATTTGTTTGCTTTGCTGTTCCTTTTCCAAAGGAACAACATTTTCAATTTCTGTTGTTATTTTTCCAAAGGAACGACATTTGTTTGCTTTGTTGTTCCTTTTCCAAAGGAACAACATTTTCGATTTCTATTGTTCCTTTTCCAAAGGAATGCCATTTGTTTTCTTTGTTGTTTCTTTTCCAAAGGAACAACATTTTCGATTTCTATTGTTCCTTTTCCAAAGGAACGACATTTGTGTGTTTTTCTATTCCTTTTCCAAAGGAACAACATTTTCGATTTATATTGTTCATTTTCCAAAGGAACGGCATTTGTGTGTTTCGCTGTTCCTTTTCCAAAGGAACAACGTTTTCGATTTTTTCTGTTCCTTTTTCAAAGAAACAACATTTGCATTTTCTGTTGTTCCTTTTCAAAAGGAATAATATTTGTGGTCTTTTGCTGTTCCTTCCTCCAAAAGGAACACCACTTGCACTCTTTTTCTCTCCCTTTGAAACAGCTTGTTCCCCTTGCTGTTCTAAATTAAGGATGCTTATTGTCCCTATTCTTTCAAGTCTTTTAGAATACAACTATGCACTTATGCAATGGTTACAAAGTCACAACATACTGAAATCAGTGAATCATAAAATCGCTATCTTTATAAGAAGTTTCTCTGAATTGGTAAGAGGACAGAAGGAAGGACATGCTTATTCATTATCTTTTGTTGTCAGTGTTCTACTAATTCTACTCTGATTAGTTATTTTTATCATGTTGGTCCCTTTTATTCCTCTTTGATTATTATTCAGGAATAAGAGCAAAGAGTTTGTATCTTCCTATTGAGATGTTAAGACTTCTTCCACCATTCCTACTCTTATGGAGTATTGAACCACCCTTTGTGTATAAATAGGAAAGTACTTTATGAAAAAGAAAGAAAAAAGAGCAAACAATGATGTCTTAATGACTTATAAGTTGTCAAATGCAGGATAGGGGGTCTCATCAAGAGCCAGCCTACCATGATCATGAGGACAAAAGCGAAGTGACATTCCCACTATGGCCACCACACCAGGGATATGGTCCAAAAGGTATATCAAATAAAGAACCCTTGGAATAGGAGGTCTCATCACGAGCCGGCTTGCCCACCTTTCGCTTCTTCCTCGTGAATGGCATTATGGACTGGTTACCAAGCCAGCATAATGGCCTACATTTTGACATCATGCAACATTTCCTAAGCATACACAAAGGATCATGGTTCCATGGGTGAAATAAACAACTCTGTCAAGGTTATGGACACCTATCGGTAGCAGAGGATTGTTAATGGTATCATATTATTTACACCAATAGGTAGTTATTAGCACCCTTCTGTTTCTTATGCCTTAGTAATCAACTATATATTATTTCCCAAACCATACAATGCATGAATATATATTATCACCAATCATAACAGAACAATTAGCAATGACTGCATGAGACTCTGTATCCACGGCAGATGTCCTATCCCCAACCTCGCATCATATCGCCGCAGTCTCTTACGTATTAAGCGACCCAACTCTACGCCTCGATTTCAGTAATTTGCTACTTTTGTAAACATGGCATATTGCCATACGTTGTTCCTTAAGGACTCTATTTTAGAACGAGCGCCGCTCCTTTATTTGACGGTCAGGACGGCCTATCAGATTGCCAGGGGGGGGGGAAGTTAACCTCATCATTCCTTGGATTACATGTCAGATCACTAATCGGGAAGCTTTGTACTGGGGTTAGCACAGCTCAACGGTATACTATTTTTTTATTTTTCTACATGACTACTTTTTCATAAGCTATTTCCATTATATACTCTGCAACATTAGAGCAAGTCTTGCATATGTCAGCCTCTCTGTGTTTCAACAGCGTGAACAACTGCCGTTCCATTGAGAGTTTACAACGAAACCATAAACATGGGAGGAAGATCAATTCGGAGAGAACTACAGGTGTTAACAATCTCTGCTGTTTCTCGGGAAATCTTAGCAAGAGCAGGGTGGCTGACTTATCTCAACTACTTACAGGAATCCAACAAGACTATGGCAATTGAATTCTTGCAGAACTTGCAAGAGGATCATTCCACAGTGAGGGGGAGACGCATAGCAGTCACCGATGACATAATCACAGAATTCTCGTGATTGCCAGTCGTTGGACCTGTATGGACATTAAAGAATGAGAGATTGTAGAAAATCATAGAAATCTTCCAGGAGGAAGGCCAGAGCCTCACAATTAGAGGAAAGGGGGTTCTGCCAGCAGCATTAGGAGAGTCGTGGGCGGAATTGGTGAAGACCATTCAAAGCTACATCACCTGTGAAGGCAGAAAAGACGTGGTAAGACCACGACATCTTAAACTCTTAGCTGTACTAAAGCAAAAATGCTCTGTAAATTTACCTGCATTTTTGAATTCATTACTTCATGACGTTGCACAGAGCATAAAAATGGCACAACATGTAGAGTCAGTTGTTAGTCATCATGGGTTGATTCGGTTAATAGTCAGCCATAGCCTTGCCCAGCAGCAGAGCAGTTGGGAAGAGTTGATTGCCATGATAATGGAGGATTGACCACACCATCCCCAAAACGTAAACATGCCAAAACGAAGGAAATCGGTCCGGCTAGCACGACTACAAGGGAGGCTGGAGAAGCCCTAAGGAAACACCAGCCAGCCGAAAGAGATAGAAGATGAGAAACCCCCACGATTAGAAGGGGAAGACAATGAGAAACAAATGCAGGAAGAAGAGGAAGGAGAAAAAGAAGAAGAAGCCGAGCAATCTGAGCATGAGGAGGAAATAGAACATCAGGAAGGTAGCCCATTGCAGGACCCATTGGGAGAAGATGAATTAGCCAAAGTTTTGGCAAATATGCATGAATATGGCCAACCATCCAGTCCATCAGACCTCCATGCCGAAGAGAAACCTTAGGAGGAAAATGCACCTGAAGAATCACATGCAAAGGAGGCAAAAGAAGAGAATATGCATGTTCATGATGAAAATATGATAGGAGATACTGAACAGGAACAATCTGTTCCTAGCCAGATGACACCAGAAGAAATTCCGGAGGAAAGGGGGGCAGAAAAGGAGGTCACCCAAGAAATAAAAGAACCAGTTAGGGTTCTTGGCCCGGAGAAACCAGAGCAAAGCAATGAAGAATCACCCCAAAGAGAAAATTAGGGAATTAGTCACAGTCCAGGCCACAGTGAATAGCCTGTTGTTCCTTCTAAGGAAATTACGGAAATTAAAGAATTACGAAAGGAACAGCAGAGACTACTGAATATAATAGTTCAGCTCCACCAGCAAATTAGGATTCTAAAAGCAAGGCAAAGGGTAAAAAGGACTTCGGGAAGGAAAAATGCAACCACTCTAGCAAAACCCCTCAAGACAAAGGGGCAGAGGACTAGAGTCCATCCTGCTGTTCAAAACCCTATCGAAAACCAGGCTACTGTTCCAAACGATGCTGAGAAACAGATTGTTGTTCCAATTGAAAAGGAACAACAGTGGACTGATATCCACGTTAAGATAGAAATGGATGATATGTCGACCTGCGATAAGGAAATTCAGACAGAGACACCACCTTAAGGAGTAGTAAGAGTCATGAACTCAAAACAACGCAATAGGAAAATTCAGGTAAAACTCTCGGCCTCCACTGCTGCATGGAAAAGAGATCCGAAAACGGTAACCTTATGAAAGGGTTTGAAGCAAGCTCAACAAGCAACAGAAAATCTTAGAGAGCAAATGGTCCCTCGAGAAAAGTATGAAGAGCTACAGCAGCAGCTTAGGAACGTTAATCTATCCGAAAGCCAAGCCTTTGAAGGGTGGTGAAGGGAAGAAGAAAAGGTCGCGAAGGTAACTCGTAGGTTAGATATAGTTATCAAGCAGATGGATACCTTATGTTCTTTATACAATGACGTTCTAGCATGTAGAGCCCCTACTAAGAATTATGCCTTGTTTTTAATGGAACGATATTTGCAATTGAAAATAAAGGTTGTTAAAGCAGATGCTCCCATACAAATTAACACCATCGATGCTTTTATAAACTGTTGTAAGCACTACGGGGTAAAAGTTCAGAGACTACTATGTGAGTTTTATTTGCATAACCTTGTATTAGACTAGGAGACCGAGCTGAACCCTGGCCCTTTTTTTGGCGATATCCAATTACAGGAATTTATTTCATTTGGGGTTAATAAAATTAAATGGCTTAAAGCCTATAATTCTTTCCAAAGACAAGAAAACAGATTAGATTTGTGGATAAGAGCTGAGCCTAGGGATCCAGTACAGTTGTGGATAAAACATAGAAACCTCATGAAGACTTTAGGTGTAATTGAAGCATTAGGACCCATGCATGAGGCAATCATTCGACAGGGATTAGAATACTTTTTCTCTATCAAAGACCCTGCCATTGATGCGGCTAAATTTCGGTATCAAAACTCTAATTCAAATATCTAGCTCTGAGAACCATTTAAGTATGAAAATTTTAAATTAGCCGCCAATGGCTTGCACCTCTATGGAGAAGTCATTTTGAGGGCAAGGCCATCTTGGTTAGGATATAGGCTCCGGAGTCCAATTATTTGGCACCCTACACCCGGATACCAAGCTCTGTATGAGATGGTTGAGGGTCAGACAGGCCATTTCTTTGAATACCTAGTTACGCATCATGGTTGTAGGCCTTCACATGAGATTCCATCTCCAGCCTACTCACTTAGTACCTTACACGTCAACTACAATGTTTTCATGAGGGCATGAAAAAGGGTAAGTAGGGGGGTGTGTGGAGTACTAAAGAAGGTATTTTTTTGGTAATTATTTCAGCATCTTTTCATTAGAACTTACAAACATTTTGCATCATGAACTCGGAAAACGATAAGGAATTGTAATAGAACATGTGAGATTAATATGCAAGACGAAAACAATGACAGTTGTCATTTCCTTATGCAGGAAGAAGAAAAAACGAGAAGTTGTTGTTCCAAAGGAAAGGACAAGGATGGGTTAACCGTTGTCCGTTTGACGGGAAACCGTATGCAAAAAAGGCAAAGCAAATCAAAGTGAATCAGCCTGGGAAAGGAAGTGGAGATATCGGCTCAGTGCAGGAAAGAAAAGAGATGACTGAGGACTAACGGTTCGGTGAATCCCTCAGGATCCTTGATCCTGAGGGATTGTTGTTTTATCTGTTTTCTACACTTAGATATCTCCGCCTTCACCCTTATAAAAGGGGCAGCATTGTTAGCTCGAGGGAGAGATGTTTTTATGTTTTATGTAATTTTCTTTAAGATCAAAACTTTGATCATCGAGTCTCGTTAAGAACTGATCTATTGTAATTCCGTTTTATGCATTAATACAAACTTTGTTACTATTTCATCTTTGAATCTGGAATAACTTCAAGCGGTGTACCCTTGGAGGCTAAGGGCCCAGCCCTGGAGGACACTTGCTCCTATACCATTACATTTGGTTTATGCGTGGTTTGCTTATCGACATTATTTGGTAATCTGATGTGTTTTGTAAGTTTACATCACATGCTCTGTTATGTTTAATTTATTAATGTTTCTAAAGACATAACTATTGTATTGACTCTGCATCATATCACTGTTCTTTTAGGTGTTGATATAATATTGCTAGTCTTTACAGAATACTGTTGCTGTTCATTACAGAGCCTTTGTGCTGTGCACTTGTTCATTAACATTACGGAATTCATCTTGGAAGTTATGTTCTTTGCGATTGTTGGATCTATGAGCAATGTTGTTCCATTTTGAAATGCAGTCGTACTCTTTCTAACTGAGATTGATAACTAGATCAGATTACTATTAAAGTGTGCCGTGTGTATATATGGTTTTCAAGCACTGTTATATAATTCATCATTAATTAGTGCTATTCCATTTTGGTGTGTTATTCAATCCACCCTTAAGAGTGAAGGACTGTCGTTTGATCCCTATAGATTATGATTAGTGCATTTGATCTCATAGACTAAGGTGCTACTGCTTGTTAGAATTAGTTGTTGTTCTATTTCTTAAATTGTTGTTCCATTCCAGGATTGCTATTCTATTTCTTAATTGTTGTTCCATTTCTTATCTGCCGTTTCATTTCTTGTCATTTGTTATTTTGGTGTGAAGAACGATCTTAGGCTCTAGTGAGCATTGACATCTACTGTCCGGCTCCCAGATCCACGATCTATTCTTCCTTTTCCATCAGTTTACAAAGGGATGGGTTATTGCTACCGAACCCTTGAATGATAAATTTCTTAGTTTTCTAAATGTGTGGTTTAATTTCTTGAAGTAGTTAGCTGTAAACAAGCATCTATTTATTCTTGTATTTTTGAACACTCTGCTACTAGAATTACTCTGGAAAATGATAGCCTCAGACTGAGACACTCTTTGAAATAACAAAATGTTCCTGGATTGACATATTAATGTGAGGTAATTAGAGGTGAAAGAGACCCTTTTTAAAGCTCCATAGGAACATGTTGTCACCTACTACAAAATTTGTTTTTAGCTACCAAAAGTACAGAAGGAAAGGAAAGTTTGTAGTCATACTTCAAGCCACAGAAGGATTCAAAGTATAAATCAGACCACCTCCATTAGATAATTCTCAGAATAAGCTTTCCAACGGTATGTGGAAGTCCAAAAATGGACTCCTTGGTTAGAAGATATGGCCTGTTCAAGATTAAGGATTTTGTAGCCTTTGAAATGAAGGAGAAAAACATATCGGAGGTCCCACAAATCGGAGGTCTCGAAATATTGGTAGTCAGCGGGTTTAGGCCATATCGCATATTGACAATCAATGTTTTCAAAATGTCAACCTTAACAAAGTTGTGATCAAAGAACACTGATAGTGTTAAATCGTCGAGATTTTGCCTTTAGTGTTGAAGCATTGGGAAACACTGAAGATGAATTAACAAAAGATTTTAGTGAAAAACAAAAGCAGGTTTCGGCCTGTTCTCTCTCCTCTAATGGGACGCGTGGAAATGTAATATTGGTTCCGATAATGGACACATGGTGAACAAAGATTGGTTCTGATAAGTGACACTGATGAACTAGATTGGTTCTGATAAGGGTCACATGGTGAACAAAGATTGGTTCTAATCAGGGACACATGGTGAAGAGAGATTAGTTCAAATATGCCACGTGGTGGCTGATGTCATCATGTTTTGATAGTACAATGGACACGTGGTAGGCAGATTCAACTTTTTCAGGGGTCATAAGAGGCCAAAAAAGGGTGATGTGTCACCACTCACGAGGTTCCATATAGAAAAGGATGACGTCATATTGCAAATCAATTTTTGTAGGTTGAGGCATGTTGTTGCATCAAAGTAAAAACTCTGATTGAGGAGCTCCGATATGAAGGTTGGCATGCAGTTGTGAAGATTTAAAGAACCAAGGGCTAAGCAGAAGGGCTTGTCATATCGGAGGTTGACAATTGACAGATTTGAATGCTGCACCACTATGGATTTTGCAACATGGGACTTCTTCGATATTACATTGTGGCGACACTACAATGCATATTGGGCTCTGATACCATGATATAAGAAGTTGAGGGAATGGAGGAGTCGGTATCTATGATTCTGCGACACCACCAAGACCACCACAGTTGATCGCTCCCAGCTCTAGAGAGTGGGTAATTCAAATTGTTAAAGAGGAAACCGACAAGAAAACTGCCGAATCATTATGGCAGAGACATGGCTTGATAATAGGTGATTACAGGGACAACTCGGAGATATTTTCCTCACCATCATTCCACTTTCCTTATTTTTGTTTATATTGTATTTATTGCATTTTAAAGAAAGAAATCAAATCTTGATTGTAATCATTTGGGCAGCAGAGCTATAACATGTTGATACAACTAATCGATTAGACATATGGAGCTTTGGCTAAGATATTTTGTAATTGCTAAGTCAAAGATCCCTCTCTCCTTATAAATAGGGGAAAGAAACACTTAATAGAGGTTCCAAAATTCTACACCTAAGGGGTCCAAATTCTGGAATTACGCTTTTGGTTATATTTGGCTATTCATGAGGGGCTTGAGCGATACCTTCCTGAATGTAAGTAGATTGGTGAATTGGACTCATTTTGAAGGATGAATGAAACTCTTTGGTGATTCTAATCAGAGCAATATACAATATGTTTCCCCTTTGTGTATCACTTCATGTATGTTTTTATCTCCCTAAATATTGTAATGAAGCTTCCTATTTTACTCTTATTCATGGTTGTGTATTTTGCTGCTAAGCAGTAATAGTGCATGTGCTAATTACAAATTTACTTGTGTTATTCAATAGCCTACAATACATGTATGAGAACATATTTAGATATGATAATTAGTAACAAATGTATTCATGATGTATAGATCTTGGGACATCAATTAGCACTCCATTGTTTCTGTCATTCCCCCTCTTCATTCTTCCATACTTCTACCGGAACATTGTTGCTTAGGATTATGTCTTGTTTCCATCCCTATGCATTGAATTCCATTCCTTCTTTTCTCCTCTTCATTTTACTACAACGTCAATATTAAAGCTACCTATTGCTCTGTGGCAGCCACCAAAACCAGACATTTCTCTCTAAGATCAACCTGATTTAACCCTGAGCATTTAGATCCATGTATTCGCTTGAGTTTACCTTGATGAAGGACAATTGAACGAAGCCCCCCTTCATTATGTTTTTCAAACTATGTGACAATTGGAGTGTAGTAGAATGCCGCACTGATAATATTCAAAAGCACTCCTCTCTTAAGATGTCCTATGCACTTGCCTACAATCAACCCAAAGGCTGTCTCTAGGAAGCTTCTATATCGTCTGAAGCACTTGTGCTACAGGTGCTAGAAAAAGTGACAACAAAACATATGAGGCCTATAGCCAATTTGTTCTCCATTTAAAAAATAAGTGTTCCTTATTATGTTTAATGTTGGCTTCTATGTTTATTTAATCTATTTACACACATTGAATATGGTTATTGATTTCATATATGTTCATCATGCTTTCATGGTCATGTGTATATGTGGATCGCATGGTAGTGTGCACACTGCATGTATGATAAAGCATATAATTAATGCATTTGTTCTTATTAGATCCAATTGGGCATTAGCATTTAAGATATGAAAGCATATGAATTGAGTTTAAAGGAAAAAATTTAGAGTTCGTTTGCAAAGGTAATAATACACCCCAATGGGTGGCTCGGGGATTTACATATTTTAAGCTCAAATTTTACTATTTATTCTCCATATTTAAACTTTTATATGCTTAAAATAATTTCATTTTTCTTTTATTATGCATTTGTCTAATTGTTCAATTGAAATGATGAACATGGATACCTAGTTCAAATAAAATGATGCATATGAATAGTTAGAGAATATAAGTTTACATAATCCAAATATTTGGATAACAAGCATGTCCGGAAAACACTTTCAAGTTTAGAAGTGACTATCAAATTCGTGAATTTGAAACTAAAATAACTCCGATATTTAACAAGTGCTGCATGCAGCCGGTAGTGCCTGCCGTAAGTGAATGGCCTCCCTCAAGCACAAATGAATGAAGCCCTTTTTTGATTTGTGCGAAGAAGCTAGTTGACATCAATTCATGTGGGTGCTGCACAGGACGATCATACTATCATAATGGTGCTTGAAAAAATCTTGGATAATATTTTACAGGCGTTGTGGATTGTTTTGCTTCTTTAATGATAGTTACACCAAGTATCAAATAGACAAATCTAATCAATGAATAGTTGAATGATATCATGCAGGACTTTTCGTTTCATCCAAGATGGGATGACGACGGTAAGAGGAAACATAATGCACAAGTCGATCACTCGAAGAAGGTTGGAAGTTTAAATTTATGTTAATGTAAATTTGATAACAGTGATTATTTTTTAATACACTCAATTTTAGGTTTTGAATATTTTAGAAACGGTTAAATTTCTTTGTATTTATATATGTAATTTTTTTTTTATAATAATGTTTTTGTATTTAGATATGTAATTTTTTTATAATAATGGATTGAAAGCAGTTATTTTCAGAAGAAGAAAAATATGACATTCTATTTATTCTAAATTTTCATTTGCAATTAAAACGAAAACTATTCTATATTCAATATGACCTAAAAAATTTATTTACAATTAAAAAAAACTATTCTATATTCAATATGACCTAATATATGATAAAAATTAAGCTTGTTTAGGAAAATAATCAATTATTAACTAACTGAGATCATAAAAAATGGTATGTTTGGTTTTTATAATGATTTATTTCAGGAATCAGATATGATGTAAAAATTAGAAAGAAATAAAATTACTAACTTTTATATTAAAAATGGTTTTTTATATGAACCTCCATTATATACGTCATTTATTACAGATATAAAGACACCGAGCATAGGAAAGGACGTGGGGCAAGCATTTGGGGAGTGCATGCAACCCACCTGTCACATCATTTCTATTTCATAACGTGTGTGTCCTCTCCTATTAGTCGAGCCGCTGGCGTGTTGTGTCAAAATCTAATGGTGTTGTGTTTGTTTTATTTTCGCATTTGATCTTGATATGGAAAATTCGATTTCAATTAAATTTTTGCGACTACTAACTAGTGATTTAGTGAACTTCGTTGACTTTATTTCTATTTGATTTTAAAGTTTTTCCCTAACTCTAGTTGATTATGGGATTCATTTCTATTTGATTTTTAACTTGATTATGAGATTCAATTTCTATTTGATTTTTAACGTTTTTCCCTAACTCTATTTGATTATTTGATTATGGGATTCATTGTATGAGTGTGATATCCTCGAATTATGTAAATAAATATTTAATTTACTGTATGTTATTTTAATTATAAAATTATTTCTTGAAATTAATTATGCAGAAGTGAGAAGTGATTTAGCAGTTCCTTGTAAACACTGTTTTTATTTATTATTTACTAAGTGGTGTTTTTACTTATTAAGTGATTAGGGAAAAGAGTTATTATTTACTCAAGAGAGATCTAATTTTTTTGAATATGAATAAATCTGTAAAGCTTTGTGAGCCAGATAAGTAAAACTATCTTAGATTTAGTAAATCTGTTATATATATATATATATACATGGAGGGGAGACTACAATGTGAGTAGTCTCAAGGTTGGGAGGCACAATATCAAGCATCAAAGTTTAGTTGCAGAATAAATCTGTAAAGTTTTGTGAGCCAGATAAGTAAAACTATCTTATAAAGTGATTTAGAAAATCTGTTATGTATTTGTATATATATATCTACATGTCTTTGTATATATATATATCTACATGTCGACATTACTAGATTGAAGGAAATTATGTATCTTCATAAATAATTATATCTACAGGTCAAATGCTCTTAGAGTGTAGAAAATGACAGATTACCATTAGAAATAGTAGGCTAGTCTGCAAATAACTTTTATGAAAATAAACAGGTAGAAGGATAACAAGAACTGGTAAAGGTACCAATTAGAATGAGAAATCTTGTAGAAAGAAATAATAATAAACAAAATATAGAGTTTGAACATGGGAATTCCAGCATTAAGAAAGGAAAACGAGTTAGATTATACTAGTATTAGAAATTAGGCTATCGAAGGTGTAAATTCTGTAATGAAAACCATGCAAGTGTAAGGGAACAAAGACTTATTCATCCAGAATTACTTTTTCTTTCCAGAATTAGTTTTCTTACGGACATTAACACAAAAAATCCGGCTAAAGTAAACAAATCCTGAATAGTAGTAGGGTCATAGAAGAGCAACCATATGGTTGTATAACAGTTAGCTGAAAGCATTCAGGGTACCATAACAGTCATACAAATACCACACATATAAATATATTCTAGACAGCCATGAAACCCTGAGTTCAGAGAAAACAAACCAAGACAAATAATCTTCATAAATTCTTTTTGCTTAATCATTCTAGGTAATGCGAAGGAACAAAGAAAAGGAAATTATTGAATAAAAATGCTCTAAACAAATTATGAATACTGGAACAACTACAACACGGCAAACGCCAACCTCAGAAGTCTCAGATAGGCATTTCTGCAAGGCCAGAAACGAACAATATTATAATACTTAGAACGAACAATATTATAATACTCAGAATGAACAGTTGCGATATAAAACGGAAAACACTGAATAATCTTCATAAATTCCTTTTGCTTAATCATTCTCGGTAATGCGAAGGAACAAAAAAGGGAACTTATTGAATAAAAATGCTCTAAACAAATTCTGAATACGCTGACAGGTGGTCAACATGCAAATATCTCTATGAACAATGTCTAAATTAGGTGTTGGCTTAACGTGGAACAGGCCCCAGAAAGAACTTAGGATAAGATGATATTGCAAACTTTGCCTACACAGCCTACCACAACGTACTTTGGATAAGATGAGATTGCCTCAATATTTTTGCATTGGGCAACATGAAGGCTGCAATAAGACCTCAATCGTTTGCGGAACCAAAAACTTTGGGTAAAATTTTGTTGAATAAAATTGGGAGCATCAAACTTAGGTTAAAATGTGAAAACACCGAAAAAAACAGTCAAAGTATCAAGTAATGGTAGGTCAATGATCGATCGATCGCTATTAGTCCCAGGCAGGGACTAATAAAGCCACTAAAAACTTTTATAAAAATAATAATAAAAAAATAAATTCTAAAACATTTTTAACATCCAATCGTAAACATTTTAATTAAATATCAGTGACAAAGACTATTAAATAATAAATTATACGTTTTATGTAAATACTTATAAATCAAAATAGAAACTAAAAAAAACATTCCATTCCCCGCGGAACCGTAGCCATTCTAACAAACTAAAACTATCAACTAATAAAACTATACGGTTCTATATAAATACTTATAAATTTAAATAAAACAATGCACATAATATGTCAAGTTAAACGGATATGAATTTAAACCAATTATTATAATCTATTCTAATACTAATACAATTATATAACCTATGCTAATATTAGACATAACAAGTCAATAAATATAGTTTGCATATTAATTCTATCCACTCCGTCATGAAGTATTGAAAAGGAGACTGAGACCATCCAACCATTTTTAGCACCCCGTAAGTATTATTTATTGATACTAAATATATAAAGAATTATCCTTTAATTTGCAATGGAAATAGTTTATAAGATTTAAAAACACTATTATAAAGAATAATGTTTAATATTAATATTAATGGTTAAGTATTCCGTATTAATACTAAATATATAAAAAAATATCCTTTAATTTATAATGGAAATAGTTTATAACATTTAAAAACAATATTATAAAGAATAATGCTCAATATCAATATTAAAGGTTTTTGTGTGGGATGGTCAAGTGATGGGACACAATGAGATGTTACCCTGGCCATCTAGTTTCAAATCTGAGTGAACCTTAGCCCAAATTACTTTTACAAGTTACTAATTCACCTATTTAAACCCAAAAAAAAGAATTAAATGAAATTTAGAAAACTTCCCCTAATATTGCCCTATGTGACGTGATTTGATTGTAGAAATATGTGACTAGTTCTAACGATGATTCACGGGCAAATAATCCTCAATGGGTATGTGTATGTGTAATCAAAAAAGGGTTGATGCATTATTATTATAAACGAATTCCTCATTGTCTCCAAATGGACTGAGATATAAAAAGTATGTAATGACATTTTCTAATCATAAGGGTTAGGTGGGAGATACTATATTTCAATATTTTCATATGTTACGTCACTTTCCATCTCAACTCATCTCTTACACCATACACTTCCACTTTCCTTTTGACATCAATAATATTTTATATCATTCCTTTTGAATTCAATAGGGGTTACATCATATTACCTACCTTATCAACTTTGAAATGAAAAATATATTCCAAGATTATGTATTTGCTAGGATTTTAATATACAGTGGCGCAAGTGTTATGGGATCTTCACATTGTGTTGGTGTTTTAATTCAAACTACAATGGGTGGGTTATTTAATATTTAATAGAAAAGTTCTCATCTATCTCTATTATTTTAATATTATTATTAGATTACCAATATTAGATTATATTATTATTATTATTATTATTATTATATTAGTAGTAGGTACAGTATTATGTATTTTGTCTGTTTTTTTAATTGTGTATTAATTTGTCTGAACTAAAATTTTATGGCTTTATTCCTAGTTTTGACTTGTTTCACTTTTTTTTTTTTATTTATTTAAGTTTATTTATCTTTAAATGATTCATTGACATCTTATATAGAATGTTTAATAAATAGGAAATTCCATTCTATTAGTTATTAATTTTTGTTTTTAACTTTTGTTTTTTTTTATTTTATTTTTAATTTTACTTTTTGATTTTTTTCTCTTTTTTCTATTATTTCCATAATTTTTTCTTTATATTTTCAATTTAAAAATGACTTATTTTATGTTAAAAACATATTTTTAATAAATTTAATTATAAAAAGTATTGTTATAAAAATAAACAATATATATTAATATAAACACTATTAGTTAATTCATATTTTTAATTTTTTAAGATTAATGATATTCAAACAATACAAATATTTTATAAGTTATTTTATTTTTTGATAAATATGTCTCCTATTATATTAAAGTTATAGTTCAGCAGTTATTTTAAACTTAAGCTCAAATATTAATTACTATATACCTTTGTTTATAAATAATAATAATTATTAACTTAAGCTACAAATATTAATTACTATATAACCTTTGTTTAAAATAATAATAATAATAATAATTTTATTAGAGCTAAAGACTTGGAATTTTTTATTCTTAATCTATTTTTATTAAGAATAAAAAAGATATACACATTTGAATGTATATTTTTTAAATTATAAAACGATGATGGGTTGACTATCCATATGCATTATCTCAAATGGTTTGAGATTTTAAATAGGATGGGTGTAAATTTCCAATTATCTCACGTTTTATAATAATGCAGGAATGCTATTTTAAATAGTGGTAGTTGTTGGAGGAATATGACAATTTTATTTTCAGAAAAGAGGATTTATGATCTATTGTCTAAGTTATATGGATTTTATATAATTATTTTAAAATCATAAAAGAATATTTATTCTGATTGTTTTTATATTATTAGATTTCTAAAATATCAAACTAAAAATAATAACTTGATTGAGACGTGTATTGGTGTGACTTGTACTCACTCAAATATCAATCCAACAATAATAACTTATTGACATGTGTTTTGTCGTGAGTTGTACCGAGTCAAGAAGCAGTAAGCCCTCGAGTTTTATACTTCAAACTTTGATTTTTATTCATCAACAAACGTTTTTTAAATAGAATATTATAGGATTGCTGAGAGCTATTTATTTCTTTGGGATATTTAATTTTACATTTTAGATTTATTTTAATTATGGATAAATACTCCAGGTTTATATATATATATATATATATTCAATTAACAATTTTGTATTCTAGAGAATTAATTCCTCTGGTGATTTGGTAAATTTAGAATTAAAATAAATTTGTTAGTTAATTAAAACCTGATTATTATTTCATTTATATCATTTTTTAAAATATACTATTTACTACAAATTTTCAAATAATTTATAAATTATGCATGAACAACAAACTAACATGTTCAAAAATATATAAATACATGTCCAAGATAGGAAGGTTTTATTAACAATTTATGTCATTTGACATTACAATAGTAAAAATTGTTTTGAAAATGTGCAAGCTAGTTAAATATGTAACTACGTTGATGATAATAATCAATATTATATCTAATTTTCATAATTTTTTTTTTTTTTTTTCTATTTTAAGACTAACCTAAGTACCCACGGGGGATTTGAACCGGTGATCTATCGCAAGGAGTGCCTTAACAGCGCACCCATTCACCGTCAATCCAAAGCCCCGTGGGCATCTAAATTTCATAAATTAAAATTAATAATAATATTTATTTTTTTAACTATTATTATTAATTATATTTTATAAAGTTAAAACATATAATATATAATTATTAAATATTTTAAATTTATTATTAATTTTCAAATTTTAAAAAAATGGAATTTGTATACATTACTAAATAAAACAATTAATGTTTTTGTAGGTTAAATAAAAAGGTAAATTTGGATAAGGCATATTAAAAAATATCAAAAATGATAATTTGATGTAAGAGATTTAGATTTTTAATTCT
The DNA here is from genome assembly GCA_000404065.3 of Pinus taeda. NCBI lineage: Eukaryota > Viridiplantae > Streptophyta > Pinopsida > Pinales > Pinaceae > Pinus > Pinus taeda. The sequence goes on from APFE031364995.1 coordinate 75,195, forward strand.
TAGAAAAGTTATTATCCTTTGCATTTGAAAATGTATATATGATAATTATGACGAGCACTAGGATTCTAGTTTTTTATTAAGCTTTAATGAGCGTGAAGTTTTTTTTAAAGGGTGTAGAGAAATTAAAAATATATATATTTTTTCTCTCCAATTATATGTAATTATAATATTAATTATTGAAGAGGAAGATTAAGTCATTAAATCTACATTATTTAATAATATTATTATGTAGATATAAATTTTGAGTTATTAGATACTAAAAGGAGATTGGGTGTAGTCTAACTTATAGACGAAATGACTATTTTCACCATATTTTTTCTGGTTAATTTTAATCAAAATCCGATTTTAAAAACTTGAGTTTAAATTGTTTAAAGTGCATAATTTGAGTACCTCAAAGTTTTTTCAATATGTTGAATCTATTTATGCATTTAAAAATGTATTTAAACAAAAAAAACTGAAATTTTATGTCCAGATTTTGGTAAATTCTATACTATGCCAAAAAATATAACATAATTATTTATTAAAAATATCAAATTTTTAAACCTAAAATAAGAAAAATAATTTAAAAAAAACAAATTTATTTAATTAAAAACCTATTATATAATAAAAAATAGTTAAAATAAAAAATAAAAATAAAATTATAAATAAACAATTTCCGTAATATAAATCCTATATTTTAAAAATATTGATATACAATCTTGCATTATACTTACACATTTCCCTAAATTAAATCGTAGGTGGCCTCTCGACAAAACAATTTAGAAATAAATCTTTTAATATATGTTTTAATGTATTATATGCATGTTTTTTTATTTAACCAAATGTGTATAACAAATGTTTTTTTTTAATATATTATAATTTGTCATTTTATCTTTATTTCAAGATGGTAAGAAAGAATATTGGCATTTATTCTTCTATAATACAGTCATCTTCTCCGTGAAAGAACCATTTTTTAATAATAATAAAAAATAATATTATTATTTTTTTTGTAAGCTAAGACGATACTCTACTTTCCATTACTGAAATCAGAAAATATTACAAAATGGGACAGGACTCCACTCGCTCTTAAGGGAAACCGGGCTTCGTTACCATCTAAAGTTTTTCAAAGCCATCCAAAAAAAGTATATCACCAACCTATCTATCCACGCTAAATATGCATCTATCCTTACTAAAGGTAAATTGTTTTCCTTCTGATACAGTAACATCTATATGTCCAAAACAACAAAACAACAGTATATATAAAAACCTCCAAGCAACAGCTGCATCTTCTACTGATTCGGTGTATCTGTCTTTGGTTCTTTCTCTATCTTGACGCCTAATCCCCCCGCTTGAAGCATCTGCATGATATCATCCATCTTTCTGTCTTGCACCAATAGAGTCACTTGAATATTTTTCAATTCCTTTTTCATGGTTGGAATGTCTTGAATCAGTTCAGCCATTTCTAGAGCCACCTGTTCCATAGCTTTAGCTAATAAACGCTTCATGCCCCAATAAACATGTAAAGATTGTTTATATAAGGACATTCGTCCTCTCGTATGTCCGGGATCAGGGAGAAATTGCTCCCAATCCTCCATCTCAGGATCTGAGTTCTCCTGCATAGCTTCTTCCTCCAACTGCTCTATCATCCTTTTGATATTGGGATTTGTATCAAGAACATATGCTGCTTCTGCTTCCTGTAATCGCCTCCTCATGTCTTTCTTACCTCTCTTTCTTCCTCTTGCCTCACTAGCTACTCCCTCCTCCACTTCCGAACGCACATTCCTATTCCCATGGCTGCCTCGCCCTATAGGCCTCCCTCTCCCTCTTTGATTCACTCTTCCCCGCGCTCCCCTACCCCGGCCGCGTCTCTCCACCTCCTCTTCCTCATCTTTTACCGGATCCTCACTCTCCTCCTCGCTGTCCCCCGATTTCCTCTCTTGGGCCTTCCCCATACCCGCTTTTCCTTTCACACCTCGTTGAAGCTCCTCGTCTGCAAAGAAATTACGAATGTCGAACTCTTCGTCCGAGTCATCTTGTATAGTAAAATAAACCCTCTGCATAGCGTCTTCAACCGTGCTCTTGCCTTTTTCCGCTGGAGTTGTTGTTTTACTCCTCGTCCACCTTCCTGCTCCCCTGTCATGGTGCTCTGCCATCTTACGGTCCTTCTGCTGCTGCAATTCCTCTCTACACTTCCTCGCTCTTCGTTGCTGCATTTGTAGATTCGCCTTTGGCTTTGGTCGATTACATGCAATCCTTAACTTATTGTGATGCTGCCACCTTACCGTCTTGAACCTTCACTGCAGCCTGCCTTTATCATTAATGCCCATTCCATACACGCTTCCATGATGGGAAACTAGTACTGACTCGCCGATGTAACCACTGCTTCTCCTCGGTACCTTGCCCGATTTCCATCTTGGGATGCTGAACCTTCCTGCGGGTTGATTGCTGCAAACCTTCATGACTTTAATCCCATAATCTTGAACCTACAAATGCTTTGATCGCGCATTAAATACTCTGTCCTTCCCCTTCCTTGCTATAATCCAGATTCTTCTAATTATTCCTTTGTTATGCGGCCGCATCACATAATCCTGATTTAATATAGTTTTTAACTCATTCCACCTTGGTTCGTCTTGTAATGATATCCAGCTACAATCTACGCTTCTGTTCAGCCCTCCACTACCCCAATTAGCCAATAGATCGGCGGCACGGTTACCATTTCGCAGTACATGGGTTGTTGTTATATACTCAATCCTGTGCAGCATCTGCTCAATATCCTGTAGGATCCCCGCTGTCCGCCAACTCTTCGACACATGTATCCAGCTCTTCCCATCCCTTAACTTCTTCAACATATTGATCGTGATTTGTGAGTCGCCTTCGATTTCGAGACTCATATAACCGTTTCTAACTGCTATCCGGAGTCCGTGGTAAACTGCCCATAATTCCGCTTTGTTGTTCGTCATTTCCCCTCCGCCTTCAGCATAAATCCACCTCGTATTAATATAGCTTAATTTTTTAATAAATTTGATAAGTATATTTTATTTTGGGTTTTTTAATTAATGAATTATTTTTTTATATTATATTAATATCTTTTTTATATTCGTTAAGTTTTACTAGTAAAATGAGTTGAGGATGAGCCTTGTTTGCAAGACAATCAAAGGTCACACCTCACATACATTATTACGCATATCATAGAGAGACGAGACATGCTAATATTCAGTTAGATTAGGGTTGGTGTGGCTCAGGCCAAGTGTGATCCTCGGGTGGCTTTGACGGTTTAGATTCCCTTGGGTCATGGTTTCTCAAGCCACAGGTCAAGCTTGAAGGAACATGTTAAAAAAGTTAAAGAGATGAGCAGAGAGAACAGCTAGACACACAAATCACACACACTGTTTTATTGATCACAACAATTACAAATATATAGGACATAACACATTGACTTCAACACATCTAGATCATGACTCCAACTCATAATATAGGAAACAATAGCTTCTAGATTGGCACTTGGGAACTCACAATGACAACTCACAACAAAACATGGAAGCATACTTCCAATACCCTCCCTTAATTCTTACATGGAAAACATTGAAGACACATATTACAAGAACAAATGCATCTTTGTCAAACTTGTCTTCATTAGCAATCACATTCACTCTAGAATCTCACAAACGCTGCTCTTTCACCACCACATCTTCGAGTTGTAACTTGACCTCAATTTAAAACGTAACCTCCTTTGACCATCGTTGATGAAATTTGAAAGATAAAAAATATTGGCACCTCGTCTCATTGAGGCTTCCACGATAAGAGTTGTCAAGTATGAACCATCCTATGGACAAACCACCATCTGTCAGATATTTCTCTTTCGACCAACTTTCAGTTGCTAGGAAGGAGGTCTAGATATTGAATGTGTTCAAAAGTTGTTCAAACAACTTGACCTTACTAACACACAAGATTTGATGTTTCAGACAATAGGGCTTCCAGTTTAAGAACCACCAACCCTTTTTATAACCATAATTGAAAGAAATAGAAAACTACTTGACAAAGACATCTCACAACTACAAACTCAATAATCATAAAACTATCAGTTGTCATCTAGGAAGAGATAAGTCACCAAGTCCCTCCTTAGCACAGGTCAAAAGTTTTTTATCTAGTTCAATATTTACCTTGGAGTCTTCTCATCATCACAAAGAATTTTTTAGAGTGGCCAATTCCATCAAACTTACAATCACATATTGAGTTGACCAAACTCAATATGTTTAAAATGCAAACTCCAAAATTTGAGATCATAATATGATTGCAACAGAAACATCTCACGCAAAGATATCTTCCTCGTAGAAGAGAAAAATTGAGATATGCCTCAAATTTTAACACTTTTGACATATATCATTGGCCACTTGAAACTCCTCTGCACCAAGTCTCAAGTCCATATTCGTGCAACAACATGTACAGTTCGTGCACAAAATTTTGCATATTTATAATATGGCAGTGCACACAATTTTGACACAACCATCCATACATGACTTTAACGCCTTTGTAGGTTTTGAGCAGATAAGAACAAAAAAAAACTTTATAGATAGTAAGATGACAAAAGGATCCGATGATGCTTGAAGAAGCTGCAAACAACAAACATATCTACACACACATGATCACAAACAATTTCACACACTAAAAATAAACTCTCAGACATCTATACTAATATGTATAAAAACAATAACACTTAGTAACCTTCACATATTCTTGGATCTTAGTACCAACTTTGATACCATGTTAAACAAATTAGAGATGAGCAAAGTGTTAGTGTGAAAATTTCTAGAAGGTTTACCAAAAATCCTCAATTAAGTCACTAGGTGACAAGTGACCCTAGAAACAATTTGATGGTTGTTGTCGTACTAGATCTGTAATACAAATGGGAAATCTACAGTAAAAGAAAAAAATATCCAAAACAAATAGCAACAAAATAATGTATCCAAAATAATAACCCAATTGGAAAGATAATTTTAAATGAATAATTCTTTATTAATAACACCCGGCGAAGGAGAGATCTACAGATTGGTCTGTAAGTCCCCCTCCGCGAGATGGGTCCTTTGATATCCTTGCTACTTCAGAAATAGAATACCCTCTCTCAATTGTGTGAACAAATCCAAACACGGATGAAGAACTCAAATGGGAGCTCAAGAAAATGATGATAATGGTCATGGTGAACAATGGATGAAAAACCCTCCTTTATATAGAAAACTATGGAGTTAATCTCGAAAATGGAGAATAATAAAATATTATTGAAAAAATTTAGATCTAACTACTTGGAATACTTTATTATATTTATTATAGAGGAAAAATGAATTAAAAATGGTTAAATTCCTTTATTTAGAGATCAATAAAGGGGTTGTGGCCCGTTGAGTTGTGGAAAGCTATGTTGTAGTTGTGCTAGACATAGGGTAGACTCTCATCCCATGTGCATGGATGCTTCAAGTTGTACATGCATAGAAGTTGTATTATCATCCTGTTGACAACCTCTGTTTGGCCATTAGTTTGGGGATGGAAAGTCGTGGACTTAGTAAGTTTTGTATCCAGCATCAATTAGATACTTGACCAAAATGGGCTCAGGAATCTGTTGTCCCGATATGAGATAATGGACTTTGGGATCCCAAAGTGTACCCACACTCAAAGAAGATTTTAGCAGTGGCCTCTGTTGTGATACTCGTCTTGTAGGCAACCATGATGGCCATATTAGAGAATTTTTCGACGACCATGAAAATGCAATCATTGTCGTGCTTAGTAGAAGGAAGGCCCGACTGCAATCCATGGAGACAGATTTCCAAGGTTGAGTAGGAGTAGGTAGAGGAGTATACATACCTTGCTTCTTGATGGTTGGTTTGGCAATGGTGCAGGATCCGATGTACTTCCCAACATCCTGACAAAGTTTCAACCAATAAAAATATTTTGCATATCGCCACTGTTTTCTCTACTCCGAAACGTCCAACAACCCGATTGTAGTGTGCCTCCCAAATCATCTTGGCATGCCCTCTTGAAGGAACATAGATGTGGCCTAGGTGGCATAACAGTGCATCCTGAAGGTGAAAATTTGGAACTTGCTTCGCTTCCAGGAGTGTCTAGTATGTGCTGCTAAATTCTGGATCGCTCTTGTCAAGATGTGGCCACCCAGATGTATCGTGCCCATAGGAGTCGAGCATAGTGATCAATGCCATGACTGGTGGTCGGATGAGGAAATCAATGACATTATTGGCTCTACCCTTCTTATACTTAATGTTCAAATGGAACTGTTGCAGGTAGGTGTACTATTTCTAATGGCGATCGTTCTGCAACTTCCCTTGTACCTGTATGAACTGTAGAGGTTGGTGGTATATATGGATGATTGTTTCCTTCCCCATAATGTAATGCTTCCATTGATAGCAGATCTGCACAATGGAATACATTTATTTGTTGTAAGTGGGGTACTTTTAGACTTTTTCTGAAAGTTTCTCGCTATGGTAAGCCATTGGATGCCCATGCTGAGTAAGAACCACACCAATAGCATAGTCAGAGGCATCTGTCTCAATCACAAATGGTTGTTGCAGGTCTGGTAATGTGAGCACTAGTGTAGAGCATAGGAGATTCTTCAACTTGGAGAACACTTGTTGTTGGGTTTCAGACCAATTTTTTTTTTCTTTTTGCTCTACCCTTGGTGACTTGACTTAAAGGCCAAGTGACATGAGAGAACCCCAACACGAACCTACGGTAGAAGTTGGAAAGACCTAAAAATATGCAAAGCTCTGTTAGAGTGGTTGGGGCTGGCCAATCTTGAATGACTTGTATATTTGATGGGTCCACATGTTCACCCTACTCATCAATTATGTACCCTAGATATTGAACATGGGTCAAGCCAAAGGTGCATTTCTCCAAGTTAGCACACAACGTGTGTTGTCATGGGGTTTGAAGGACCCATCGAATATGTTGGAGGTGCTCATTCCAACTCTAGATGAAGATCAAGATTCCATCTAAATATACCACCACAAATGCATTGGTGAAGGGTTGTAATATTTGGTGCATTAGTCTCATGAAGGATGCACTTGCGTTCGTCTATCTGAATGACATTACCAACCATTCAAAAAGGCTCTCCTTGGATTTGAAGGTAGTCTTCCACACATCAGAGGGTTCGATAAGAACCTGGTGATAACCTGACTTCAATTCAATATTGCTTAAATATTTGGCTCCCTTTTGCTGGTCAAGAAGGTCATCAATCCAAGGGATTGGGTACCTATTCTAGAAAATGATCTTCTTAAATGATCGATAGTCAATACAGAGCCTCCAGGTCCCATCCTTCTTCTGTACCAATACAATCAGGCTCACACAGGGTGATGAGCTTGGCCCAATGTTGGCTTGAGGAGGCATAACCCAGGTTCAACATTAGTTAGCCAAATAAATCCCTACACTACTGGCCCTTTTGGTATCAGCTTGCGGAGCGCAGGACAAAGTCTCACTCGAAGCAGTATGGGGGGATGCTAGAACCAAGTTTTCGCACCCTGAGATGGTTGTGATGTCATTTTATCCCATCTATTCCTACCTTCGTGCAGGTCACTTATTTCTAGGTCTTTGTCTACCTAACCCCTTATTCCTCCCTTTAATACCTCTGCGAAAGGGTACAACTGCCCTTTGCGCAACCCTAACCCTTGATTCACATACTTTTGCTTTGCTAAGGCAACATATTGCTCAGATTGTCAAGTTATCTTAAGAATATTACTTATCTTATTATTTACTCACAGTTAGCACTGTGTAAACAGATATTCTTATATGTGTTCAGTTATCCAACATAATTACACACATTTGTACATCATATAAGAATTATAAAGGAAATTCACACATAAATGACAAGATGCATCAATCGGAACAAAGACACAGAAATTGCAGAATACTTCTCTTTATTGATATCTTCCAAGTGATTACAGAATCTATCCACCTTACACACACAACTGCAGGAGTCCGGAACTCAGCTGCAGACTTCCACCCTAGGCCTCTATGCACTTAGCTGCAGAGCCTATACCTATGCTACGACCTGAAACTTAGACTTCTTACCTTAGAGCTATGACTCTTTTAGACTTCTTCATCATCAACTGACTCCTAACTACTTAGAGCTTAGCTCTTTCTATACAATCTCATGGTCCGCGGGCCATGGATAGATCTCTTACAGCTGACTTTACTTTACAAAACTAAGGGTGGACAACCCTTTATGACTTAAGACACCTTCGCGTTCCACAACCACAAAATGCAGAGTCTTTGCAAGTTTATTACAAAATTTGACCAAAACATGGGCTTTTAACCCCAAAACTGTCCTTTCGGGGATCCCATTCCCAACAGGCGCCCAACACAAACATCATGACTCACCCTCAAGTCACTATGTAGGCACGAATATCTTCACGCAAAGCCCTTATAGCTCGACCTGTATGACTGCAACTTTGGTCGTGCATTGAGCTGCTACCTGCTTCGTATCTTCCACTGTTTGTTTGGTCACTGCTCCTGCACTGTCGATTTGAAGCTTTTGTTGCGTCGCTTGTAGAGTCACAAGCTTTCCTTCGATAGATCCTATCACTGCATAAGCCTCATCCAGTCAGGGCTTAAGTCTTGCCTTCAACACTTCTTCCTTGTGCAGTGCTGCATCCACCTGTTCCTTCATTTGCTTGGGCTCTTGCAAATTGGATAGTCTCTATGTCAGTGCAATAGTTTGCGCTGTGCCCTTAACCTCATCATAGCACAATTGTAGCTCACGCACTTTTTTCTAGCTGTTGTACATTGGGGTCCTCCTGTAAGTTGGTCAGGATTGCAAATGACTGCTCGAACAATTGCGTGCAATCTGCTATTGCACTATCCACCATCGCTACTGCTTCTGTGACAATAGTCGCCCATTGTTCCTTCACTTCTAGCTGAGTTGAAGGTTGGGCCCTCAATTGTAACTTCATGATTTGTAGGTTCAACTCCAACTGAACCCGCACTATCTCATTACGAGTGTCACGCACCCTTGTGGATGTGTACCTCGACTGGCTCCTCCTCTGAAATGGCCAACTCTAGGACCATTCAACATGCCTCCTCAACGACCTGCATAATGTGCTTTCTTTGATTGTTTGCCTCGGTCTCAACGATAATGGCAACATTTCTCTGTAGAGCCATCTGCTCATTGTTGATCCATTGTTCAATGATCACCTAGAGGACACGGTGCTCACGGGCCCTTAGTTCTACAATCACTCCATTCTACAAGAAGTGGAGCGCTTCTCACGGGAGCACTACCAGGTTCAACCCTACTCCTTTTAGGGCACTAACAGTGGGCCTGTCAGCCTCATTCTCTATGGTCACTGTTCCATTAGGTAGCACTATCACACTCAAGGCCTTCGCATGCAGTATATCGGCAACCTTTGAAGTGCTAATAGCTAGGCTGGTAGACACCATACCAGCCCTTGATGCACGGGTCTACAACTCCTGCAACCCTATCTGAATATCCCCCAAGATGATCTGTTGTTGCTGCTCAAATTGTTGCAGGGCCTCCATGGTGACATCCCGCACTCTATCACTGATATCGTACAAGTCGCCCTATGTTAATGTGATGGAGTCTATTGATGTCTTGATCACCTTTGATTTCTTCCTGGGCCCTCCTTTCTCTAGCTCCCTTGGGCACTTGATGTGGGCGGACATCTCCTGAGAGTCTACGCCATGCTGCTCATCTGTCTCCTCCTCGGTCCCAGGTGAAGGCAACCTCATGCCTTTAACAGAGCCTTACTCTGTCCCACCTGTCTACTACGTGGCCTTGCGCTCCACTTGGGCCTTATCAGCGGCTTCCTTTTTCCTCTTTTCGGCTAGCTGTGCCATCTTAGGCATGACCTCCTCCTTTTTCTGTGCAAAGGACTTTCTCCCATCCACTGCCAAGTTTGTGGTAGTGTGCCACTTTTCCGGCCATTGATTAAGCATCGCATCAATGGCATCATCTATTGCCAGATAAAGCAAGTCATACCATTTCTGTGCAAGGTCCTTCCGTGCCCTGATGGATACTCAATGGATGTTTGCTTTAAATTTGGTGTAGCCCTGCATGTTGGCGTAAACAGTAGGCGATAGTCACGGTTTGCAATTAATGTCCATCCAGATGTTCATCTCCATCAGGATCCATAATATCTTGTTGTCCCTGACTCACTGCGCATCCTTGGTCACCCACAACGAAGCGTACTTCGTTGCTTCTGGGAGGTCTGGCGCAATCGAAAGGAATTGGTTGTCCTCTAGCAGCTCCCACACTACCATCACAATTGATAGTAAGAGACACACATATTGGAACTTCTTGTTGACCTATTGTGCTTCGTGGCAGTTCCCTAGGAACTATCCACGAAGGTAGTCTGACCAGTTGAATTGGACTCCTTCAATGCACTGTGCGGATAGCGCAAAGATAGGTGCCAACACCTCATCAACGCGACACTTCCTCATCATTTTCCCTTCAAGGATCTGTGTGGCTACCTTCACAGTGGGGTCAAAGATGTTGTATATAGCATACCTGTGTGGCTTATTCATTAGTTTAAATTTTTCTTTCTTGGATTCTGTGACAGCCTGCTCACCACCTTTTCCACCAATATCATGGCCAGATTCTCTCTTGTGTATGGAAATCTTGTTATCCAATGAATCAACCTATCCATGATGGATATCAACTCCTCCAGCCACAACACCGATCATGTACTAAGCACAACAACTTCTTGATGATCAAAACTGTCATAGAGGTGTTGTTGTAGTGCAGCACCCAAAGAAAGTTGCGAAACCATGCTTTTTCTACTCCCTTGAGCCACCTCCAAGGCTCCAATGTAGTCATTCCCATATTCATATCAATGATGTGGCACATTAGATGCTTGGTCGCTAGGTGTGGGAACTTCATGTGATCGGCCAAGTCCCAGTCTTCAAGTTTCAGCAGCGGCACTTGTGCCAAGCATGGCCTATTGAAAACAATTTTGTCTGACAATAAAGGGGTTTACAGAGGAGTCTTACTCTCATCGATGTCCTTCAGCACCTTGGTCTTGGGCTTGCGTGGAGGGATGTACTCCGACAACTGAGTAATAGGGTATGCACCTTGGGTTTCAACCACCTCTACTTCGACTCCCACATCCTCATCGTCCATTGGGATGTCTTCAATGTCTTCCTCCTTCGGCTCCAAATTTATAGCTTTTCCCTTCTCCTGTGCGGTGGGCTTCGGTGGGTTTCTCCTTGGTGATGCGCACACTGGTATAGTAGGCTGCTTGCCCTTTTTATCCTTTACGGTTTCCTTGGTGGGGGGCGTCTTTGGTCTCGACATCCTCGATGATTTAGGGACTTCAGAAAATACTTCGAAAATGTTTGGGGTAGCTACTTCTGTCTCCATCTCAACTTCCGACATCGATTCCTCTCCTTCGGTATTTATAGCTTCTGTGGGTGCCGACATGATTTTCTGTAAGAACTCTTGTATCTCGTTTGGCAATGTTTCAAATACTTTACTAGCTATTAGAAGGTCGTAGTGCTTGCGATTCATATGTGCCTGCAAGCTCAACAACTCAATTCTCAAAATTCCAAGTGTTTTTCGTTGGACAACTGCTTCTAATTTATAGGGAATTTTGAATTCAAATCCAACCTTTCCCCCCAAATTCGGTCCATTAATGCCTGATTAGCAGTAGATTTTCAAAGATCTGAGCCATAAATTTCGTCTTAAATGCCATCCACCCACTCCATTTGGCTACATTTCTACCATCAAATCATGAACATTGACTTTAATGGTCACTTTCTGGCCAACCTGTGTGATTTTTCCTTGGGTAGCGCAACTCCCTTCACGCTGCCGCAAACCCTGTGATACTTGCTTTGCATAATCCTCCAATCGCATAGCTCTCCAACCTGGGCAGTGTAGTTTATAGTCCCACACCTAATTTCAGCTGCCTGGAGTGCTAAGACTGTGCTACATTCATCTAGTCACATGGATGGACCGTCGGTGTATGGCTTCAATCGACTGCCATTCACCTTTCCTGGGAAGGGATCTCCATTCAATTTGACCATCTGTATAACTCCTCCGTTGGTAATCTCCTTAGTGACATAGGGCCCTAACTAGTGCATCCTGAACCTCCCTATAAATTTATCAAACTTACTATCATATATTGAAACCAGGTCATTTACCTTAAAGGTGTGCAACTTAATGTGCAGATCATGCCATGATTTTTCGCGCTGCTTTTGGACCTGTTGGTGAAATCTAGCTAGAAATCTCTCTTCCTCAAGCTCATCTAGCTATGCAAGCCTTTCCTACAAGGCTCCATGATCCGTCATGCCTGTGAGTGATGCTATGCGCAAACTAGGCATAATATATTCCATAGGCATTACCACTTCAACACCATAGACAAGCCTAAAGGGGGTTTGTCCAGTCAACTTCTTACATGTCGTTTGATAAGCCCACAACAATCCAGGTATGTGTAGGTCCCAATCACTTCATTGAGCATTGCAAATCTTGGTCAGGGCATTCTCCAGTACTTTATTGAATTCTTCCATTGTCCTGTTATCCTATGGGTGATAAGGCATTCTCTTCTGGTGATATACCTAAAATTCCCCTGTTAGTGTGCTAACCGTCTCATTCAGAAAGTGTATACTACGATCACTCATCAAGATCTTTGGATAGCCAAATCACGTTAGTACATACTCAAAGAGGAACTTTGTAGCAGTCGCGCCTATGCTATCCTTCACAAGCTATGCCTCTGCCCAACCAATCAAATAATCTATCACAGTGATAATGTACTTCGCTTCTATCTTTCCTTGGGGATAAATATGTCCCACAAAATCTATCGCCCATTTCTCAAACGGTTGCAATGTCATCTGTGGATTCAAAGGCATTGCATCCCTCTGCAATGGCCTACCAGTCCTTTGACATACATCACATGCCATGCAATGTGGTTTTGAGTCCTGATGGAGGGTTGGCCATCACAACCTTGCACATAGAATCTTTTACGTAGTCGCTCTCCTTGCATAATGTCCTCCCACGGAGCCCCCATGAGCGTCCGCAATGATGTTGCTTCTTTCAACCTTGAGTACATATCATCGCAATATCTCATCAGACCCCATTTTTTACAGATGTCCGGAAATGACAGAGAAATTTGTCGCGAGCACCACTAATTCCTTCTTCTGCTGGATAGTGTATCCTTCTAGGGCAGTTCCTATCATTAGGAAGTGTATTATATCCTCAAAATGACCATCCGTGATGTGCATTGCAAATTATTGCATGTCAGGGAATCCCTCCTAGAAATTAATGGGTTTTTCCCCTATTTCGATGTGCGACAGATGGTCTAGTCCTGCATTCAGTCATCCAGGATTCATAATGACTTCAAAATCATACTCCTAGAATAATAACATCCACCTGCAGATTCTGTCCCCCAACATAGGCTTATTGACCAGGTACTTTAGCGTGGAGTGATCTGTATACATGTTAAAATGGCCTCCCAACAAGTAGTGCCTAAACTTTTGGAGCCCAGATACCATAACTAACCCTTCGTGCTCGGTAGTGGAATAGTTCTTCTCTGCCTTAGATAACCTTCTGCTTGCAAACACGATAGGATGGTCCCAATATTCTCCACCAGCCTGTGTCAGTACTGCTCCTAGTGCTATACATGACGCATCAACATGTACATGAAACTCCTTCTTCCAATCCAGGAAGACTATGATTGACGCAGTGACCATATTTTCTTTCAATACATCTAGGCTCTTCTTACAGTCCTCATTCTAGAAGAATGTGACATCCTTCTTCAACAACTTTTCCATAGGCGCGGTGATCTGGGCATAGCCTTTGATAAAATTTCTATATTATCTCGTATGTCCCAGGGTAGTGCACAACTGTTTCACACTCCTTGGCGCCTCCAAGTTCAGTATCACTGTGATCTTCACAGGGTCTACCATCAGTCCCCGTCTACAAACCACATGACCCAATAGGTTACCAAAGGGAATACAAAACAAAAATTTCTTCAGATTGAGCATGATCTGGTATCTTCGACAGGTATCCAGCATCAGGCGCAAGCTTGCTACATGGTGTTTCACTAGCCCAAACATGGTCCAATCATCAAAGTATACTTCTAGAAAATTATGAATAAACTCTTTGAACGTAGCAAGGACTACGCGTGAGAAAATCGTAGGTGCATTATTCAACCCAAATGACATTACAACAGGGGAATTTTAGGTATATCACATTTTGATCTGGTGGTACCCCGAGAACCCACTAGTGAAGGAATATGCTTCCTAGCCACCTAAATTGCATAACACTCCATTAGTGAACAAATTTGAGAAAGGATCATGTACGCAAGCATCATTTAACTTTCTGAGATCCACGCATATCCTTATTTCATCCTTCTGCTTCTTCTCTTATACCACCATTGGGCTTACCTAGTCAGATTCTTCCATAGGCTCAATAATGCATGTCATGAGCATCTTGTCTATCTCTAAGTGGACCTTCTCCTTATACTTCGGATTGATACGGTAAGGCCTTTGCTTAACCGGCTTCGCGTCAGGCTTCAACATTATCTTCGTAACACCTAGATCCCCGATTATCCCTTTTAGATCTGTAAACTGTGTAGGGAATAAATACTAGTATTTGCAAAGAAATTCAGTGACCTTATCCACCATCACGTCATCTTAGTAATCTCAAATCTTTGTGAATTTGGGCTCTACTTCCATACCATTGTTTACCTGTTTCGTTTTCAACAGCACAGTTATTTCAGGATTCTCAACCTGTGGACCTTCAACCTCGCAGTGACCCTTTGTTTCCAGGATGTTAATCTTTTTCGGATCCTCATATAATTCTTAAGCAGTTACAATATAACATTCTAGCACATGACTTAGCTAAGTAGCCCACTCAGGCTGAATCAAGTCTAAAAGATCCTGCGGTATCCTAAAGATTGCTGCTTTCACCCCTTCTAGTGCCTTGTCAATACAGTCAAACCCGTCTTCAAAACTGAATGTCATTATGAATTCTTTGTGTAGAATATCCCATTCACTTGTACCATGATGAAGTTATGTTTCTACATACCATTTCATTGGGACAACATCTAGGGTGTGATAGAACAAGTGCACCCCTTTAGGTTGGGGCTTCTCTCCAAAAGCCTGGGCCCATTTGGGCAAGTGTGCATCCTGCCCATCAAACTTGTCTATATTTCATATATTCAGCTTCCCAAAGTGGGTTCTCATCATTCTCCTACATTCACACCAATCATCAAAGCTTCCCTTGTGCGTAACCCACCACCTTGCGAGCGTAGTGAGCAGTGCCCAATCCAACATCTGGAAGCAATGCTTTTTTGGTACCTCCCTCTCAAATGCATCTAGAAACTATCTACATCATTCAGGCCATCATAAGTAGGCAGATTTCTTACCTCTGATGACACATAGCGTAGTGACCGAGTCATCATGTTGCAGCTTAGTGTAGTCACCTCATGTAGCTGATTCTGCCAACGCTGTAGTTCTTCATCAGAGTCCAAGGTGTAGGAACTCTCATGATCCCATGTAATATGTCCATCCATGGTGGGATTCACCCAATCTTGGTCTCGCACTATTATCTTATAGATATAATCCAAACCGTCATTGCTCTCATAATCATGGACTGGTTCAGTATAGTGCGATCCTTCAGCAGGATCTAGGGGTAGTATTATGCGGAGCGATTTCTTCTCAAATATCATCTTTCACTTCTTTAGTTTGATTACCCGGTTCATATCGGTAGCCCAATCAATTCCCAGGAGCACAGGATAGTGGTTGTTGCATCCACAATCTCTATCACTTCAAAGTCCGCCAATGTGCTCGCACCATCAATATCAACAATCACCCCTTGCATCCGCCCCATGGGGATGATCTTCTGTTGATTTTCCATCTTTAGCTAAATAAGAGACCATTATAGTGCGGGTCTCCCCATCCACTTCCAAGTATATCCCAGGTCTAAGATAACCTAATCCATTTCATAATCTCCTATTTGTGTGGTCAGTCTCATCTCTCGTCCCGTTCTTATTTTATGCTTACCTATCTTTCGTACTACGCATGGCTAACTCAAGGTGTTTTTGGCGCACCTGTTTATAAGTTCCTGTAGCCCTTTCACAGCCTTGCTATCTTGCAGTAACTTCATATAGGTCTCCAGGAAGGTTGTGAGCATAGAAGGATCCATCTCCTAATCAGGCTTATCCTTGGTTCCTGAGGTGGAGGCCTCAGTGAAGCTCTTCTTCGCTTCCATGAAGGTTTCATGTGCGTGCTCTAAATTAAACTCAGTCTCCTTTGCTAGAGCTTTGCGAACTCATGTAATATCTTCTGGTTGTTTCCCCTTGTCATCTCCTGTTGTGATTCCACTTTGGAGCACTATATTCACGTTCGGATCTGCTTCACGTAGTTCAGACCTCATCATCTGTAGGTTTCGAGTTGGCGAAGGTGGTAGCACCCCTTTGTCACGTAGCCTAGCTATCAGCGTAGGACAATCTTCTGTTTCATGATCAAACAGAGTGCAATACTAGGACAATTATGTGTAGGGTTAGTGCAATCATGAGCATAGTGTCCTGGTCCTTCGCACTTGTAGTAGATTAACTATCCCTGACCTCCGCCAGGTCCTCCTCTGCCTTGGCTGCATCTGTGCCCCTGAAATCCTGTCCGCGCCATCCCCGCACTTTGGTCAGGGGGGCGCATTTCTGCCTGGACCCTATAGGCAGAAGTTCTATCCATCATCAATTCGTAACTTCTACAATTATGCTCATCATGCCCTACCGACCTACAAAAGTTGTAGAACAACTGTTGCGGTGTCTGTACAAACTTCTACAACAAATGACAATTATTTGTGGCATGTTTTCCTACTACCTGATAGATAGCGCAACACAATGGAGGCCTCGTGCTTGGTCCTGCTTGAGCTTCCAACCTCAAGGGAATTGGTCCTCCTCCTGCAATATAGTTTGCAAAGATAGGACAATGGTATTTGTCATGCCCTTGATTCTTTCATTTCAGACACCATACCTCTTCGCACACTTCTCATCAAATTGTTTTGTCCTACTTCAAACTTTGCATTTCAAGGCAAATATTTTTCAACTGCGCATGGATTTGCTGAACCCCAAGATTTGGACCTTGAGTCAGTGTTTCATGTAGCCTCATGGAAATATCCAAGTCCTGTGACTAAGTTGTTATTTTCTGTTGTGACAATGTAACCCTTAAGTGTGGGAGGAGCGAAGCCACAAACCACTCGCAATGCTGCCCGTCTATGAAGTTCATATTAGCTTCACAGATTTTACACTTCAACCTCTAGTATAATTCCCAAGGTGTCTCACGTAGTTGCATCTTGATTTCCTTGAACCCCACAATAGACTGTGCTTTAGATTTAGGCCTACTTAATTCTTTGTTTAGCGTAGTCTATATGTCTACCACTCCAACATTCAGGTTATCATTAGAGTACTTGATGTACCAGGTTAGCGCACGATCCTGCAGAGCACTAACCAGGGTTTCCTTCTTCATGTTATCATCTGTAGTGCCTTGAGCTTCCCATACAACTTTCACAATGAACAAGAATTGGTCTGGGTCCTCATTCCCCAAGCCTTTGAACAAACGTAGCTTCACTAAATTTTCCATACTGAACTATGGTGGAGGTGGGGGTGGTACAGGTGAAGTTGCAGGCGGTGTGGGTGGAGGTGGTATTCATCGTAATCCTTATCTTATTAACTAAATAACATTTCGCGGAGAAACCTACGCTATTCCCTCTTTACCACGTCGCGAAGGTGAAATCAACGGACTCTATTCAAGACCCTTTTTTCCTTCATTTCTGTAATTTTTTCCACTTCACGTAGCCCCAAACATCAAGGTAGCTTCATAACCCATTTTTTGCACAATAGCATTTTAATCCAGGTATTCAAATATTTCACGTACTTGCCTCGTGGTCCTTTGAAAAAGCGTAGCTCCGTCTCACTCTAGCTGACTGAGGTGTCGACCGTGAAGTCAGTCACAAATCCTCCTATGACACGATCAAGCCAATGATCGACAACACAGGTGATCTTATCCTCAGATGCTTCCAATTTATGTACTAGCTCTGGGGTCCAAACAATAGGACCATCAATTTTCCACCTTCCTTGGTTCTCTGCTAGCTTTTCGATCAAATCATATATCTCAACTGGAAAGGAGCAAAAAAAAAATTCATGTATTTTTGTATATAGTTGCCTGTCTAGCCATTGTTCCTTTTTCAGTCGCAAACTTTTGTTCTCCCGTGCCACAAATTTGTGGACCTTTTTGTCCAACCAATATTCGATCTCTTTCTTAGTTAGATTCTAGTGATATGACATCACACATCTCTTATGTAGACTCCAGTCCCGGCAGCGGAACCATTTGTTGGCTTGAGGGGGCCTGACCTAGGTTCATCGTTAGTTAGCCAAACAAATCCCTACATTACTGGCCCTTTTGGCATTAGCTCGTGAAGTGCGGACTAAAGCCTCACCCAAAGCAGTATGGGGGGATGCTAGAACCAATTTTCCGCATCCTAAGATGGTCTTGATGTCATTTTATCCGTCTATTCCTGCCTTCACGCATGTCAGTTAGTTTTAAGGCTCTATCTACCTAACCCTTTATTCCTCCCTTTGATACCTCCACGAAAGGGTATGACTACCCTTCGCGCATCCCTAACTGTTGATTAGATACTTTCGTGTTGCTATGGCAACGTCTTGCTCAAATTGTCAAGTTATCTTAAGAATCTTACTTATATTATTAGATACTCATATTTAGCACCACGTAAACATATATTCTTATATTCATTCAGTTATCCAACATAATTATACACATTCGTGCATCATATAAGCATTATAAAGGAAGTTCATACATAAAATGACAAGACGCATAAATTGGAACAAAGACACAAAAATTGCAAAAGACTTCTCTTTATTGATATCTTCCAAGTGATTACAGACTCTATCCACCCTACGCACATAGCAACAGGGGTCCACACACTCATTTGTGGACTTCCACCCTAGGCCTCTGCACACTCAGCTGCAGAGCCTCTACCTACGCTATGACCTAAAAATTAGACTTCTTACTTCAAAGCTATGACTCTTTTAGACTTCTTCATCATCAATTGACTCCTAACTACTTAGAGCTTAGCTCTTTTTATACAATCCCAATGGTCCGCAGACCATGGGTAGATCTCTTACAACCAAATTTACTTTACAAAATTAAGGGTAGACAACCCTTTATGAATTATAACACCTTCGCACTCTGCGATCACGAAATGTGGAGTCTTTACAAGTTTATTACAAAATTTGGCCAAAACATGGGCTTTTAGCCCCAAAACTATTCTTTGGGGGATCACGTTCCCAACATGTGATGTGCCCTTTCTACAATAATTCTTGAATATACCTCCTCATCTCATCGTTCTCCATAAATGAGCACCGATATATCAGCCCATTAGGCAGTGACATGCCCAGGTTCATATCAATGGAGTGCTTGACCTAACAGTGTAGAGGTACCCCTGTAGGTGAGGCGAAAATATCCCTATACTCCTCCACAATCTTTTCCATTTGCTACTACTGTGAAGAGGAGCCATGCCTGGAAGCCGTGGCCACAACTTTATTCTTTCCCTGAGGTCGAATCATAAGGAAATAAAATTTCCCAATCTAGGAAATGATCTTACTGTATTTCTCTACAGTGATCAAAGAGATGGCAGTAGGTGGGGCTACCTCTAGTATCCTATAAAACTTGTTGGCCAAGGTAATAATCATAGAGTGAAGTCTAGAATGATATACAACATGTTGCTTCCACAAGTATGGTTGTCCTAACAATACATCACAAACTTCAAGAGGAGAAACATCACATAGTACCTCCTCCGTGAAGGGCTTGATGTTGTAGGGAAGGTGACATTGCTGGATGACGTGAATATCTTGTCCTTGGTGAAGCCACCCGATGGTGTATGGCTCTGGATGTGTTGTAGTCTTTAGGCCCGGTCATCTCATGACCTCTATTGAAATGAGGTTCTTTTGGCTCCCGCTGTCAACAATGAACTCTACAAGAGAACCCTTTACCCACATCTGTGAGTGGAAGAGGCGTTCCACCTCCCTCTAGATCTTGGTGGTGGCCATGGTGGCACTAGGCTATGAATCAATGATCTTCTTCCCTTCATCAATTCCTTTATGGGGTTCTGATTCAAAGTTAGAACATGGGTCTGATTCATAAGCCTTTAGTTGAGCCATAAGTGGCTGCCTGGCCTGACAATGACTTATATTGTGAGTGGAGCTCTTATGGAACTCACACCATTTTCGCGTGTCCTTCTTTGTCTTTGTGGTGTTGTTCTTTGCTTGCAGCTTCAGAGGGTTGTCCTAGGTAGCCCTGCGTTAGCTTGGCCCTTTATTCAGTGGTTTGGGGGCGCCTTTTCCTTACTTCAGATTCACAGATCCAAAGTCCCAATTATTCTGTTTAAACTTCTGCTCAATCATGACAATGTACCGGTACATCGTGCTGAGCAAGGAAATCTCCAAGAACTCCATCTCTTCCTGGATGTACTTGTGTAGACAGTCACAATACTTGAGCACCAAATGTCGCTCAATGTCCTTGATACCTCACTTCATGCGAAGGGTATGGAAAATATTTGTGAATTTCAACACATCTTGGTCCCTTCACTGCCGTAACGTGGTCCACTTTATGTATTTACCTTCATAGCTCTCGACATGGTAATATTGTTCCTTGATGGCATCTTGGAAAGAATCCCAAGTGGGTGTGGCTGAAAAGAGAGAGGGTTCACTCTCATCCTTTTGTTCACAATAGATTTCCCACCATTCCTTGATGTGTGGGGAAAATTTAAGAATTGAAAAAGTAATCTTTTCCCAATTGGAAAAGTCATGCACTGAAAAATATCCTTCCAACAGATTTAACCATGTATCTACAGTGTTTGCATCTATCAGGCCTTCAAATATGGGAATATCGAAGTTAATTTGTACCTTAAAATGAGTGGTGCCTCCACAGTGGCTTCTCGATGAAGATGCATCTCCTGTGGGTAGTCGTCAAAGGGTCTGGGCAAAGTTATCCATCATCGCGGCCCTCTATCACTCGATGGATTCCTCGAGCGACATTTTGAAAGGCTCCCCTGCCCCCTCATCTTTCTTTTCTTCTACCATGGGATGTCATTGTGTTTTGCGAGGTTGATCTTGCAACGGTTCAACCAGATCGAGCCCTAACTCCTTATACCCTGACCTCATTGGGGACATGCAAAGAAAACAGAGAAAGAGTAGACCGCTCTTATACCACTGATATGAACTTAAACAAGAATGCAACAAATTACAGATATAATCATAAATATAGAGATGCATCAGAAAAATACTTCATTTCATTAATAGAAAAATATTGAACTATTCTTACAGACATAATGTAAATAAGATAGCTCGGACAATGGTATCTTATCTCTAAGAAGAGATGTGGTAGCTACATGCTCTGAACTGTGTTACAATGAGGCTCAAAGGCCTATTAATTATTGAGAAATAGCGGAAAACCCTAAACATCCAGAAACCTAACCCTATGAGATGAAGCACCAAAACTGTGTGCCCTACTTGGGTAAATTGGTACATCAACTTCCCGGGGTCCTAACTTTTCCATACGATCTCCATTTGGCTATCATAATACCTCGTTTTGAAGATCTCAAAGAGAAGGCCAAAAACAAATTAACTAGTTAGTTTGGGACATTTCCGGTCTCTCCGTTTCCCCTAAAATCATCATTTAGGGCCTTGAAACAACTCCAGAAGTTCAGAACCCAAAAAACTGCCAAAAATAGTAAACAGTGCTACAATTAAGGAAACCGAAAACTGAAATAGACAATGTTGGGCGTCCAAGTGGAATAGGCGGGTGGCCACCAATATCCACCTGGATTAGTCCTTTTATATCCTTGATGCTTCAGTAAAATACCCTCTCTCAATTGTGTGAAGAGACCCAAACAAGGATGAAGAACTCAAATGGGAGCTCAAGAAAATGACAATAATGTTGATGATGATAATGATCATGGTAAAGAATGGATGAAAGACCCTCCTTTATATAGCATAGTGTTAATCTCGAAAATGGAGAATAATAAAATACTATTGACAAAATTCAGATCTAACTATGGAATACTTTATTATATTTATTGCAGAGGGAAAATGAATTTAAAATGGTTAAATTCCTTTATTTAGAAATAATTAACAAATAAAATGTTTTATTAATTATTTCGCGAGAAACAAGAAATGTGTGAAATCAAAATAATTATTAAATGGCAATTTAATAATTATTCTAACAACAGAAATAAGGAAATTCAAATAAATAATTATTTATTTAAATATTACTAAGTGATTTAGTCAAATGTGACAAGGAATAATTATTAAATAATGATTTAATAATCATTCATAGAGAAAATTAAATAAATAATGATTTATCTAATTATTCTAATGGGTTTTTTAATATTTAAATTAGAAAATAATAAAAGTGGTTTACTAAATTATTTTCCACAGTGAAAGTGATTTTACTATGGTAAAATTAAATCCACATGGTGTATTTCGATCCACCTAGTTAGAAATGGCTAGGTGATCATTTTTTGGTGATAACAGATTGCCCCAACACGTATGAGTGTTAGGCGAAAACTGTGTATGACCGAAATAAATTGTAGAATACGCTTCCACAAGACACCAAAAGGGGAGTTAGAGAGAGAGAGAGAGAGAGAGAGAGAGAGATCTAAAGCAAGTAAAGGATGGAAAAATAGTGTAGGGGGCGAGACCTACAATACTGATAGAAGTCTCCTATTATGTGGTAGTACATGATCTCAAATGAGGTGGGGGAGGCATACCCATACCTGCCAAGATAACTGAGTACATAAAATAATGGCGAGCCCAAGAATGTGGAATTGAGCTACAAAGTATATGATACATGATACACTCACATTAATGGGCGAGAAAATAATACAATGGATCCCATATACATAATGCACCTAGAAAAACATAGGTCAGGAATGAATACAATAACATACGAGTACATGAGATATAATTCCCATCAAACTAACATGGGGATGGGGGATCACAACTGAAGAAGCCTTGCTAAATAGGGAAGGGATCTAAACATCTAAAAGGATCATCTAAAGGAGACATGCATGCTATGGGTGTTGCAAGTGGAAGAAGCCGAAGCCATCAAATCCATGGAACTGCATTTGAGGCTGGATCAACATCTATGGTTATTTTGGCATGTGGGGGCCTACCTGAAGGGCCACCCTCTCATGCGGTCTTAAACATATCACACATAGCACAAGAAGCACTAGGATAATCATCTGGATCACCGAACCATCAAGCGTAAAAATCTCAGTTGTGTGATAAGGATCTAATGTCGAGCACATGAGAAACAACGAAGTCAAAGGGAAATTATGAGTCCCTTTTCTTGATCCGCAATATCAAACAAATATGGGAGTTGGAACCAAGGTACACCACCCTCTTGACTACTCTTTTAGAATAAATTTGTTGAGGTCGAAAGAAGAGAGCCCACCAGCGTTGGGGTAATAAGGAATCCTCAAAAAAGGCACTAGGAAACATAACAGAGTGAATGATGGACTGACACCAGGGATGATGAGGAAGGAAACATGATGGATGGTAGACTGGTTATTTCTCTTTTCAGAGCATAATAAAAATGGTTGAGGTGGCAACGCTTGACTCAAATCCAAAGGGGTTGGTCAATGACTCAAATGGGGGTTTGGAAAATATGGACCAAAAGGAATGGAGGCCAAATATAAGTATAATAGAAGAAATGCAACATGATGATGAATGAAACACTATAACGGGACACAATGTGGATGCAAAACAAAATCCATAAGTACAAGGGTAACACATTTTAGATGCTCTGAACAAGGGTGACTCAATGATGCTGTCACTTGGGGGAAGCCTGGTGGGGAGCATAAAAACATGAGTAAATGATGGTTACTCATGAAAAATATGGACACGAGAGTCAACCAGTGCAAAGGAAAAGTGGTGCCAGAGAATGGGGGGCTCAAATGAAGAGATTTGATTTTAAAAGGCAGCAAAGTGAAACATCATGGAAAAAATTTCTTTTCGATAAAGTGTCAAATCACCAAAAAAAAAAGAGAGACCCATTATATAACTTGGTGAGATATTTCCAACAGTGTTGATGATTCATCAAATTGAGGAATGGTTTGGTCGCAATGGGCGACAAAAAAAACTAGGGTTTTTCCTTTAAAAGGGATTTTTGCCTCCAAATCCATTTCATTTGCATAGTGAGTTGTGAAAAATTTGTAGAGGAGGAGAAGGCCCTGAATCTTTTGGAGATCATAGTGGAAAAATTTACCATTATAATTTGGATCTACGAATTTCACATTGGTGGCCTTAATTGTCTAGAAATGTCCTTATTTCTTCATGGAAGAATGGTTCCTGGTGAAGAATCAAGGTAATAAAGGGATACATGAATGAACTATTAGAGAAGGTATAGAATCATCCCTACCCTCTAAGTCAAACATGGGGACCCAATAGTAAGTGTGGCATAACATAAAGTAGAATGTTTAAATATATGATATCCGACATCTATGATATGCGATGTGGATATGGTTTGCGGGAGAGTCCAGTAGGACAAACTATCCAAGGAATGAAAGGATAATTGACCATAGCTAGATCATTGGGATCTAGGCTGAGACTTATGTTGATCAAGTGAGAAGGTGGCTAGGGGGGTCATCATGGTCCCCAAGCATGGGATACTGCCCCCAAGTGTATGTGATGGAGGGGAATGGTCTGGTATGCAAAGGTGGGAATGATGCCCCCTAGCTGGATGAGTTTGTGGAGTGCCATGGTG
This sequence comes from Pinus taeda, assembly GCA_000404065.3. NCBI lineage: Eukaryota > Viridiplantae > Streptophyta > Pinopsida > Pinales > Pinaceae > Pinus > Pinus taeda. Next base: position 99,966 of record APFE031364995.1, read on the forward strand.
TTCCAAGTGCTAAAATAGGGGATTGAAGTAGTCAGTCCTACTAGCACAAGATCTTGCAGAGGATCATGAATAGATGTAAGGGCATATGTGCCCCCTAGTTTGGTAGGGATAGATGGAGTATGTTATGGGAATAGAGTAGTGGAATTCAAAAACATTTTGATGATGTGCTTCTCCATTTGTTTATGTTATGGATGTCTTCTTGTGGGAAGAGAAAATAGATATAGATAGAGAAAGGAAATCGTGGATTACGAATCTTGTTTGGTACTACATATATGAATCAAATGGACTGAATTTCTGGGTTCACATACATGGTGTCACTATACCAAAGAGTGGCTTCAGAGATAATGAACTGATGCTCACCTAGAAAACATGGTGATTGAACAACAACAATGTCTAAGGGACTGGGTTGTTGAGGTAAGATGGAGGAATGATTAAGTGGTCCATCCCAAGAGTGATATGAAGTGAGAGGATAATTTAGAGGTTATTCTAGATGGAGAAGAGTAATGATACTAGAGTTCACACTAACATATGCACTAGGAGGGTTGTGGAGAATTGCTTCTCCTAGACTCTAAAAAATGGATGCCCCCTTACCCAAACATTGGGTGGAAATGTAGTGGTGACAAGTTGGATGTTGTTCAAATTCATGGGTTCGAAGTAAGGGGTGGTTAAACCAATCAACCTCATTATGGATGAAGTTTTTTCACTCCACATCATATTGGTTATGGGTTTGTTGCGAAAGTAAGTATGTATGATGGTGCATATCATCCCAAGGGTAATCAAGGGTGTTCATAGCTTCCACAATGTCTTCATCATAATGTAATATGGGTGTATTAGAGGAAGGAAGACCACATGATAGGGAAGAGCTACATGAATCATCTTCATGAGAAACTAGGTTCACATGCACATCATCATGACTGGGAGACATATGACTAGTAGAGGGGACATTTACCAATGTTGTGACTGATGTCTCTGTTGAAGGAGGTTCAATAGAGTCTCGAGAGGAGATATCTAGGGAGTTCTCAGGGAGTGATCTCGTGAAGGATGGTAGGTAGAGGATGGGAGCAAAACTATCCTTGATCTCAACATTAGGGGGAGGGATCATGATGGGTGGTTGGGAGACCTTGTGTTCTGGAGTAGGGGTGGGACCAGACTCTGCAGGTAAAGGATAAGTGGACTCATTATGAGCGACCTCTATTTCGTGAAGTACTTGAAGTGTATAATGAAAATATTAAATATGGGGACAATGATGCGAATAATGGCCATAGTTATTGCACAAAGAGAAATAGTGGTTTGTGTGTAAGGATCAAATTCTATTAGCCAATTTAGGCATGGTTTCATGGACATTAGGGATGTTAGGATCAGAAAAGGTATCAATGACAACTTCTTTAATGTGAGGGAGTTGATGAAAATTATCGGTGGCATGAATGAAAACATCACACAAAGTGAAAGGAGGAAGAGGCTTTGATGGCTTAGGGGCATCTGGAGTTGCTAAGGGAGCCTTGTCTTGGGATCCCTTCTTTCGGGCTTTCCCCCCCTTGCTAGATGCTTTCACAATAGTAGTAGGCTCTTATTGAGGTTGCTGTGGAACTGAAGCAAGGGCAGGGGTATGAACGACCAGTTGGATTGGGATGAAAGTGGTGCAAGGTTTCAACTAATGAGGTGGAGTGTTCATAGGGGGATCAATGTACTAGATTGGGATCCCTAGGGTGATATTAGTAGACTCAATGTAGCCATGACAGGTGTTGTCACCTTCTGAAAATAGAGTTCTAGTTTTACAAAGAGGACAAAATAAATGAGATTTTTGTAGCCATATTCCAAGCCAAAGAATATCTCAATTCTAAATCATACCTCTGCACTAGATATTTCTCGGAATAATGTTTCCAACGGTACCTAGAAGTCTAAAAATAGACTTCCAGATTAGAAGTTAGAGCAGATTCAAGCTACCCTTTGAAATCCAGAAAAACAAAGAGAAAAAGACCAAGGGTAAGGCTCATCGCAAATTGCAATCGGAGTTCCCAGCAGCAGCAGGGGAGGGTAGTGAGATCAGAGATCAATGATCACCGATATAGCAAATCACAAATTTCAGAGATCTGGTGCAAATCACATACCGAGGTTCTAGCGATCACAGATATCGCGATCGCAAATTTCAAAGGTCTGGAGTAAACCACATATAAGAGGTTCCAACGATTGTCAATATCGCAATAAAAAATTTCAGAGGTCCGGTGTAAATCACATATCATAGGTTACAACAATCTCATATATCAACGATCACACTCAGAGTTGTATCTCAGATCAGTGATCGACGTTTTCAAATGATGCAAATAGATACAATGTCATGAAACTGTCGAATGTTGATAACATTAAAAGTGTTAGGACTTGAGCCTATAGTGTAAATCATTGGGGAAGGACTGATTGCGATTAACAAAGAAATTTAGTGAAAAACAAATGTAGGCGGGCTCTTTCTCTCTCCTCCAATATGACCACGTGGTAGCATAGGATTGGTCCGAACAAAGACACATGGTAGCTGACGTCAACATGACGTGGTTGTATGGAGGACATGTAGCATGTAGATTTTGCATTTTAAGGGGTCATAAGGGGCCAAAACAGGGTGACATGTGGCAAAGGATGACATCATCTCCCAGATTGGTGATTGCAACCATGGAGTAGCATGTAATCAGCGTTTTATAAAGGGGCATATCGGGGAAGCCCCGATATTATGGGCCCAAAGTGAGGGTGATAGGTGGCATAAGGTGGGTCGCATGATTATGTGCTCTTTATGTATCAATAAAATGGTTGGGCAGAGAAGTTATCAAATGTTTTTATGTGTTAAAGCCTTCGCGTTGGCCCTCTCTTATCCTCTTCCCACGTATAGCAAACCATGCCGCATATCACAATCGCAATTTTTGGGAGGGTGAAACCAGAAGCAAAGATTAGAGATTCCCGATCCCTGAGCTCCAATATTGGAAATGGGTCTCAGGCTCTTATATAGTATGGTCCCATGTATGCGTTGGGACCTATTATAATGCGATATATCAAAGAATCAATCCCCATCCTAGCTAAAGGCTTTTAGCTCCAAAAGTTTTAGGCCTTGAGTCCCCAGGTTTCCACCTTGCAATTTTCATCTAAGCCCCCGAGGCTAAGGCATAAGGGACCAAAGGAAATTGGAAATCACAGCTTTATGAATTCCATTTTGTTTAAAGTTCCTAAATGGCCTAAGTCCCAATACACTTGTAGGATTTGTTCTGCATGGCACAATAGGTTATGTTGGCTTAATCAAGATTGTAAGAAGGGAAGGATGAGACGAAAACTATGTTCAGAGACTATTATCGCCATTACACGTGTCATTCTTGGTTCTTATAAAAGAAGAATTAAAGTGATTAAGGCTGAAAGAGACAAGGAACCTACTGAGAGAGTATGAGGCATAATTTAGAAGAGACATGTTTGGACTAGAGGCCAAGAAAGAAGAATGGCATGGAGATATTTATAGGACCATCATTTTAGTTCATTTGAGAATTTTTTGTTGTTGTTTTTTATTGATATTATTATGTTGTTTTATTTCCAAGAAAGGTATCTTTCTGCTATAATAATTGGAGGCGATCGAGCCAGCTCACCGAGACAGAGAGTCATGTAGGTAGGTTGAAGTTTAGTTTGATATATTTTGTAATTTTCATACACTCCCTTTCCTTATAAAAGGGAAGAAGAAGCACATAGAAAAGGTTATGAATTTTGAAGAAAAACTACATGTGATTTCTGAAACTGTATGAATTCCAGATTTTCATCTTTCTAAATATAAATGAAATAGTCGAAATTCAAACCTTTGAGTACTACAATATGTTATGTCTTTGTTAAATTCCATTATGTTCACATTTCCTCTCTAATTTCCTGCAATTGTAGCTTCCAGAAATGTCTCATATATTCTTGCGGATTTATTTGTGTTGACTAGTTAATGCACATGCCTGTGTGTATCTTTGAGATTATATCTTTAAATTTGTGCTCCATGAATGATAACATCCAATCCTCTTTCATCCATTATGTTTATCTTTAACTTAGATAGGTGTAGAATTCTTGATGTTTCAAGTTCTATGTGATGAGTTAGTCTATCTCCTCTTCTTTCATTACTCTGCAAAATATGATTAAGCTGTAGGTCCTCAAATTACTTGGCCTCCACTAGTATATACCTATATTTGTGTGAGTTTTATATGTGAAAGGATACTAGAAATACATGGGTTATGTCCATGGATGAAAGAACCAATCCATGTTGTTTATTGTATATTTGTATTTACTATGTGTATAAAATGTATATGATGTCTTCGGTTTCCTGAAGGTCACATGAGACACAAAAGATAGATGTTACCAGGAACTGGTCTTGTAAGCAATCCAAGGTTGTCTCTGGAAGCGACAACAACAGGTGTAGAATAAACTTCGTGAGTTGGAAACAAGAATGATATCTGACGAAAAGGGTAATGACATGGAGGAACAACTCTCGAATGGTTAAGGGATGGGGGAACAAATCTAGGCAGAAAATGATTAGGAGAGACACCAGCAAAAGGAGGTGGTCCTTGTGGTTGAGTCAAGCACAACTGGTTGGGAAGGTGTTGAGTGTTGTGAAGGCATAGTGGCCCATTTGTGGGCATCCTGAAATACTTGTTGCATGCAAACATTCGATGAGCTAGGCTTAGAAGGATTAGGCAGGGGACCATAGTAAGCACCAAGTAAATAGGAATCTTTATAGACTCTTGAAGAAACAGAGAAGACAGTCCTATTGTCAGCCACAAAAGAAATGTTGGTCTAAGGTGAAGTGTGGGATTTTGGATCATAATATATCAAATGATCGATGGTGATGATCTTTCCATTATGGAAAAATCACATCTTATGGTGAACCGGAGATGCGACAACTGACATAGAATAAGTATAACTACGACCCAAAAGGATGTTATAATCAAGTGGAGCATCAATGACTTCGATGTCAATACAGATAGTCTTTCCAACAACTATGACTAGGAAGTTGCGGTATATGCCAAGGGGTTGTAAAGGATGATCGTCCCATGCACGCAAAGTGATGGTGGACTAGGATAGGTCAGGAGATCAAAACTTTTTCCAAACACTAGTGAACATCACACAAGTGGATGCACCTTTGTCAATGATACACCTCTGGACAATGGCACTTCGAATGGAGACTGTAATTTAGAAAGAAATAGATGAAGGTAATGAAGGTTTATCTGAATTTTCAACATGAAAGAAAATCATCTGATCATCTTGAGGATCCATGAAACCTAGAGCAGATAATAGAGCTTTTTGTCATGATGGGCACATTTAGAGAACTTTAGTGTTGACATGGTAGTAGGAGATTGCGCCAAGTTATTTACTATGCTATATGTATGGGCGGCTTTGGCATAAGAAAATATTTGAATTAGGTTGAGGAATCTATAAGGTACCGTTGGGTGTCAATATAGGATTAGTAGACCCTTTGGGTTGGGACTCAGTTACAGACTTAGCAGGTGACTTGTCATACTGACGCGATCGAGTCTAGAGGTTGACTTCTTCGGTGTTTACCTCATCAAAATTCATCATGAGAATATGATAATTGTGGTGACCAGATGGAGAAGCTATTCGAGAAACCTGACCTTGTGAATGTTCAGAAACCATACACCCTTGGTGGAAAAAAGGGTTGGTAAGCACAATAGGTTGAGATGAAGCAGGAGGGGGAGGAGGAGTGGAGGGTTGGGATCCTTGAGAAGCTGCTTGAGCTTCCCATGCTTGGTGCATATGAGGTATTAGGTGACACTCATGAGTATAATGACCATAGACTCCATAACAAGCATAAGGTTTGTTCATACGAAGACCCTTTTTCTACTTGGGCTGACCGCCCTATTTTTAGGTTGCGGGGTTAGGTGGAGGACCCTGAGGGGCATTGGGTGGAGCATCCTGGTTTCCTTAATTACCTTGAGGCTATTGGTTCTTATTACCCTTCCCCTTTTTATGTTTCTTGATATTCGTGGGATTGGGACCACTGTGATGAGCATACACTTGTCCTTACAGAGGAGGTGCTTGTTGTGGCAGAGGAGGAGCAGGCATGGGGGGTTGGGGAACTTGGGCCAAAGGAGTTGGAGTGCTAGGTAGTATGTATGGAGAATATGGATATGGGGAAACATTGGTATAACTAGGAAGTGCAACAAGTGGCCCTGGGATCGGATGATGTGGACGGGGATATGCATATGGTGTGTTGTGACTTGGATAAGGAGTGCCATGAGAAGGATTGAGGGAGGGATAATTGTACATGGGACAGGTCCCTCCCTGAGGCTGACCATAACTCATTTGATGAGGAGCATATGGTTGGGGGTTTGAAAGGGATCCAACAATGCCATCTGTGGCATGAGATGCTCCTAGTGCACTAGCAACACTAGGCTGAGGTAGATCAGGGATGACAGTGTAAACGTAGCCTAACTAGGCATAAATCATGTCAAATTTAAGAGCTATCTAGGGAGTTTCTTCCTCAGATTGAGGAAAGTGAGAAGTGATATATTTTGTAATGGGTTCCAACAACAATCTAAGAAACCAATCCATATAGACTCTGTCATGCGGAAAGAGTTATTTTTGCTGACAAAACTAACCTCCCTAGGAGTCTAAGACTCTCTAGTGACAAACAAGACAATTAAGAGCAATCCTTCTCTAAACATGCGTTATCATATGAGAAACCAAGTGTTTTTCGATCCTACCTGAAGTCCAACGCTGTTGTAGTAGTCTAGCCTCGTCGATCCAGATGAGCTCCTCCTTCACTTCGAAACCTGCATACACTAACAATCAAACGATTACATAACACCTGAATATTCCATAAAACAAAAAATATTCAACATATAGACCAAGGAGTATATGAAACAATTCATTAACAACAAATCATTGAGAAGAATGGACTTATTTGTATTAAGGAAACAAAAAAGAAACCATTACAACCTGAGCCTTGGTGTTGTGCAAGTTCCTCCCAGGGTCCAGCAAGAGTTTTCTCTACTTTGACAAGCTC
>APFE031364995.1:121329-239089 GCA_000404065.3 Pinus taeda
AAAACAGCTCTGATACCAAATGTAGGTTTTAACCCCGTATAGAAATTACCTGCATATGAATTCTAAATCACAGGAAAAATAAAAATGCGAGAGAATAACACATAAAACACATATACACAAAGATTTCTCACTGGATCTCAAAATCGAGACTACTAGCTTGATTTTTCATTATATTCCTTTCAATGTTACAACACATATTTATACATGCCAAAGCATCCAATACCATGAACCGAAAACCATAGGTAGGTTCGCCCAACCTAATATAGGGTCAAAAACAAATTTTCTCGGGGTGCTGCCCCGAACCCCGTAGAGGGGGGCTACCCGCCCCCCCCTGTGACCCCCCTGCTGCACAATTGGCGCAACAAAGGGGGGGCTCTGCCCCCCCTCTAACCCCCCGGTTCACTACTTAGGTTAGTCGTGGAAAGAATATAACACAACCCAACATATATAAGCAAAGTGAGGGCTATTGTGAAAGAGGTCAGAGAATTTAAAAGGATAGCATACTTGACTATTCAACATTGACTCATATCTTAAGAAGTGAGCAAGAAGGGGGAGATACAGAGAAGCTAGAGGGGTAAAGGAAGGTTGATATAATAGATGGTTGTAATCACTCTTCCAACATTAATATAGAACTACAATTGTACTGTCTACTCATGATTTTGATACTATCATTCATTTAGTTGTTTGTTCAATGCCTATTAGCATGAGTAGCTTAGTTGTACGCAATTAGATGTTCTTTTATATATTCATGTATTAGTTATCAAATTTGTATGTTGTGATTACGCTTGTCTCTTCTATGTGCAGGACTTGATTTCGCATTGGCTTTGAGGGAGTTCTGCCCTGTTGCATTGTGATCTCCAAACAAGTCTACATGGAGACTTGAGGTAATCTACCTCTAATGATTTGATAGTTAATTATTGTCTATGAACATGCATGTAACTTTGTACAGTTGCAGATAATCTTACATTCTACCGAAGGTCCCGGAAAGGCCTTAGAGGGTATCTACATTCTCCATACACTGTGCATTTTATCCTATAGCAGAATTGGCGACTCCGGTGGGGACTATACATCTAGTTCCTGGTTAACCCAGACTCTTCTCAGTTTCTCCTCCTTCTAAGAGCTCCCTATACTTCTGCAATCCTTTTCTGACCCACCAAAGATCTTGCTGCATCTTTCCTACAAGTATTCACCTCTGAATCTGATCTTGAAAGCCCTTTGTTTGACTTATTTCCTACACTAACGCAGGTTAGCAGACTACACAAATCTTTATAATGCATTATGCCTATTCATAGGGAACGTTAGTGGGCCTACTAACTCTTTGTAGCCACTGTTACAGAGTGTTAGTCTCCTAATACCTTGAGTTTTAGCAGTGTCTGAAAGCCAAAATGGATAGGAAGCCTTCTCATGGACTGAATGAAGATCTGTAACTGCATTTTGCTAGCAAAATAGGTGTCCTGAAAAAAAAAAAATTAGGAAATAATTTTTGTTTTTCTTTCTTAAAAGCATTTTTTTCGAAAGAAAGACCCACATTTTTTATTCATCCTTCTGTTTAGCTAGTTAAAAGCTCCTTTATTTTGGTTTCAAGTAGTTGTTAAGAAACATTGGAAAGAATTTTTTTGGTTATGCATGTGTTAAATGACTAAGATGCGTGGAAAAAATATAAATATGTGACAAACTCTCACTTGTAGAATACATCTTGTTTTCATCGAATTGAAAATTTGTTTTTAAAGAATTATTTTGTGCATGATTTATTGAGTTAGAGTCTCATCACATTTCATACATCAACTCCCCTACTGAAGTCAATAATCAAGTACACATGAAATTTACCTAAAATCAATCAGTAACTCTTTATTGATCAAACAAACATTAGCTAGGCTAGGATCTTGGGATAAGTAGAGTGAGTAAAACTTCCCAAGATCAAACACCAAACTACTGCCATTAAAAGAGAGAAAAATTCCTTCTACACTCATACTACTAGGACCACTACAGTAAAAGCGGAGTTAAATACGAGACAACATCAAACTGTAAGTGAAGGTATCCCATCTTCTCTTACACATCCTTTGGGTATTCTGTGTATTAGGGATCCCTTCAGGGATTTCAGAGCTAATTCGGGGACTCAGGTATCTTTCCCACACAGTGTGTTGTCTATGACTATGTCCCCGCTGGTGGTGTCTATGATCTGAGGTATTTTTAGTGGCCAAAATTTTATGGACTTACATAAGGTGACTAGGATGGGTTGTCCTGGTACCTAATAGAGACGGACCTACTCTGTCTTCAGTTTTTGGGAGGGTGCTCATCTTCACGAGAGTACTTGTCCCCTCGATCTGAGGTTTGGGTGAAACTCTAGAATAACCATAACTGTACATCTGGACAACCTTCTCTATTATTCATTGAGATACTGGGTTTCATCTCCAACGATCAGTGCTTATCAGACAAGGTCATTTCCCTCTGTTTCTTGATTGATTGATTTAGTGTATTTTTTATATTTTTGAGGTACCTAAGTGCTATCATTTGAGACTTTAACAAATATCATGATAAAAGTTATTGATAAAAATTAATGGTCACTGTGGCTACATCTGGCCCTCGTCATCACTCTAGATGATTGCTAGACTCCCTCCACTCATTGTGGAAGATCCACCGAGTTCCACTGAACCGCATTCCCCATCTTCAGGGGATCAGTCTCCTAGACCTCACATGGGATCTATTTGGACAACCGACGATTCAAGTTTTCTAGAGGATTTCTTTATCGAAGGATTCCTTCCTCCCTTTAACCCTCCGCTCACGAATCCGTTGGAACCTGTCTTGGCTCCCGTGGTACCTGTACTTCATACTTTCGTAGTTGGAACATTTCCATCTATCCTGTCGACGACTAACGGGTCGTGGAACTTTTTGGACACTTTTAGTCCTCCACCACTTCGCTAGTTGATATTCATGACAACACCGTTAATGGTGAATCCTGCTACCCCCTTTGTCCCAGGTACAACCACTCACATGACACCCTCTATGAGTGGAACCCAGCCAATGCTAAGTTCCACCCCTTTTTGTGTCATACTGCATACCTTCGACAAGTGCCACATATTGCACTCCCTATAACACTCAATGTGGCACTATGGGCATCATTCCCATTTACCAATAATATGGTCAGTCGCTATTATAGAGTTCAAACCCCCATATACACATGTCGGTAGGGAACGTAATAGTTCCCCCTCCTTTATGAGGCATGCATGGTTAGTCGCTAATTGACATGAGCATCCCTTATGTCAATCATGGACAAATGGTTAGTTCCGTTTTAAGCGAGAATCCTCAAGGAGGTCCCAACCAATCCATGGGGGCACCCTACTCAAATTCAAATGAGTCAAGGGGGCACTGCTTATCCTAGGGGCAATTCTATACCACAGTCTCAAAATCCTCATGGAAATCCACTCTACAACACCATACCTCAAGGAAACTGCTACACTACCCAACCCATGTATAATATTCGGAGCCAAAAGATGGAGGGAGCGGAAGACGCCTCAAGTCATATGTCATCGCCATGCTCTGAGTCGGGGGCACCAAAATCTTTTCCTTTTTTGGCAACGTTGGATATACTCAACTTATACAAACTAACAAATGACCCCATATATCATAACTTACAATGGCTATTGATCCCTCATAAGATACTAATGGACATCCCTAAGTTCGATGGAAAGCAAGGGTAGGGTCTAGGCACCCATATCACCACCTACCATCTTTGGAGTGTTTCTAACTCCATGGTGAATGATAGTGTCTAGTTACATCTTTTTCCTTGTACCCTCACTGGCAACATAGGTAAATGGTATATTGAGTTACCACACGTCTCAATAAACACCTTCGACACTTTAGCAATGGAAGTCCTAAAGCACTTCCAGCTACCCATCTGCTATGAGACTGTGATAGAGCTCCTCACTTCATTTCGTCAAGATACCTCCACCCACATCTTTGATCATATACATGAATGGAGATGCAGGCAGAGGGTAGTCAAAGCTCCCCTCCCATACTTTCTCTTAACAGACTGGTTCTACAAGTCCTTACTCTTGAAAATCGCTATAGATGTCGCTCTAGGTGGTGCAGTCATAGAATACCAATCCATACATCATGCCAAGCACTTAGATTTGATATATTCATAGTCTAGAACTCTTTACAACATAATCCCCAATGCCCTTGGCAACCCCAATGTTTCTGCTACTCAACACCCCGGAGTGAATTCCGACGAGATTGTTGGTGCAACCTCTGGGGCTACTGTAAAACAACTCAACAGTCACATCGCCGAGATGTCAGTGGACCCCTCTACCAAATCGACTGCTCTTCCTGCCACCACGATAAACTCTGTGTAGTCTACACAAAAATCTAGTGGCAAGAAAAAAAATAATAATAAAAAGATGCTCCTTTTAAGGAGTAGTCAACAAAACAGCCAAACCCAAAACAAAAGGCCATTGTGCCTACTGACGAGGAAAACGATATACCCACCAAATATTCATGCAAACTCTGTGCTGAAGACCACATGACTTGGCGTTGTCCGCATCTTCAGGGATGCACAACATACCTTGCCAAAATGGATACTAGTAAGACCCCACCTATACTTAGAAATCCTTTTCCCTCTCAACAGCAGCAAAATCTTATTGCAAACCAACCACAACCCCCACAATAGGGAAACGATGGTTCACAACATCCTTCAACTGGTGAAGGACCTTCTACCATTTACACATTTGAAATGGTAGAACTCACCACAAGAGCCAAATCTTATGGAGCTCTTGTCGCTCATGCAACAGAACCTTCCTCAAGTCCAAACCCACCACCACCCAACAATTTTCATATTGAAAGGCCAGTTGTGGACCTTGTAATTCAACCCCTAAAAGGGGAACTTCAACACATAATTCACAACACATCTTCACATGCCCCCCAAAACTACAACATTGTAGAAGATTTGGCGCAAGCGCCATCAGCTATGTTGGTGCTTGAAGTATTACAAACATGCCCAACACAACGGAAAGATTTGCTTTTGGCTATTGGTGGTATCGACCTAGAGGATTCCATGCTTGCTATTTTTGACATGGACGTGTAAACCTCCTCTTTCTCACCATATTGCATTACAGGTGCATATAACTTCGAAAGGTAAAGGTATACACAGGATTTTCATTGACAAAGGTGCTTTTACCTGCATCATGTCGGCTTCATGTTGGCTTTCCCTGGGTTCTCCAACCTTATCCCCACTATCGAACTCCCTTAAAGCTTTTGACAACCACATCTTTATCCCAAAAGGATACCTAGCCAGTTTCCCCATCACTTTGTATGGGAAAACTATAACAGTGGACATAGAAGTCATGGACAAAAAAGTCGACTATAATCTCTTGCTGGGTTGGAGTTTGAAATATGCCATGACGGTCATCGTGTCTACTGTCTTTCACATCATTCTATTTCCATTGGATGGAAAGGTAGTTACAGTAGATCAGTTGTCTTTTTGCACCTCTAATTATTCACCATTACCAAGTGGCTTTGTACCCCTAGTAGGAGGTGGAACTGACTCTTATGTCAGTTTAGGTATCGGTCTACTGAAGGCTTCTTCCCTCATGGGCTGTTTTCCTCTTCATTTTCCCAAGGCTTCACAAATGGTAAACATGATTTCATATATTCCTCATGAACATACCGATCCATCGAACCTACCGGCTCCTTTAGACCTTGACACATTCGGAGAACAAATGTCGTTGTCACCAGCTGAATTGACCTACCAAGCCATTCAATCCACATCTGCATCTCCAGTCATGTTGGTTACTGCTGATGGTACCACCGCCCCTCCCATAACCACTCCTCCTTTAGATCCACTCGATAAAATCATAACTATGGATGAAGCTATTCGAGAAATCATGAGTTTTGGAGAGTGACATTGGGAGGATTGCCACCATCGTGTGTTGATATCTAATTCAGACACGATACCTCTTCAAATCCTGTCCCCTGACATACCAAAAATCGTTTCCTCACCCTATATTATCATCCAAACTTTGGATGTGGAAGGAAACATGGGCGACACTTCCAAATCATTGCCCATCAATATTTCTACCAAGACAAGCATCGTGGAAAACATCCAGATTGGAGCCGATTGCAATCCTAAGGAAATTGCAAGCCCCACCTACCTATTTAAGGAATCCCATGATGTATTCAGTGGGTCTCATGAGAAAATGTACATCATTAATCCATCTATTGTCGTGCATGAGATCCAGCTTTATGATGATGAAAAACCCATTGAGTGTTAGATCCCTTCCCTGGAAATAGTCGTTGAACCCCTTCTCGACACTATTGCCGAATAAGAATGCTTACTATACCTTAAACAGCTAATAAAACCCATCCAGATGCCAACTTGGCACTCGAGGCCCACAAGCACCGGGTACAATCCCAATTTGTGAAACAGGTTAAGCTTCGTTCTTATGAAGAGGGTGACCTTGTGTTGCTCTGTCATCCAAAAGATGACCTCTTGGACGCATACACGCTTCAACCCATATGGCTAGGTCCCTATGTCTTAAATAAAGTCCTCCCCACGGGGGCATATGAACTGCAAGACTGGGAAGGAGTCCCACTCAAGGAGCCCAGATATGGGCTCTATATCAAAAAGTATTATGCCTAGTATTGCATTAGGCATGTGCTTTGTAACATTACATAAACATTCCAAAACCAAAAAATACTAAAGAGCATTGTTCTTTTATGGGATCTTTTCTTGCTCTAAAAATATTGAAAAATCTCTGAGTCTCTCATCGTTGGGCTTGTTAAACATATACAAGGATGGTCTGAGAAACTCTTTTTTCGATCATTTTCTAGCTCATTAAACTGAATAAGACCATTTGAGCAATTCTTTTAGGCACTTTTTTCTCGCTCATTAAACTGGAAAAAATATATATATATATCCCAAGTTTTGTCTTTAGGCTCATTAAACATTTGTAAAGATGACCCGAGCATTCTTTTAGGTACTTTTCTCACTCGTCAAACTGAAAAATCTCAAGTTTTTGTCACCGAGATCCTTAAAAATATATAGCAACAACCAGAGCACTTTCTTTTTTGGGACCATTTCTCGCTCTTAAATCAAAAAATCCCCGAGTTTTTCTCTCCTTCAGGCTCGTTAAAACATCGAAGGAGGAATGAGCAGTTCTTTTACCTTTTTTTTCTTGCTCACTAAACTGAAAAGGATACCTTGAGTTTCCTTCATTTGACTCGTTAAAATTTGATGAAGGCATTGAGTTTGTCATCATGTGACTCATTAAAAATTCACGACGAAAATTGAGTTTAGTCCATCTCCTCTTACTCATTACAAAATGAGGTTGACATCTATTGAACATAGGTTTCTCTTTATCCAGATTCAATAGATTAACTTATGGAAAAGTAACTGATCCGGGTATACTATTAACCTTTTGTCACACCCGGTTAACAACTATGACAAAGGGACCACCATGGAATTGCTCTTTACGATCTTTTCAGAATCTCTAAATATGAAAATACCACCAAGTTGTCTAGTCTAGACTCGTTAAATTACACAGACAAGATATAGAGTCACTCTTTTTAAGATACTTTCCAGACTCTTAAAAGATGAAAAAATCGACGAGTTTTCCTGTCTAGGCTCAATAAACTAATCAGATAGGGCAGAGAGTCACTCTTTTTGTGGTCCTTTTCAGACTCTTTAAATATGAAAATATCAATGAGTTTACCCATCTGGACTCATTAAACTAATCAGACGGGGAAATTTGACAGAACAGTTGCATTAGGTATTAAAAATCATGGCTTGGCAACAGTCATTCCCTTGAACATGGCACTCCCTCAAATAAACCTTCCTTGTGATGGCCTCTCAATACGAATCCTACCATCCTATGAGTTTAGCCTAAATACCATGTTGTAATTGCATCTATGTGTCTTAACACTCTGTAGTTTTCATTAGTCTAGTGCTGCATGGTTAAAATGGTTGTTGTGTCTTCTATTTTTCAAAGGTGAACCTTTTGTTTCCTCCATCAACCCATCAAGCATATTCTTCCATCATGCCCTCCATTTTTTAGACCCAAATGCTCAAAAGATTCATCAAAAAACAAAATCATTCTTGTCCCATTTCATTTCGATTGATGTAAGACACATTATTCCCTACCTTTCGACATGTTTCTTCCTATCGACTTCAACACTCTATCTAGGAAGACAACCTAGAAACACATTCAATGCCTTGGTACTTGCAAACATTTGTGGCAGGTTGACTTGTGTTTGATCAGGGGTTCTCATTATTGGCTCCTGGTTAAGTGATTCTAATAGGTGTTCGACAATAAAGACATCTTTCACACTAATTAGATTGTACTATGCATCTTGGAGAGCATCACCATTATCGGTGGCCTTCCTCGCATCCGTTAACGGTCTCCATTATTGACTAGTAATAAGATGATTTCATGCATGTTCAACGTCAATGCATACATTCACATGTATCGATCTATGTTGTTCAGTGAAGCGGAAATCAAGACCTTGGGTAGAGGCTTGCATCATTCAACCTTGCTTCCGCTCCCAAGCTGCGCATATTGCTTTTTGGAGACAGCTTATCAGGATGATTCTATTATGACACCAGATCTACATTGTGCTTATCGGCAGCCAGCATTTGTCATATCTCTTTGGAGAAAATCACTCTAACATAGTTACTAAGCATGGAAATACCTGACTCAAGAAATTATTTTAGCAATTTATATATATGTGTTGTGTCAGGTTTCTGATATCGCCCGAAGCTTTGATCCTCTCTCTTTTTTTGAAAGGAAAATTACATTTTTAGTAAAGTATTTTGGCCATTTTCGTAGCCTCTGATCTCATAATTTAGGGGGCATCTGTTATACAACAAATTGACCTCCTCATCAACTCAGAGGGGAAAGACATGATAGTTGAAACAAAGACCACAATCACAGGCCTTGATTCCACACTAACGCTGGTTGTGCACTAACAACCTACTTTATAAATCTTTTTACCAAGCCTAGAGGTGTGTTAGTGACCCTACTAAAGCATGTTGCTAGTATGGGAATAGCATTAGTGAAACTTGTTGAAGTTCCAAGGGTCAAAGGAACGAATTGAGTCATAAATATCTAGATATTTGTTCCTAAAATTACTCAATAAAAGCAAGGAAACATCCAAATTTGACCTATTTGGAGGATTTCTAATCTGAAAGGAGGAAAATGGGAAAGAGCTAGAAAGCATGGAAAGTTCATTGCTTTTTCCTTGGTGAAATCAAGGAGGAGCTCGGCAACCCTAACTCAATTTCTATATAAGCAAAGTGAGGGCTATTGTGAAAGAGGTCAGAGAATTTGAAAGGATAGCACACTTGACTATTGAGCATTGACTCATATCATAAGAAATGAGCAAGAAGGGAGAGAGAGAGAGAGAAGCTAGAGGGGTAAAGGAAGGTTAATGCAACAGATGGTTGTAATCACTCTTCCAACATTAATATAGAATTGTAGTTGTATTGTCTACTCATGGTGTTGATACTATCATTCATTTAGTTGTTTGTTCAATTCTTATTAGCATGAGTAGCTTAGTTATATGTAATTATATGTTATTTTATATATTCATGTGTTAGTTATCAGAGTTGTATGTTGTGATTACGCTTGTCTCTTCTATGTGTAGGACTTGATTTGGAGATGGATTTGAGGGAGTTCCACTTGGCTACATTATGATCTCCAAACAAATCTACACGGAGACTTGAGGTAATATACTTATAATGCTTTGATAGTTAATTATTGTCTATGAACATGCATGTAACTTTGTGTAGTGGTAGATAATCGTACAGTCTATCGAAGGTCCCAGGAAGGCCTTTGAGGGTCTCTACATTCTCCATACACTATGCATCTTATCCTATAGCACCTTGTGGCTACGTTTCATTCCCACGTTAACTCGCATGCCCTCAGAAAAAAAACCACCACATAGCCAAAAGCAGTGTGATGAGCCTCCAAAACCACTCCCCCATGTACGGTAAAACCATCCATTGTTCACTTTGCACCAAATTTTAAAAATTTCACCATTTACCCATTTAAACGCAAAAACCCTCACTTTTGCTCTTTTCATCTGTTTATACAGTAAAACCTTTATAACCCTCCTATGTCACCCTAAGCCTCTGCAACCAATTTAACCATTATTTACCTCTCGAAAATGCTCCGGACTCCATCCACTAACCTTTCAACTCAAATGAAGCCATTGTGCCCCTCCCTATCAACCCGTGTTTTTCTTAACATTTGTTGTATTTTGCAGGTGATTAGCAGAAGACCAGGAGACCTGGATAAATGGTTTCTATACTAGTTAAAAACCTGTTTGTTCCAGATTCTCGAGAAATGAATTCAAATGATTTTCCTATATAAACAGAAATCAGGTCTAAACCAAAGACAGAGCAGAAGAAATCATTTACACATTAAATGTTAAAAAAGACAATTTACATAGTTAAAAGACAAATAGATGATCAATATCCAAACTACCTGATGCTGAGACATAAAAAAATAAATAAATAAATAAATGATTTACTGTTGAAATACACAGTAAAAACTTGAAATGTACAGTAAAAGTAAAAAGGCACAGTAAAGGATATTGACAAGTCAATAAGGTCAAAGAGTATCAAATGAAAGGTCATAAGTAAAAATGACATCGAGTGTGAAGATCAAACAGCCAAGCAGCTTAAAGGGAAAAATATCAAAGACCAAAGCCAGCAGAACCTAAATAATGGCGACAACATGCAGTAGTTCAATATATGTCTCTATCTTCTTGCATGAAGATATTTCCTTTTCCTAGAATAAATCCTTGACCAATTTACAATATTCTCTTAGTTCTACTATTGTATAAATAACTCCCTTCTCGAGTTATTAAGGGTTCATTGTTCACCATTGAACTAGGTTGACCATTGAAAGAGAGTTCACCCTTGAAGAAGCATTTGTAAACATTTGATGTACTAATTTTTCTAAATCCTTAATACAAAGCAAAGGATTCTGAGTTCAGTTTACACAGTTTGTGTTTCCTATAAGTTTTTCTAGTATTACACATTATGTTTTTCTTCATATTGTTATGTGTTACAGAGATACCTAGGTAGGAATAATTGTCTCTCAATCTATTCCTACAAGCTTCTGAAGTGATAATCATTAAAGAGAATGGATTAATGAACTATCTATTTAATTAATTCCCTCTAAATCAATAAATCATCAACATCTTGTTGTAAGCATAAGCATATTCTCCTGAACCTTCTGAACATCAGTCAGAGGTTTTCATACTTATGAAAATCTAAGTTTCTATCTGAAAATTGTGATAATCATATTATTTTTTGTTTCTTCTCACCACTATTCAAGCTTTATCACTATGTGAAATTTTATAGCAGCCCTCTACTTTGGGATTAATATTATTCAAAAGGTTAGGAATCATAATGCTATATCTATTTCATTCATTGGTCTTCTAAATTAAAACAAAAACCCCCAAAATAATTATCTTAGATTCTCTGGCTTGATAGCTGACCATTATCAACTCAAAGGTACAACATCAGTTTTGCACCGTCGCCAGTGATTCAAATTCGATTAACTTTTCCTGGGACAACGATATTCCTTTAAGGTGGTTAAAGGTATAGATAGCTTAAAATATTTCACCCAGCGACTCCACTAGCCCAAACTGGCACCTTTTAAGCACACTAGATCTCATTCAGAATCTAACTTAGTTAATCCTCTGTCAAATCATGAAAAACTTCTAAGAAAAGCCAGTTGTAAAAGGAGACATCAACCATCTTCTTCTTCCTCTTCAGCCTTACAGTCTAAAAATTTAGTATCATTTGATCCTTTTAGTAATATTCCATCTGATCCTAATTTGACACAAATACCTCCTAGGGTTTATAAACTATTAGATAGGGGAGTTGACTTAGATTCATCTTTCCTCATTCATTCTTTCGAAAAGCATCCAGAACCCCCACTACCACCAGGATCACCTAAAAATGAGTTTGACTTGGGTGTTCATTTACTTGAATACAAACCCATAGATTTCATATCATCTAGCACCTATTCATTTCCTTCCACTTCTGAACAACCTGAAGAGACCATCTCTGTATATACAAATCTACTCTTTGAAAAAAAAGAGAGTATTCATTCACAGGTCCCAAAGTTAGTTCTTAAGACTCCTTTAAAGTTATGCAGGAGATCCCCTCCTTCTTCACCTCCACATAGTCACACACCCCCTCAATTACCTTCTTCTACTTCATCTTCTTCTTCTTCATCCACACAAACACCTCATACACCACCTTCTACTATGGCATTCCAACCTATTGTACAGGCTAGATATGCAGCTTTATTCTTGCCTACTAACCTCGATGCATTCTCAACTAGATACTTGAAATACCTTCCCATGTGTAATGGATAAATTGGTCCCACAGCTGAGGACCACCTTCAAGCTTTTCTAGACTTCGCAAACAACATGAATATTGAACAAGAAAATGTTTACACGAGATTGTTTGTATAGTCACGTGAAGGAAATGTAAGAATCTGGTTTAGGCATTTACATGTCAATTCCATTAGAAATTGGGAAGAGCTTACAAACGTATTTAAAAAACAATGGGGTGTAAAGAAAGATCCTCTTTACTTTCCGACTAAATTTGAAGAACTTAAAATAAACTTTGGTGAACCTGTATCAGATTTTATCAAAAGGTTCAATAAACTTTATCATAATATGCCCCCTTATTGTTAACCCCCTATAGCAGCAGCTAAGTCTAGGTTTTCTAAAGCCTTTGATGATGATTTTGTTGTAATGCTAAGAGAGAGAACTTCAAGAACTCTTGAATATATGCAAAAAAATGTTATAGAGGTGGAAGCAAGCAAGGCTGCTTCAACTTCCTTGAAAGCTAAAGAGGAAAAGGCCCAAAGAAAACTCAAATCTATTCAAGAAGCCTTTAGTTCCTCTAGTTCTTCTAAGACTAAAACTGAAGATTCTAAAAATAGATGAAATAACTTCTCTTATTAGAAATCTATCTAATAGAATTTCCAAGATTGAGACTCAACCTAGGACAGTTCCACAAATAGTTACTAGACCCCAAAATCAAAATTAAGGTCACTATAGAAGGAATCCACAATTACAAATTATTCAGAAACCTAGTAATGATCAGTAGGTTCCCACTCCTTTACTAATAGATGACCAGCAACCTGATGAAAATACTATGACTATTATTGAAGATATAAATAACATGGATACTTCTTCTAATCAAACAGTTATGATTCCTCTCTCACAACAAAATCAAGTTCAAGAAGATCAAGAATCCTCACAGGTTTCTAAATACCATGCCTTCTATAAATTTTTAATTGCAGAGTTGAACAAGAGATATGATCTTAGGCCTAGAGCTCGTCCTGGAAGACCTCCTAAGGAGACCCAAATAATTGAACCTCGTACCAAAGCTATTGAAACTCAAACAACTCATATGCGACCATTAAATCAGTTAATTGATACTGCTCAGAATGATAAAAAAGCTTTGACTACATTTAATGTTGAAAAAGAGTTGGAAAGAGTTAAAATCCCAATTCCACTTTTAGAACTTTCTAAAAACCCTGGGTATAAAAATCAAGTCTCCAAATGGATACAAACACCTCGGTTGATGCTGAAAGTGATATCATTAATCTGCAAGATGAAAAACCAACAGTTTTCTTTGGTCCTAGTTCAGATATGATAGATGAAATAGTGCCTCCTTTCTATGTAACTCTTAAGAGAAATGATTACATGTTATACAATTGTATGCTTGATTCGGGAGCATCACATAACCTCATGTCAAAAACTATCATGGAACATTTGAAACTTGACATAACTAGATCCTATCATGACTTGTATACCTTTGATTCTCAAAGGGTACCCTGCTTAGGATTGATTAAGGATTTAGTAGTCACCCTTGCCCAAATTCTAGTGAAAAGTGTAGTGCTTGATATAGTTGTCACAGATATACCTCCCAAATTTGGAATGCTCCTTTCTAGGTCTTGTTGTGCCAAATTAGGGGGAACTCTTCAGATGGATATGTCTTATGCCACTATTCTAGTTTATGGGGGAGAACAACTAAGGTTATATAGAGAGGTAAGATTTGTGCACACTATTTGCAAAATAGACCAACCAAGTAACCATCCCATATATGCAATTGATCAGGATTCTGGTTGTTTTCAACTCTCTTCAAACCAAATTCATGAAACTTAGGTTAAAATAGAAGATGTAATTGAAAGTCCTATACCAAATATAAATAATGTATGGAAACTATTTTTTTATGTTTCTTGTACAAAAGATGGGGCAAGAGTTGGGGTAGTTTTAATTTCACCAGAAAAATAAAATATCACCCAATCATGCAAACTTGACTTCAAAGTTACCAATAATGTGGCTGAATATGAAGCTTTCCTTTTGGAGCTGCAATTAGCCAAACGCTTAAAGGTTCAAAACTTAAGTGTTTTTATTGATTTAGAACTTATTGTCAAACAAGTGAGAAATATTTACCAAACTAAGCATCCTAGACTTAGGTCTTATTCAGTTGAAAACTTCTTTGATGCTTTTAATTTGACTTATATTTTAAGAGATCAGAATATTCATGCAGATCCCTTAGCTGTTTCTGCTAGTTCATTTAAAATTCTTGATCAGACCAATGTACTCTATCAAATACAAGTCAAGTACAGACCATCCATCCCAGACAATCTAAAACACTGGCATATATTTGAAGATGCTGAACATTTGAAATATTTTCTACAAGTTATAGATGATATTTCAGTTCTACAATTTGATGAAGATAGAATAGAAATAAATGAAAATGATACTTCAAATTTCAATTCAAAAATTGTTGATCATGACATTATTCAATTGTCTAACAATTGTATTCCCAAAGGCCTCATTCCTCTAGAAAAATTGTTTGATCAAAATGATGTCCACAGAAACCCTCGGTCCATTTCTTCACAAGATGACATAGAAGAAATTAATATTGGAGCAGATGATGATATTAAAAACATCAAAATCTGTGCATCTGTAGATCCTGAGATCAAAGCTCAATCTTAAGTTACTTCAAACTTATAAGGATGTTTTTGCATGGACCTATGGTGATCTAAAAACCTATGATACTTCATTAATACAGCATAAGATTCCTTTAAAGCCAGAAGCAGTTCCTTATCAACAGAAACTTAGGAGGACCAATCTAGCTCTTCTACCAACTATAGAGAAGGAAATTAAGAAAATCCTAGATGCCTAGATCATCCTCCTTCTTAGATATTCTAATTAGGTTGCAAACTTAGTTCATGTTAGAAATAAGAATGGAGAAATTAGACTTTGTGTAGACTTTAGAAATTTTAACAAGGCATCATTAAAAGACAACTATCCTCTACCCAAAATGGATCAGTTACTTCAAATAGTTTCCAGAGCACAAAGAATTTTTATGCTTGATGGTTTTTCAAGCTATAATCAGGTGAATGTTGATTGAGTAGACAAAGAGAAGACATCCTTTACTACACCCTGGGGTACATTCATGTATGCTAGGATGCCATTTGGCTTAACCAATGCTGGAGAAACATTTCAGATAACCATGGATGTAGATTTTGTGGGTCAGGTAAATAAATTTGTAGTCATTTATCTTGATGACATAAATGTTTTTTCTAAATCTAATCAGAAACATCTAAAGCACTTGATGAAGGTTTCTGACATGTGTAGAAAATTTAGAATATCATTGAATTCTAAAAAGTCTCTATTTCCTATCCAAGAAGGTAAACTGCTGGGCCATATAATTTCAAAAGAAGGAGTAGTGATTGATCCCAAGCATGTGTCTACCATTGAAACATTGACCTTGCCTAGAAACAAGAAGGAGATTCAGGCTTTTCTAGTCAAGATTAATTTTTTAAGAAGATACATCCCAAATTATGTTGAGATTGTAAAAGATATAACTGACATGCTCCAAAAGGATCATGAAGTTAAATGGACTGCCTCTTTTAGGAATGCCTTTGATTAGATCAAGAAAGCTATCTCTGAATCTCCCATCTTGGCCAGCCCTGATTATGCTAAACCATTCAGTATCTTTTCCTTTGCTTCATAAAAAACCCTTGCTCTTGTTCTACTACAAAAGAATGAAGATTCCCATGACCAACCCATAGCCTTTTTCTGTAAGGTTATGAGATATGTCGAGCTTAAGTATGACATAATTGAGAAGCAAGCTTATGCCCTTATTCAAGCCCTGAAATCATTCAAGATGTAGATCCTACATTCTCCTATTATTTCTTATGTTCCTAACAGTGTTGTAACAATTGTTTTAACTCAACTAGACACTAATGGGAAGAGAGGTGGATGGATCACTCAAATATTGGAGTTTGATCTAACTATCAAAACTATAAAGCTAGTAAAAGGCCAAGGATTAGCTAAGCTTATAGCTGAATCCAACTGTAAAGTGCTCGAAATCAATTCTATTTTAGAAATACAAAGGAAGAATCCATAAGAACCTTCCCTTCATCCTAAAGAAAATACTCCACAAGAACCTTTCCTTCGTCCTGGAGAAAAGAATCCACAAGAACCTTTACCTTCAAATCAGATCAGCCTTATACATTGATGACAAATTTCTGTTGTCAGATTAGTACCAAGACACTGCAAATTTCTTGATCAATTTTGAATGTCCAGCATCATTCTCCAAAAGCCAATGTAAAACTCTCAAACTAAAAGCAGACAATTATTGTCTCATAAATGCAAATTTGTACTAGAAAGACCCACTAAATATTTTGTTATTATGTTTAATAGAATCAGAAACTGAAGGAATCACTGACTAGTTTCATACAAGATCTTGTGGAGGATATTATGCTTGGAGAGCAACATCATATAAGATATTAAGGGGAGGATTTTACTGGCCAACATTGTTCTTACAAGTAGGAGCAAAGGTCAGAGGATGTGTTCCTTGTCAAATGTTTGTTGGTAAGCAAAAATTGGCAGCTCTTCCATTGGTTCCATCAATAGTCTCAGATCCTTTTAGTCATTGGGGATTAGATTTTATTAGAGAGATTCATCCCACTTCAAGTAATTAGCATAGATGGATCCTCACTGCAACAAACTACTTCACTAAATGGGTGGAAGCAATTCTAGTTAGAAATGCTACTAATTCAGTAGTAATCAAATTTATTGAAGAGAACATCTTATCTAGATTCGGTTGCCCAAATCAAATTGTCACTGATAATGCAGCATCTTTTTCTAGTTATAAAATGATTGGGTTTTGCCAGAAATATCATATTTTGTTACATCATTCAAATCCATATTACCCACAAGGTAATGGCCTTGTTGAATCTTGAAATAAAAGTCTAGTAAAGGTAATCAAAAAGACTCTAGCAGGTCATAAAAAGAATCGAGACTCTCATTTAATTTATGTAGTATGGGAAAATAGAATTACTCCAAAGAGATCTATTGGAAAATCTCCTTTCTAGTTAGTTTATGGGAAAGATGCAATCTTCCCTACCAATTTGGCCTTCCCTATTGTAAAATTCTTGCAGGATTCAACAGATGAACCTGATGATTTTTCAAGGAGAGTAAATCAAATTATTGAACTAAATGAAAACAGAGATGAAGTTCAATACAAATTGAAAAATTATCAAAGTAAGATGAAGAGCCTTTTTGACAGAAGAGCGAGGGAAAGGGACTTCAAGGAAGGTGATATAGTTCTAATATGGGATGCAAGGAGAGAAGAAAAGGGAAAACATGGCAAGTTTGACAACTTGTGGTTTGGACCTTTAGCAATTTCTGAAGTGAAGGGAAACAACACTTTTGTGCTATAAAATCTTGAGGGGCTATATTCCACTTATCCTGTAAATGGAAGGTTTCTCAAACATTACATTCAGTACTAAGAAGTTGAAGTAGATTTCATTACTTCCATTGCTACCATTGTACAAACTCTGGTTTCTTTTACTTTTCAAGCTGTCAGTGTGATTTTTTACAGCAAAAGACTCCATATCTTGAGGAGAACGCACATGGATCTACAGGTTCTCTGCATTCTACAGCAGAAAGAAGTCCCTAGTTAGAGCCAATGTTGTAGCATTTTTTGGTTTTGGTAAGATAGAATTAATTAGTCAAAAAATGAAAATATTTTTTAAAAAACATTAAGCTAGGATATGGACAAAAAGAATAATGAATAAAAATGTTAGGAAATATTTTCATAACATGTCCATATGAAAGAAAATGTTAGAATATATGCCCTAAAAAATGAAGGAAAAAATAAAATGTTAGGTTAGAGAGAAAAGCAAAAAGCAACAAACTCTGAAAGTGTGCAAGTCCAAGTGCCACTACTTTTTACTTTATTATGCAAAATAATGGTTGTGTGCAGCTTGTCATAATTGCCACAACCCATGAGAGTCAAATAGTTTAATCTTGACTAGTTCATGCTTTAAATTTCATGTTTATAGTTAGAGAATAAAGATCTAGCCAAACTGTTTAACCTTGGCAGATCAGTAGTTAGGTAAAGAATAATAAGGAGCTCATCAGTTTAATCTGAGCCCTTGGATGTTATAAGGTTAGAATTAGATAGTTTGTTTTTCAAAAGAAAAATGAAAGAAAAGGGTCTGCTAGCTTAAATGCACCCAATTAAGTGAAGAAAAAATGTTAGGGTAAGTAAAGGGTAGGTAGAAGAAACGTTGTAGAAGTACAAAGTTGATTGAGGCATAAACACATTTATCATGCTTGATCATGTTTTGCAGTGTGCAGGAGTAGTTATGAAGGTGAAAAGATGTTCACAAGTTAATTTGGTTAACTTCCCCTCATTTCATTTGACCCTCCACTACATACTTACTAATTTCCTCATTTTCCCTCATTTCTTTCTAAAATACCCTTTTGCCTTCATTTTTCCCTTTCCCCTTGGTTTCACACATTTTTCCTAGAAAATTTACCTTCCAAACTCATTCCCCTATCTAGAAACCCCTTTTCCCTAGTGTGAAACCCAATCCCCTTTGAAGAAATCACTTTCCCTTGTAAATTCCCTAAAAACCCATCAAAAACCTATAAAACCCCTTATCCTAAGTTTTATTCCCCCCTCCACTTTATTTAACAAACCTCTGCAAATTACCTTTTTCCCAATATAAGAACTCTTTTAACCCATCACCCTTGGTGTGGTTAAATAAGCCCTGCAGTTGTTAACCTGGGTCCCACTCCATAAACCCGTGCATTAATTTTTAACCCGCTTATGTTTAAACCCCGCTTATTCATTAAAATAATTACAAATCCTTTGTAATTATTCCCCAGGCCCACTAATCTCCACGCCTTCTCCCTCTGTGCATCTCGACCGCGCGATAGTTGTCCGGTCACCTGCTCTTAGATCTAATGATCCACAGCCATATCGCACACTCCCAATCTTCGATCTTTAAAGGCCCGAGAGCACCCCAGATTCGTGGTTTTACTCAGGCCCCTCGTGGTTAGATGTCATTCCCACGTTAACTTGCATGCCCTCGGAGAAAAACCACCCCATGGCCAAAAGCGGTGTGATGAGCCTCTGAAACCGCTCCCCACGTATGGTAAAACCATCCATTGTTCACTTTTTCTCTTTTCATCCATTTACATAGTAAAACCTTTATAACCCTCTTGTGCCACCCTAATCCTCTCAACCGATTTAACCACTCTTTACCTCCCGAAAACGCTTTGGACTCCATCCACTGACCTTTCAACTTAAATGAAGCCATTGTGGCCCTCCCTGTCAACCTGTGTTTTTCTTAACAATTGTAGTATTTTGCAAGTGATTAGCAAAAGATCAGGAGACCTGGATAAACTGTTTTTATACCAATTAAAACCCTGTTTGTTCCATATTCTCAAGAAATGAATTCAAACGATTTTCTTGTATAAACATAAATCGGGTCAAAACCAAAGATAGAGCATTAGAAATCATTTACATAGTAAATGTTAAAACAGAAAATTTACACAGTTAAAAGACAAACAGATGATCAATATCCAAAATACCTGATGCTGAGACATTAAAAAAAAAAAAAAAACTAAACTAAACTATTAACTTTTGAAATACACAGTAAAAACTTGAAATGTATAGCAAAAGTAAAAAGGCGCAGTAAAGGATATTTATAGGTCCACAAGGGCAAAGAGTATCAGATGAAAGGCCATAAGTAAAAATGACATCCAGCGTGAAGATCAAACAGCCAAGCAGCTTAAAGGGCAAAATATCAAATACCAAAGCCAATAGAACCTAAATAATACGGACAGTAAGCAGCAGTTCAATAGTTGTCTCTATCTTCTTGCATGAAGATATTTCCTTTTCCTAGAATAAATCCTTAAACAGTTTAGGATATTTTCTTAAATCTACTATTGTATAAATAACTCTCTTCTCGAGTTATTAAGGGTTCATTGTTCACCATTGAACTAGGTTGACCATTGAAAGAGAGTTCACCCTTGAAAAAGCATTTGTAAACATTTGATGTACTAGTTTTTCTAGACCCTTAATACAAAGCAAAGGATTCTAAATTCAGTTTTACACAATTTGTGTTTCTTGTAAGTTTTTCTAGTATTACACATTATGTTTTCTTCATATTCTTATGTCTTAGGGAGAAACCTAGGTAGGAATAATTGTGTGTAAATCTATTCCTATAAGCTTCTGAAGTGATAATCATTAAAGGGAATGGATTAATGAATTGTGTGTTTAATTAATTCCCTCTTAATCAATAAATCATCAGCATCTTGTTGTAAGCATAAGAATATTCTCTTGAACATTCTGAACATCGCTCAGAGGTTTTCATACTTATGAGAATCTAATTTTCTGTTTGAAAATTGTGATAATCATATTAATTTTTGTTTCTACTCATCACTATTCAAGCTTTATCACTGTGTGAAATTTTATAACAGCCCTCTACTTTGGGATTGATATTATTCAAAAGGTTAGGCATTACAGTGTTATATCTATTTCATTCATTGGTCTTCCAAATTAAAACAAAAACCCCAAAAAAAATTACCTTAGATGCTCTGGCTTGATTGATGGCCATTATCAACATAGAGGTACAACAAATCATTAATTGGTTTCAAACAATGACTAAAATTTACATATATATGACTTTTAGTAGCTAATTTACAGTATCTTATAACACAACCAACATTTTGGTCATATTTCTTTGGTCATTAATTGGTTTTCTGAGATGATCATATAGTAATATATTTTGTTGAATATTTGGTCATTAATTGTGGCAATTAATGACTAAATCAATAACTAAATTAATGACCAAATTTATGACTAAATATACTGCTAGATGACAAAATTGAGACAATCAATTAATGACTAAGCTAAAAAAGAATAAAAGTTGGCCGCGTTATAACATACTGTAAATTAGCTACTACTAGTCACTAACTAAAAAATAGTCATTTATATGCAAATTTTTGTCCTTGTTTTAGTAACTAATTAGCCATTTTGTACTAGTGTACCCATTTCATTAATAAACTCTACAACTTATTGCTTTGTAACAAAATAATTACAAGCAAATCAATAGATAAAGAATATGTTTTGATTATGAAATATCAAAGGGCTTCTTGGTGGAGCAATTCATTTGAATTTATTGTTATTAATGTTGTGAGAAAAATCATGTCTATATTGGTCTTCATCTCCTTTCTTGATGTTGCCTTCATTATTGAATGAGCTCTTGGTAACCCATCATAGCTTTTAGGATATTCTTCATTTTCTTTTTCTCATGGCTTTGTGCTTGATTCTCCCTTGGAGATCTTACAATTTTCCTTGTAGTCAGGACCTATTTTGATAAAAGGTGAACTATGCATGTGAGAATATCATCCAGGATTTCAATATTCTTTCCAAAATTCAATATTTAATTAAATTAAGCATTTTCTTTCTCTAGTTCCTTTCTCAAGGAAATAAATTATGCTTCTAGATTTTCACAATCTTTTTCCTTTTATTTCAACTTTGTTCTCACTACTTCTATCCTCTTTTCCAATTCTATTTGTGTCTCCAATATGGAAACTATTGTTTCATCAACATCAAGATCCTTTTACTTCTAATATTTATGAAATATCTTCTTCTTCCTTTTGATCTTTCCTTTGATTCTATCTATTTTTCTATGGAACTAACAAGTTTTTCTTTAATCTTTACTTCTCCATCAAGATCATCATCCTTTGAATATTTTTTCTCTTCTTGATTTTTTTCATCTTCTTTATTAGTAGTATTTGCATCAATGGCTATGAAAATAAGTTCTTCTTTGTCAATATTATATGCATATGAATCTCTCTCTTCTGAGGAGCTACTATCTACTCTGAAATAGGAACCTTTTTTCTTGGAATTCTTTCCTCTTTTGTGTTTGTAATACTTTCTTCCATTTTCATGTTATTCTTCATTATCATTGTCCTCACAATTTTCATATGGAAATTTAGCAGCAAAATTCTCTATTTTACCAAAACTAAAACATTTGAATGGTAGCTTACCTTTGTATTTTTTGGATCCTCTTTTTAACTTTCTCACAAATTGTGCTTCTTCTTCATTTGCTTCATTGTTGGAATATTCATTGACTTTAAGTTTTTTTTTCTTCTTTGAAACTTTGAAATTTTCTTCCTTCATAGTTGACTTTCCTTTTAATGTCCTCATTTCATATGCAGTGAGAATCCCATGTAGCTCATTCATATTCAAAAAAAAAAAAGAAAATCCAGATCCTTTATTTCTTCACCAAGTCCTCTAATAGTATTTCCAAATCTCGTTTACACAAAAGGGGTAGGCTGAAATATCTTCTTCATCATTCATCTTCAATCTCTCAAACTATTTCAGTGGGTTTGAATATTTTTCATCTTCACTTTGTTCTCTCCTTTATATATTGTTTGATGTTTGTCCCAAATTTCCTTTACATATTCACAGTGCATTTCTTTGACAAACACTAATTCTGATAGGTCATACAAGATGGCATTCATGTCTTTCGCATTATTTACACAATTCTTCTTACCATATTGATCAGATGGAGGAATATATAGATCTTTATAACCTTCCACTACATATTTCCAAGTGTCAAAACAAAGAGACAATATATATTTCCTCATCCTTACCCTCTCATAGTCATAATTTGTTCCATTGAATAACAGAGCTATGCTTATGAAAGAACCTTCATGATTGACCATTGTCCCTTTGAGATATCCCTTCCAATTGTGGGACTAATTCTCAAGGAACTTAATTTGATACTAATTGTAGGAGACTTATACTAAGAATGGTTCTAAATCAATATAAGATCATATTTTAATTATTTAAAATTCATGATTCATAACTAAACAATCTCAAATATGGAACACAAAATATAAATGAAAAAAACTTTATAATTCATCTTTATACACACCAACTTGCTAATACAAACTTTGTAGGAACCAACCTCTATTACAAACGTTTTAGGCACTAACCTATAGGAGACACCAATCCCCCCTTGTAGCAATATTTATAGGTACCATTCTATAAGAAAAACAAATCCCCTATGCTAAAATATTTCTAGTCACCAACCTACAAGAGACACATATCCCCTCTGGTGGAATATTTGTAGGCACTAACCTATAGGAGACACTAATTCCATATATTGAAATATTTTTAGGCACCAACCTATGGGGGACACCAATCCCCTCTACTACAATATTTGTAGGAACCAACCTATAGGAGACACCAATCCCCTCTATTGCAAGATTCCTAGCAACCAACCTAAAAGAGACACCAATCTCGTCTACTACAAATATTCATAGGAACCAACCTAATTCAATTAGTATTATTAATACTTATACCTTCATCAATATCTTAGTGATCTAAAACTTGTCATGGATATACCACTAAATAGTGACAAAATTATACGTAAAATCTGAAATCTATATTGTGAGGGTTATTTTCCTTAGACTTATCGATTTATTAAGTTATTTCATGCATAAATATATAAAATGAGTAAAATAGAGAATAAACAAAAATAAAATCACTTTCAACCATAATAATACATGATATCATTTGGGAAACCCTTATGAGAGAAAAATCTAGCTAGAAGGTGAGGTTGTGGCCTATGGTATAATACAGTGCTCATACCTTCTCTATTCACTCTCAATTTCTATACTCATCTATGGAACAAAATTCACTCAGATAGAATGAAACCTCTTTTCCTCCTAGTTGTATGGTTACAATATAGCTCGATGTCCAACTAGGCATTAAACATGACCCATTCAACCATCAATATGAGTTAAAAATTGACCCTTATAGAGTTTTCTTCAAAGTGCTAATGTGGCTATGCCATTTTCCATGAGTAATAGGGGATGATGTGGCATCCTCCTAAATTATGGTATTCAAACTTGATAGGTCAACTTTCATGAGGCATAACTTTCTCATACAAGCTCCAATTGAGGTGAATCTTGCATCATTAGAAAGCTATTGGTGTGTATATCATGGAATCTAGGTCCATATTATAATTGGGACCATGAAAGTGATCATCTAAGGCCTCAAAATATCTCCTTAATTTTTCACCTGAAATTTTCCATACTAGGACCACCAATTAAGATGCCCTGCACATTGATTCCTTCAAATTATCCACTCTAAAGAATCGAAATGGATGAAAAATAATATATTGATATAATTTATATTAGTTATATACTTCTTATTTCATCAATTGTACTTCTTGTTTTAGCCTTTGCTAGGTTTACTCCTTGTTTCTTCTTTCACTAGGTCTCCTTCTCCCAAAACGTATTGTTTTTGGCCTCTTCCTAAGAACAAAGCTGTACAAAATGTTGCATATCCAATTTTTAAAGTCGAGTTCTAAAAAATTTTCCTAAGGCACCTTTTTATATCTCCTTGGATCCATGAAATTTTCACATTCTAAAAAATCATAGAAAATAGGTTAGAGAAGAAATGCTAGACATACTTGTTTAAATTTAATTTCAAGACTATTAAGTAACCTTAACTTCCATTGGGAATATCTCTAAAATTATCATGAAATGAAGTCTGAAATTTATACCATAGTTACTTAGATATCATGCTTTTGTCTCCTCATAAAAAAATTGTAGCAAAAATGCCAAGATGACCTATTTGAAGCAAATTTCAAGAGCATTCAAGAACCCTAGCTTCCGCAAAGTATATCTCTAAAATTAAGAAGAAAAAAAAGTATGAGTTTTATAAAAAAGGTATTTAAAATATCTCCCCTCTATGTAATCCATGTTTCATAATATGAA
Source organism: Pinus taeda (assembly GCA_000404065.3). Taxonomy (NCBI): domain Eukaryota; kingdom Viridiplantae; phylum Streptophyta; class Pinopsida; order Pinales; family Pinaceae; genus Pinus; species Pinus taeda. Next base: position 146,476 of record APFE031364995.1, read on the forward strand.
ACATGCTAGATGAAAAGTTACAATGTAATAGCCAAGCTATCTTATTTGAAGCATATTTTAGGAGAACTGGGGAACCCTAAGTTTCTTAGAGCATATATCTGAAATTACAGCAAACCAAAGTCTGAAATTTCTACCACAAGTACATCAAATGTATAATATACTTGGTTCCCTAATGCTCGATTAAGGATACAAGATATCAAAACAAAATCTTATTAATGACCTTAACAATCATATCTAATACCACTTGTAATATACCCAGTTCCCTAAATGAATGACAGAGGTTATGGGGTACCCAAAATTTTATTTCTTTTTTTTTACAAGCTTGATAATAACCTCTAATAAGTTTTTTTTCTCTTTACTTTTTCACATACCCCTATTAAATTTATTCTATCCACACTTGTAAAAACTGTATATTCATCTCTCATACATTATGTCAAACACTTTACATGTAAACCTTTTGTCAAATACTTTGTATACAACCAATTAAGTAGTCTTTTTCCTATAAAAAATTTTCAAACATTTAGTATGAAATCAAATAAGAAACATTTCTTTGATTCCACTTGTAATATACTAACTTAAATATGCCACTTAATCATGCAACTTTTGATTTCTATATTTTAGGTATTCTATTAAACACTTTGTATGCAAATTGTAATAAAACACCTTTAACACATTTATTCAAATGTTTTTCATGCAAATAGGAATATATATGCTACAAAAATACTATCATACAACAATGATAACATATAGAATTACTATTTCCATCCACAAAAAAAGTATTTTCATTAGGGAATTTCATTAAAAAGTTTGTATGCAATGAAGCAATAAACCATTTAAGCATTTCTTTAAACACTTTGCATGCAAACTAATATAGAGACTTACTCAAAGAATATATCTTAAATTATATCATTCCAAGTTCTAAAAATTGAACCAACTGTTTAGTGGGATTTCCCCTTACTATGGTCCAAGTTTCAACCTTTGGAACCTCCCAAATGAAACATTATAGAAAAAATTCCAACATGACCTGTTTGATGCATTATTTTAAGAGCATCTAGAAAGCTTAAGTTCCTCTCATCATATATCCTAAAATATCATGATCCAAGATCTGAAAGTTGGTTCAGTTGATCAATGGGATTTCCCCTCACTATGGTCTAAGTTTCAGGGTCTAGAACCTAGCAAAAGAAAATTTATAGAAAAACATCAAACATTACTTGTTTAAAATGCATTTAGGAAGCCCAAATTCCTCTGATCATATTTCCTAAAATTCCACGAACCAAGATCTGAAAATTGGATCAAATGACCAAAAGGATTTTCCTCACTATGGTCCAAGATTCAATTTCTAAAACCTCCCATAAAAAAGTTATAGCCGAAATGCCAACATGACATGTTTAAAGAAGAATTTAGGAATCTTATCCTCCACAATGAGTGATGCTCCAAAATTTAATAAATATAAAAAGCTACATCCAAATAGTATTATAGCTACAACCATGATAAATTTCTTGAAATGTAAATGCATGTACTTATAAATTTGTTAAAAGTAGTATAATAATCATGCATGTCACCAAACTATCTATTACAAAAGTATCATTAACGCATAAATAAATGGTTATCTATTGCAGCTATAAAAAGACTAGAAACAGAAGTAGAGCGAGCCACACTCCACCCCAACATAAGATTAGCTGTGCTATAATTTTCTCACAACTGCTCCTACCCCCCCCCCCCCCCCCCATTCTAGATATTGATTCCTTGAGGGAAAATCTAAACTCATGGATTTAAAACACAAATTTCAAACTAGAATTAATACAAAAAATGAAGGCCACTCTCCTTCACACACAAGAAAAACTCAGCCTCTATGACATAATTTTTCACTCGCAACTCCTAATTAGTCACAAGGTTTGAACCCCTAGTTATGCCACCATTTCTCTTTCCAAATCAAATTTATGATTGAGTGAGAGAGGGAGATGTGCGAGAGAGTAATAGAGGAGATAAAAACTAGAAGTGTAAGTACTAAGAAGAAGAACCAAGAACTAAGTACCCCTTGATGGTTTCTCCTTATTATTTTTATAATCACACCTTGAGGCTTCATATTCCCAATCGTTTTCTTGGGATTACCAACCATCGTGTCAAGGGAAAATAATATTTATTCAAGCAAGACTAGGATTTTCCCCACCCCCTTACATGTTTTCCTCCCTAGTCAATTATTCCCCCTCCCTAATGAATCGTGATCTATTGGTTGTCCCCCTTCTTCAGTTCTAGCATTTCTATTAATAAAAATAAACATTACATCATATAATAGAGTTTGAAATCATAGCATCAATGTTGACACCCTAGCATTATATGTTCTTAATTTTACATTACAAAATTTGGGGTAATGAAAGGGATGTCACAAATTTCTCCTATATATCTCCTCCATTTTTCATGGTTGGAAGAATCCTAGAAGAAAATTTACAGTGAAAATTCTTAGCTCACATGTTTGAAGTAAATTTCAAGAGCATTCAGAAAACCTAAATTCCTCAGAGCATATCTCTAAAAATACAATAAACCGAAGTCTGGAATTTCTACCACATGTGCATAAGTATCCCCTCTCTATCTCTTCCACATGTCATGGTCTAAAACATGCCAACAAAGAAATTATAGTCAAAAGTCCAAGCTAACAAGTTTGAAGCAAATTTCAGGAGCGTTTAGGAAGCTTAACTTCCTTAGATCATATTTCCAACATTACAACAACCAAATTATGAAATTTCTACCATATGTCTATGCATAAATCCCTCTATAGCCTCTAAGTTTCACAATTTGAAACATCACAAAAGAAAATTTATGGAAACAATTCCAAGATAACTTGTTCGCTCCACAAATCACATTTTTGCTCCACTTTTAAGACCCCACGAGTATTCCCCATCTTCTATTGTGCACCTGGTATATTTTCTTGCTTGGATGAACTTCAACTATACTCATGTATCCTTTGTTTATAGTGTTTCTATGTTCACTTATGGGACAAAATTCTAAAACCGGTTGGAACAACCTGTAGTTTATGGTTGGCCTAACTTGATAGAATATTCCATAACTCCTCATTCTTATGGACTTATAGGGAGTGCCATATGCCATTGGAAATGTGTAAGAATAATATATTACACCATAAATATTGTGCTCCTATTTGACCTAGTAATTTAGAGTAAAAATATACTTCAAATATAGGGTATCCAAATAGGGCATTAAGAAAAATTAGGTATCCAAACAATACTCATCTCGCAATATTTATCTCTAACATATTTATTCTCCTCCTATCTTTATAATCAATAATAAAAAATATTTCCAACAAGCCTAAGGCATCACACTCCACAATGAAGGTTTTTGCGAATTTATTTGTGGCTAGGACAAGAGTTGTACAAATATCCTCTTTAAGCTTCTCAAAATATTTGGTTTCTTCTTTAGTCCAAGAAAATTCTTCCTTGTTCTATAATTTTTTTAGACGTGCTTTTATTTGACCATAATTATTGACAAATTTTTAGTATTATCTCTTCAATCCTAAGAATCCTCTTAGTTTCTTCAAGGTCTTGGGTATTAGCCATTCCCTAATACCTTTGATTTTATTAAGGTCCACTTTGACACCTTCATGAGATACCCAAACATTCCACTGCTTGATCCCCAAATGTACACTTGGAAGGATTTGCTACATATATTTTTTCTCTTCCACTATTGTTAATACCTTGTCAATATGTTATACATGTGCTTCCTCATATTTATTGTAGATAAGTATGTCATCAAAAAATACTAACACAATTTTCTATGAAGATTTTGAAAATAGAACTCATCAAGCTTTGAAATGTTGAAGGTGCATTAGTAATTCCAAATGGCGTAACCAAAAACTCATAATGACCTTCATATGTTATAAAGGTTGTTTTGGAAATGTCTTCTTACCTCATTCTAATTTGATGATATACAAAATAGAGATCCAAGTTAGTAAACGAAATTTCTACATTAAATGTTTCTAATAATTCCTCAACAACAAGAAAAGGAAACTTATCTTTGATTTTCATTTTGATGAGTTGTTTGTAATTTGGACACATATGCTATGAATCACCCTTTTTTATAATCATCGTCACTAGCGAAGATAAAGCACTCTCTTTAGGTTGAATTGTGTCATCATTTAACATGTCTTGAACCATACACTCAATCTCCCTCTTATGTGCATATGGATATTTGTAAAGCATGATGTTAGGTGTTTCACTTCCAATTTGCAAATGAATAACATGGTAATTATTTTTAGGTAGAAAGCCAAAAGGAATCTCTAAAATACCTTGGAATGTTGTTGATAACTTTTTGGAGATCCACTAGAATAGAGCATATAAGTTTTTAAACATCCAATGAACACAATTGTGAAATTATACCATAGTGTATCTTTTTTACTGATTTTTTATGCTATTGGAGCTTATCACTTTAGAATGTTTCCCTTATATACATTTAAGCTTAATTTTCTTTCCTTCTCAGGAAAATCCCATGAAAATATCTTGAAAAATAAGGGCCACTATTCCCAATGATTATAACCATTTGATCCCTAATGCAAAGTCAACATCACCCATTTGGATTGCAATTATGGAACTATCCAAAAAATACTCCCCCATATTCAACTTCATATTATGGCACTTCCCTGAACAATTCATGATACATCCATCTACAATCATTACTTAAAATTATAATGCTCGATATATAAGGCACTTGAGAAGTTTCTTCCAATTTGTAATTGGCAAAGTTATGGGTACTACCTGAATCAATCAACATTATTACTTTTGTATTATATGCCTCAATTTATTAGGTTGCAAATTGACTAGTTGTTTTTGTTCTTTCTGAGGGTATGGACCACATTAGTTTGTGGAGCATGGATATTGACCAATGCATGGCAATATATTATTGGAGTAGACTCTTATAGCTCTTGGTCTTGTGATTGTTCCACTTCTTGATCTTCTTCCTCTTCATAGTCTATGTAGAATAATTTCCTCTCATGCAATTTATGCCCCTTATTGTACATGTGTCACAATTGAAACATATCAGGTTTTCTCTTCCTTCATCCATTTGTTGAGGTGTAAACCTTATTGGTTGATTCAATTTAGGAAAGGGAGCATAATGTTCTCCATACATATTAGTGACCACTCTTTTAAAACCCAAATTTTTACATTCAACTTTCTTGGCCAAATTGAAAACATGCCCTAGGGATTTAAGATCAAAGAGACAAACAATTTCATTTAAATTTCGCAAAAAAATGTCTAACACGTTATCCTATGAAATGTTCATTGCCCTAAGGCTCAACGTTTGGAATTGTTGAATGTTCTTTGTAATTAAAACTTTTTATCAAAGATTTACCAGTTAAGTAAATAATGTATTATTCTTATTATCACCATAGTGTCCTATAAATTCTTTTATAAAAATGGAATAATATACATTATAATCCTATTTCCATTCAAAAATCCATTGATGTCATACAAATTGATCTTATTCTAAAAACATGGATGCAATATTTACCCTTTGTAAAGTTGTCACTTGGTGTATATTAAAGTATTGATCCATCTATAATATCCATGTTATAGTATTGTTACCATCAAACTTCCTCATATAAATCCTTGGAATGAAGTAGTTCCTTGGACTTAACTTGAAGACCTAAGCATGTGGATCTTAAACTGAAAAATCATGATTATGTTTCTATGATTTAATATCGGTTCTCTCCAATTGTGATAAAATACTTCTTGTATGTGATTGAGTTCCTACACAATCGTTCTCCTTATTTTCATGATTTCCTCAGAGGTTTTGTAGTATAATGTTTTTTATTTATTCCTTGTTTTCATTCATGGATATTTTAATTTCTTCCTGTTGATGCCTCGAAAATCGCTGCAACAACATCGGGGAAAACCACCAGGTCCGGACCTTAAAGGCATCTCCTTTTCCGTATGGTGTGGTGGCTCCGACTGGAAATAATGGGACCAGTTTCCCACTAATGTATAAAAGGGAATGGATAAATCGTTGGTTCTTCTAATATATAATAATAATGGATGAATTATTTATTCTAAAAAGTAAAAATATGAACAACTATCCTATCCCGGGAAATTTCTGCTTTTAGTGTAATGTTTGATAATCTTTATCCACAAACAAGCATATAGATGACTCTATTGGTAAACAAAGACATTTACTCAGATGATAATTACTTTGTTCAAGTAGTTGAACAAAGTAATCATTAAAACATTATTACACTATCCTTTATATATCACTGACACAGATATGACTAAAAGAATAACGCTCCTTAAGCATTCAATAGCGAAAAATATAAGGACGGTTGTTAAAAAACATCTATATATCCAATGATAGCAAGATTAAACAAATGACGATTAACATGAAAGAATGAAACAAGAGCATAGATAATAGTACAATATGTTATTTGGATCACTCCCAATATCAATCACATTCAAATTCCTTCTTCCAACTTAGAAACACTTTCACATCAAGGAAATAGTGCACATCCCATCAAAGATTTCTTCGTTAAAATTCGAAATACTGGCCCAGTATTTATAAAAATATACCAGAAGCACAATAGTGCGACTTCTAGCTTTGAGTTTATACAAAAACTAAAGACCCTTTCTAAATGCATGAAAGGGCCTATAAATACTAATTTAGGCTAACTAATTTACAAAAATAAAATGTTATTAATTGGTACAACTAAATCATGAGTATCTTCTCGGCATACGCTTGTTTGCAGGCGACATCATGATTCATTGTTTCGGATGATCTCCCTTAGGCTTGAGCTGGCAGATATTAAGCACTGGTTGCAATTCTGGAGGATGAGTGAGCCGGGAATGTAGTTGGGCTGAGTATGTGGCATCGTTTATTTTGGGAATCATGCAACCAATCACATTAGTTAAACATTTGAGTGCGGCCCTTTGACTGTATGGTTTAACTAAGAAAAACCAAAAGGTATCCCAAGTTAAACTTTGGATGCCAGCAATTAATCTTCCATTCTTCTCCAATTCTTGATTGCATATTTGTTCCAATGCTTTGGCTGACGAAAGTTTACCTAGAGTGCACTGGGAAATCATGTTAGACAGATAAAGGGTGTCATTGATTAACTCAATTAAATTACTGGTAGATAATCTGCATCTTAAGGCTTCTCTCTCTACTTTCATTAATCGTGACTGCCATTCCAGGAAAAGGATTTCTTTGTGTGACTCTAAAATTTTAGGTAGATTCACGGCTTTCCCTTCACTGGTGTCTTGCCAAGCAAGGAAGTTGGTTAGAGTCTCATCGGCCTGTTCCAAATCTTTCCTAGCATCAGCTGATTTGTCAACTATTGATGCAGCAATCTCACAAAGGGGCTCAACAAGAGAAATGTTATGACATAGCAGTTTTATCTGTGTAACCAATGCTTTGTTGATCTAAAGAGCTTCGGACCTTAAATCTACTGGTTGCGGAAGACTCTTGAACTTTTCTACTTGGTGTGACAGTTGAGCAATTCGCTCGTCTTTGGTCTTCATCATTTGTTCATTCATTGTCTTTATCCTGGCCAATGCTTCGGATAATTCCTTTTGCTTTTGTACCGCGCTTGAGTCTATCCTCTATTTCTCCTCGATCAATTTCTTATTCAATTGATTGTTTATCTGTTGTTGTGTTGATAGTTGCTTTTCTAACTGTTCTATTTTCTGTTGTCTTTCGGACACTTGTAACTACAAAGAAAAAATTGTTTGGTCTCTTTCCTTAAGTAGATTGCTTACTTCCGAGGCTTTATCCATAGTGGTTGCCGAATAGGCTCCAGCATACTGAGAAAGTTTTGTAAGGTCATCGGAAGGGTTAAATTCTTCTTTCCACACCACATTAGTTGTCTCTGTTTGTGCTGGAAAAAGGGAAGATTGATCAAGTCTCCTCCTTTTCCTTTGTCTTTTTACTATAGCCTTGTGTTTGGGACTATAAAAGACGTCTAATGGTGGAATGTCTTCTATCTACAAAACAATCTGATCGGATGGATCCTTTGGAATTATTTCTACATCTGTATTGGTGGGTAGGCCACTAGTTCCTTCAATTGGAACTGTTGTTGTTGTCTCTTGACCGACTGTTACTTGAGGTGTGCTGAATCCTTGTGAAGTCTCAGGATTGCTAATAATGGAGTCAAATTGTTGCGACTCTTTGAGGAGTTTGGGATCAATTTGAGTCTCTAAATCAGTATATTCACTCTCATGTTTCTTTTCTGTCTCCCACTTTGTTTCTTGTTCTGGGTCTTTTCCCTTTTCAGGAATTTTCTCTGTAGCAGGAGATTTTTCAATGATTGGCGGTTCAGGCTTGCTTGACTGTGTAGTAGCTAATAAGTCAAGGGGAAGAGTTTGCAACCTCTGTTCTCTGAGCCTATTGAATTCTACCAGTCCTTCATCTCTGTATTTCATTCTCGCCAGTGTCTTCACCTGAAACAATGATTCTGCTGAAGAAAACAGGTCGTCAAACTCATCCTTTTCATGGTCAAACCTTGTAAGTTTGGCTTGTTCCAACACATTATAGGCAACCTTCTTTGGATCGAATTGCTTGTTAAGGATGGTTGCAAGATTGAGCATTTTTATTTTTTTTGCCTCCTTCTCCGCATGTTTGTAATCATGTAGGGTGTAAATGCCGCACTTCAAAGGAAATGAAGGCCATGCCTTTTTCTTAGAATTCCTAAGTGTTTTGGACGTTCCTGTTATTGTTATTTGGTAGGCTAACTCTCGAGCCAATAGCTTATCTGGTACATACAATGGGAGGACATGGGGTCTTGTGAGGCTACCATAAAACCCTTATATATGTGAACTTGTCTTCCCCAAGCCAATTCCCTACAGCAGTCAAGTCAATTTCTGCTTACTTGGAAATCCTTGGGGCAAGCTTATTAAAAATGGCATAATAGATAGGCAACATGAAACCATTACAGATTTGGTACAAGTGGTCTTTATAGTGTGCCTTCCATAACATCTAATGATAAATGTGGATTGGATTGGGGCCTTGTGCAGTCCATCTCCACCCAAGTATAGGATATTCAGAATTAAAAAAAAGCATATCCATAATATAAGCACTGTAATAAAAGGGGGGAATGATTCTAGTGTTTTTTCGTGCCTTAAATCTGAAGTCAAGAATTGCAGCGGCTATTTTATCAGACAATATGTTTGCCCAATCCATCACATAACTATTAACAGCCGCTTCCATTAAAGGAACCATTTCAATAGTGAATTTTGCAGAATCATGCATTCCCCATATTCTACACATCATTGCTCCAGCATAATAGTAAGGAGATGCTAGCGAATCGACAGAGTACTTAGCCGATGATTCATGTTTATGCTTTACGGGATTCTGTCTCCATTGCTTAATTGGGGCCGATTCGGTCACGTTCTCTACTGCGAATTTCTCCAGAAAGACTTTATTGTATGTCTTTTTAGGTGTAGGTAAATGATACATCTTTCTTAAGTCATCAGGCAGAATGAACCAAAACTTCTTTCATCACTTGTGTAAAATGTTCTATTCGTTACTAGAATTTCCTCAACCACCCATCTAATCACATCAGTGTATGGAAGAATTTTCTCCTGTGCTACTATCCTGTGCAAATATGAGTCGGCTAAATCTTTCAGGGTAGCTTCTGATTTATTAGTTGAGCCTGTACTAGCTTCTTCCGACACTTCCTCTGGCTCCTCTGCTTCAATTAAATTGTAGATACTTTGCCAACTTGTATTTCCAAGGCCAAGACATGTAGTGTCTAAAATCAAACCCTTTTTGCTTGGTCCTGGATCACTGGAGGGCTGCACTGTTGCTGTAGGAGCTGCTGCTGTCGTGGATCTCTTGGATTTCTTTCCCATTTGGTTTGAATTTGTTCTTTTGGTGGAGTTCTACGCAAGGAATGAAACCAACGTGATATAGAGAATAGGTAGTATGAGCCAATATGAAATAATTATATCAATTAGTGAATAATGAAAGATTATAGTGAAGCTACCACATATACAATCTAAGGGAAGATCTCGGCATAACTGCTTCATTAATTGGCCGCTTAACCTGTCAATCATGGTAAAGGAGTTTTAAATACCCATCATATCGTTTATATGCCGAATGATTGATTCAAGCATGGCTTGGATTTTTGGTGGATAATCATAAGTAAATCGGAATCGGTGATTAGTAATGTGAATGGGAAGGCTTTAACAATAATCCAAAATAATGCATGCAAACCTTTTTAAATATGTTTTGAAACTCGTGCCTTAATTTAATGTATCGCAATCAGGGATGGGCTCGGGTCATACTACTTATGTCATTGCAAAATCGCCGATCGCCGATGGTGATACACCTTATCGCATCGGGATATTTAAATGTGTCATAAACATGTGTTGTGTTACATCCTCCGATTGCCGATAGTGATATCGCATTGGAGAAATAAGGGAGGGTCTTTTATTACACTTGCTATTCACCTTTCCCGATATCCGATAGTTGTTTGCTTTTTGGATCGGAGTAAGTCAATGGGTGCATGCATTATGTTTTCTTTATTGTTGCGATATGCGATCTTGCGATCGCTTTATCGCAATAATAAAGAATTTTATATTTATTTACAGGACCTATTTCATTATAGTTCAAAAGGTTTATAATATAAAATTTCTATTGGACCTTTTGATGAAGAATTTTCTAATTATGAATTAATACCAATTTATTCACACATCTATGTTTAAAAGGGAACCATTTCGTATTATGATTTTAAAGAAAAATTTTATGAAATGGGGGGTTGTTGTAGAGCACAACAATTCCTTATTTTCATTCATCTTCTTTTCAATTCCATCCATTATTTCCATTTTAATATTTTCCTTACTTTCACCCATATTTTGTTCCATGTTTCTAACTAATCCTTTCACCTATGAAAATTCAACCTTTATAGCATCACTTTTTTGCATAAACTCACTTTCCAATGTGGATAACCAATACACAAAGTATTTTGTTTAGTCATGAGTCATGGATGAACCTTCAGGAGGTTTAATTGTTGTAGTATATTTTTATTCTTGATTTAGATACATGTAAGAAAATAATAGTAGTATTCTTCTTTATCAAAACTTCCAACCACCTAGAAAAAATGGATATTCTAATCAAAATTTATATCACTTATAACTTGCATAACTTTAAACCTTAATTTGGAGACTATCTAGATTGTTGACCTATGTCTTGATATATATTTGAGATTTGATCCCTTCATAATCTAAATTTTTGGCTTATATTTTGATATGTCTTATCTATATTTCTATAGATCTATCCAAAATTTAAAGTGCTGAGTGAAACTTTTGGTAACATTCTTAAAACTTGTTGATTTTTATCCTCTTCTAGAAACAGAATTTGAAAGGCTTACCACATGTCGAATTCTTCAAATAAAGCTCTAAATTTTTTACCTAAGGTACTTATGTATTTCGCCTCATATATCAAAAAAAATCACAATCTAAAGTATCCCATAAAGATGCCTATTAAAAAAATTCCAAGATCACTTATTTGAAATTAATTTTAGGACCATTCACAAACCTTAACTTCCATAGCTAATATCTCCAAAATTATAGTGGACCAAAATCTAAAATTTTTGTCAAAAATATATTGAGATTTTCTCTAAATATAATCAATATTTCATGGTTTGAATATTCAAAAATAATGTTATACTAAAAATTCCAAAATCACTAATTTGAAATTGATTTTATGAACATTCACAAACCCTAACTTCCATAAATAATATCTCTAAAAGTATAGTGAAAAAAATCTAAAGTTTTACTAGATATATCTAAATATGTATTCTCTACTTAATCAATATTTCAGTATCTAAAACATCCCCAAAAAAAATTATAGAAAAAATACCAATATGTCTCATTCGAAGCAGAAAAAAACCCTAGGAGCATAGCTATAATATAAAATTCTATGAATATATTCCTTAAAAATGATCAGAGGCCAACAATTATAGACTACTTCAAGGGTAACACTTCCTTTTACAATTAATACAATGTATACTATAATATTTGATCATCCTAGGACTAGATCTCTTTCATGCACATAAATAGGAGACAAAAGGTATAATTATAATAAAATGGTAAAATGAAATGTTTTGACCAACATAAAAACAAAATGTAATAACTCAATATTTATGGGTTAATAAGTATTTTTACGTTTAATATTGTGTTTGAAATATATAAGGCTTAACAAAGTGGATGCGAGCATGGAGAAAAGCATTGAGATTAGTGTATGGGATAGCAATACGACAAGATAATTTGCAATAACCCTTTCCAACCATTCAAAGGAAATATATTTTTCCTTTTCAATATTTAATAAGAAACATACAAGAATTATTACAAGGATCTATCAATGTGAATTAATCTTGGATAATCTAATCCACCACTTATTTCATAGGGGAGATATTTTTACAAAAGAGGAAGGTGAAATAAAAACACAATAAAAGTAACCAATGTCCCTTTTCGGAACAATTTGGTGGAAGGAGATTTGAAAAAAAATGTATTCAATAGGTGATTTAAAAGGGGGACTCTTTCTAGAATGAAAGAAGGAGGAGTAAGGCTAGAAAAATCTAATTTCATTCCTATGTATTTTTGTCAACTTTAATGAAAGAATGAAAGGCTCACGACGTCTTGGATGAACTAGGTTAGATGCATCAGATTATATCTATTAAATTATTGGGAGTTGGTATAATTTTATCATTGAATTGATATATGAGAAAATAATTTTCCATTTGATTATTAAAGTTCTTCAACTAGTCATTAAATTGGATATGCGGATGGATGTTTTGTTCTTTGAATAATTATTATTTGAAAACAATATGCATATGTTTAAGATTTTTTGAATTAACAAATTATTTATTTTGATTCAATATTTTATTATTTATCTTGTCTATGTTATGATTAATGTAAGCTTCTAGCTAGGATATTTAGAATTAACTTCTAATAATGATAGTTTAGATAAACCTATATTTAATTCTGTTAAGAAAAATAGTTTAATATCAACAATATTAAAAAACGATTTCAATTACTTAGGTGTCTAACTAATCACACACATTGATTGGAAGTCGCTACACCAAACAAGAGAATTCTACTTAGGATGTTCTATTGTAAAACTCTTCTCTTTTATTAGTGAAGGAATATTTCCAACTATTAACAATTTTGGTGCTAAAAGGAGGTTCAATCATACAAATGGAAAGTAGAGCATCACACACATAAAATTCATCTATATCCTCCCATGTATTATCTATGCGGAGAGTTCCAAACTCAAAACCGTCATGTGAAGTTTTAGAATTCAATAGATATGTCAATTTAGAACCTATCCTTTCAATCTTGGAATTTATGCTTTTGTTGAATACTAAACATGAAAAAAGGAGGTAAAGCGACATGAATATATTTGGTTACACTATGAAAATTTCAAATGACATGACCCAAAAGAAGTTCTCAAAAACCATTGTAAATTAGTATCATATTCTAAGTATTATCATCATGAAAAAATCCTTTTGATATTAATTTCAAGATGCTAAGGATTTTGAGGATGTTTTGAAAAGAATTAAAAATTTTGAATATAATAAAGAAAAGACAAAGTTATTCACCTTTCAGAGTGAAAGACAGATGCCATTTCAATAAATAAAGAAACAGATGATGGACAGAGAAGGAAGTCAAGAAGAAGAAATTACTCAAGGATTAAAGGATGATGAACAAGGAAAGGAATAACCTACATAAGGTACATAGGATATTGACCAAAGTAGAGAAAAGTATGATAAGCCTTCTGAAGAAGAAATGTCTACAATATTACAATCTCTAGGGGTTAGTGATAAACTTGTGATAGAAAGAAATCAAAATCAAACTATTATTGTTGAAGATTCTCAAATTTATTTAACAAGTACACCAATCAAAACTGCTACACCAACTACTACACCCAATGGAAAAATGATTCCTACAGTGTTTGATTTGGATAAAATAGAGCCTATAGAGAAAATAGTGGTATCCTTTGGTGATTATTTCTTTAGCATATCTAGGAATGGAACTATCAAAGGAAGACTAAAGAAGAGAAAATTAGGGAGTTTTGAAGAAAATTCATTAAGATAGGTCATGGTTGAAATTTTGCAAGGCTAGAGCTAGAAAATTTGTTATGGATATAGCCTTAGAATTTGGATCTTTTACCAATTCTAATGCTTGTATGGTTAATGAATTTATGAACGAATTAGAAAAATAAAAGGCATAGGTAACATATTTGGAGGAAGGATTAAGAAATAAGAAGTCTTTGTTTGAACAACAACAATAACATGGATCAATAATATAATAGAGCAACACATAGACTTCCATTTTTAGGATCAACATAAGTAAGAAATGCATAAGTTAAAAGAAGTTAAATCCACAAAATTAAGGATGGAGCTCAAGTGCACTGTGGGAGAGAGAAAATTATGCTTTTGAGTGAAAACTAATGCATGTACACCAATAGTAAGAAGAAGAAACATGAAGAGTTGAGAAAGATAGAAAACGTTCAAGAAATCAAAGAAAAGATGAAGCTATCAACGGGAAAATCAAGATTTAGCTAAACTTCAAAAGCCATGATCTCAAAGAGAAGGTGGCTTATTCATAATACATGCTAAGATTATCAATGAAAATCATTGGATATACGAGTAAGAAAATATCTACAAAGTGAATATGTATTCAATCAAATAGTTGTTTATAACCCAAAATTTGAACTCATTCAATCAAGGAAAAGTCCATGCAAAATCAATATCTTCAAGATTAGAAAAAAAGGGGTCCCTAATTTTCAATAAAGGATTAAAACAAGAAGAAAAATTTTGGGAGGTTGTTGCTAGCGTAATAGCATGATAAACAAAAAATATGCATTGGTAGGAAAATATCATAAACAAACTTCAAACCAAAATGGAGTTCCATACATTTCAAAAAATAGAGGAAAATCACATTTAAATATATTATGTACATTTCAAGGTTTTGGTACAAATTAGTGTAATTACTTACAAATTGACCTCACCACTACACTTGACTATTCATAATGCATTTCATATGTCCTCACCTAAGGAATACACCTAAGCCAAACCAAATTTTGGTTTTTGATATTAAATAGAAGAAAGACACTATGGAGATCCATATGAAACACTTGATGATTGTTGGAACTAAGAAATGACATGTAAACAAAAGAGTTTTTTACAAGATCAAGATTCATTGGCAACGTTATAATAAGGAAAATGGTACATGGAAACTTGAGTTCAAAATGATAAGAATCTATCCTTACCTATTTGAAAATAACCTAACTCAAAGGATGTTTCCTTTTTTGGAAGGGAGTCATAACACTCCATTTTTATGCACCATGAATATTTTTTTCCCTTAGCATTGATGGTGGATATTTTTGTTAAGTTACGTGTTTTGGGAACTTATTATGATTATGAATATTATTAGTTTTTTGAATACTAAAATTATATGCTGAAACAATGTTAATTTTGTATGATTCTAATGTGGTTATGTGTATCATTTGGCTAGGATACCAATATTTTCAATTGCTTATATCAATTGACAAAGGTTTGTATCATTGAATCAGATTATAATTTCTTTATTATAAACCTTAGTTGAATGTTACTTGATGCTCTATGGATAAAATGTTGAATTATGATGTTGTTTTGTAAATTAACAAGTATATTGAGAAATGATGAGGTAAAAATTATGATCTTGGAACCCACGATAATTTGAGTTAGATGTTAGGAGAAATTTAGAGGAGCACTAATATCATCGTTGTAATCACATCTTTTGAAAATAACATATGATCGATCAGGAAAATTAGCTTAGTGGTTGTTAGCACCAGAAAATTGTACACATGTTTGTATAGTCCAAAAGACGCTTAAAGTCATCTTGTGGAATGCAAAAGCGAAGATTTTTCAGCTAACGACATTATGAAGTTCAAAAAATTTAATTTCTCCTAAATTCCAAAGTATATGGAGTTAAAAAATTGAAGTTTGTGCAGTTTTTTCTTCGATAGTCATGCACCGCATGGTATTTCCTTTGAAGGTCATGCGGTCGAGAAAATGGTCAACTCAACAAATTCGGGTCCACTTCCCACACTTGGAGACGATTCCCTGACAGGATCTCAGTCAAGGAGAATTAAATTCAAGTCACCTTGAATATATGTAGCCCTCAATGTAATCATATTTTCCTACTCATAACTCATTATCATTCATGAACTATATGAGGGAAAATGGATTCGAAATTCTATATAAACAGGCCATGGGAGAACCAAAACATGAGGCAATGTTATGCTGGCCACATTGCTATCAGAGCAATGCCACATTTCATTGTTGAAGAAAATAAAGTGAGAGCACTAATATGTTTTCCATATTTCTTCTAAAAAATCCATCATCTTAGTGAGGGGAGAATATTCCACCACTGAGAGAGAGGAGAAGCTTGCAAAGAGATTGAGGAAAGGAACCTCCTTGCTGAGGATTTCTTAGCACCATAGCTCAAATAATTCTCTTCAAGTGTTTAGTATCCATCTTTAGTATTCATCTATTGTATTCATATCAGTATGTTCACTAACAATACCAACTCTGTTTGTATTCCTTTGCAGGTAAAAACCAACTACTAAGGAGGTGTCTTTTCGTACACCATTTCTACAAAAACACTACTAAAAAAATGGTGACCATACTGTTGTCTTTTCTTTAATATAAAGGTTGTGTTTGCAGGGCCTTCTCTTCATAATCAACTTACAATGCATTTAGCACCTCTCTAGAATTTGTATAGGACCCTGTGGACCTATTGTTGGCTGAGAAACTGACTAATTTACAATTTCTTGTCGATCGCGCGGCTTCAGCTCAGACAAACTTTCACTCTACGTCTTTTCCTGTAACAGATGCATCACCATGTCTAAGAATAGAGAAACCTGTGTGGTTTCCAGAAAGTGAAAAATATCTTGTAATTTCTCATTTTTCAGGTGATTGGCAGCCTTCACTAAATTGCCTTCACCTCTACAAATTTTTTCCAGTCATTTTCGATCACTTAATTTCTCTTCTAATCATAATTATCTAGGTAATTAGATTGTCTTTTATTTTTAATTCTCATATATATTAATTAGAGGGAAAAGTAGGTGGCCAAATTCCACACATCTTTTTCAATCTATTTTTCTAGTTTTTGAAAATCACATAGCTTAACTAGTAAAGGAGTAAGTGGCCCATCATCCACAAATCTTGTTACTAAACAAATCATTCATTTCTTTCATTTTGTGGAACTAGGAGAAATGATATTATAGCAAATAAGTAATATTTACTTCCCTTGTGTCTCTTAGATGAACTTGGCTTTACATATGAAAACTTTCTTAAAATACATGAATTTCCATCTCCCTGTTTTGAAATTCACAAAGTGTAATAGGACAAATAGTAAGTGGCTCATCATTCACATATCATTTCTTTTTCAAGCAAGGAACAATTGAAATCTAGTGTAATTAGGAGGATATTGAAACGTCTCACCGAATATCCACATATTCTCACACTTTGCATGCTCACTTGATCACTTGCGCATAATTACACATCATACATTAAGCTTCTATAAAATTCGTATTAGAAGCCATCTAGTTTCCAGAGATTTTGATACTTAGCTTATTTTAAGCTTACATCTCACACCCTAAATAAAAGTAAGACACTTAAAGGCCACAAAAGAATTTATATTTCAGGTTGGGACCATTGCGGGTAGGCATCCCATAAGCCGCCATGGTCATGTTACATATATGATACATAGAAGTTGACTTTTTAGGGAGCTTATATTCCTTCAATCATCCCACAAAAAAGAATACTTGAGCATGGCAGAAAACCGATTTAGAGGGGGGTCGACTTAGGTCTAGTGCATGCGGTACTCTTTGGGGCTACCTGACGCATCTAGTACTTGGTACTGGTAACTAACTACCAATAAGCTAAATACTTGAATGCTCACATGGGACGAAGGTACTTTAGTGGCCACAATATAGGGCATCATCTCCCTATAGGTGACATTATGGGAAGCACTTGAAACCCATTTCATTAACTTGGTTGATTCTTCGGTTGCTGGAATGTGTCACTAGTATTTCGATACGTTGCACCAGTACCCATCAAAATATATCTCCGCAAGGCCCGATTTCTTGAAGAGTGGTAAGGATGATTAGGTATTTATAAGATATTTTATCATATGCAAAAACAAATGAAAACCATTTTTTGTTTGATTGATCATATAGGCTAAAGTTAAAGGGAAAGTAATCTTTTTATTTTCCCTTTGTTTTATGTATGTGACTTATTATCTCTAAGAATCATCTCCTTCCCTCACAACACACAAATTAGCACACACTCTACTTGACACCATAGGCAACCCCGTGACTCCCCATTGATCTAGACATTTTTTAAACCTCCCCCAATTAAATGGAGGTGTGTACGCATCCCGCCATTTAGGGATAGAGGATGTCATACATCCACCGTTATAGGATCTTCCTTTATCAGTGAAAATTTTCTTGAGAACCCTTGTGGTTGTAGGAGTATCCTCTCTGCAGGGCAAAGACAATCCCTCTAGCCCAAGAGAGTGGGTCTAGCCACAAACAAGACAATCTAATGTAAATTTTCTTATATTAGAATCAAATAAGAGGGCCTACCTCTTATAGTGCTAATCCACTTGATGTTGATCTTGCTTCCTTGCTCCATCTTCCTTTCGCTCCTTTCGCTCAAATACCTAAAGCAAACATGTAAGATCCAATAGCAAACATGATATCATAAAATCAAATTCAATCTACTTAAAAGGTCAAGGAGTTTTAATCTATCAAATGTAATATTATAAATGATATAGGAAATAAACCATTAGTTGTATTAATATAAACTTCAAAGAGAAATACAACCCGATCCTTGATGTTGCAAGTTCCCTTTGGCATGTCCGAGTTCCAGCACCACTATAAGCATCTCACGATTCACCCTCAAAATAATGGAAGTTCAAGGCCTCTTTCCCTTTTCTCCAAACCAAACACTATAATCTTATTCTCCCTTCACACACAAACTAGAAGGCTAAGTCTCTCAAGATGGCTATCAAGATTTTCATATTATTTCAGCCCTTTCATTAGCTAGCTGAGGTTGTAAAATTAGGAGTTTATATAGCTTTGATAGAGGTGAGTGGATCCTGTTATGGTGGGAGAGGCCTTATCCCTTTTGGTTTGTTCCATTTTAATAGGGGAAAGGAGCCCAAACAGTCTCTCTCGGCTCTATCTTGCTCAACCATTTACTATACTTCCACTCAAGAAGCCTCTAGACCTAGAAGCTTTGACTCCATTTTTAAAAACTTACCAAAAGAGGGTCGACACAGGTTATGAATGGCTGACCAATGCCGTTCTGTGCTAGGCCCAGTGTTAGACTCTGCAAATCAACATAGGGAAGAAACTAAGTATTAGCACCGATCTTCAGATTCTTGGGAAATGATGTAAGAGGGAAATGTTCTGCAGATGAAGAGGGATGTAGGGACATGCTCTTCATGGCAGGGAAACATATGAGGGTCACTGTAGAGGTCCTCCAAGATCCAGGAACGGGGATTATAGGGACAACGACAAAATGTTGTGTAACATATGCCCCCTAAATCATGAAGTTCGAACAAGAGTGAGGGTTGAAATGCTTTACGAGTAAATCCATGGAACTAGAGACCATCGTTAGAAAACCTGCAAGCAAGCTCAGATAGATATACATCACTGAAATCTCTGATACATGAATTGTGGTATGGACGCAACCATCTAGAAGAAGATCATGTAAATGGATCCAAGGTATGGGCACAACCATCCAGTAAGAAGGATCATATCAAACCCAAGGTCTGGTCGCATCCATCCAATAATAAGAAGGATCACATATAGCAGACTCATGGTATGGTTTCAACCATCCATCTAAAAGAGACATGTATGTAAGCATGATCATGTCATATTGCCTGGAAACTTGGACTTGTGTAATCTGAACCCAGGGTCTTGCGCTCCAAAAAGACCCAATCAAAGTACAAATTCTAGCATGTGAATAGGTGTGTTGACATCGAACATGCTATTAAATTTCTTGATTACCAATTGATTGATGTGAATTGTTAACAAGCGTGGGAGAAACCACCAATAATGATAATGGCTCTCAAGGTACCAATAACACAATTCATGGAGTGTGAATAATGAACTGAAGTCAAACACCCACCAAGTCACTCAATCGAAAGCCAATGATGAGCACTTGTTTTTTAGTGCGAGGAACTTGCCATTAGGGCATGCAAGCTCAATGGTACTGGAAGGGATTCTCTAAGCCAACTTCCTAGATATTGAGCTGAAGTTGACAGGAAGTGACCTCGTCAAAGGAGGGACATGCTATGTCCCACATCATCGAAACGAGACAACAAATGCAATGATTATGATATGATATAGAGAATCAATAATGAGTGTAAACTGCAGAAGGATTAACTCTCGAACATATCGGTGACACGACTATGGAGCTTGACAGCTTTTGGATCCATAGGATCGAAGGTCATGATGATGTGGTAGAGATCAAATGGAAAGGCAAAGAGTGGTAACCCAAACCCAAGAAGGTTGATGATGAAGTGGGGATATCCCAACCCGACACGAAGCAGAAGAGTGTCATGTTCAAGAGTGACAAGTGCCGACACAACTGGTAAAAATTTCCCATTTCTTCCACCATTTGTGGCAGGTACCCCAATTTTTTTTATCACAATCTTGAAGGGGATAGCATATGCTTGTAGTGTAAGTCCATCCTTCATATGAATCTGACCTATTAAGATTAATGAGCTCGAGGAAGGAGAAGCTCATGTCCCTCATGATGATGAATCTGATGTCATTTAAAGTTTAACAAGCTCAACAAAGGGAAAACTAGATATATTTTTCATGTTTAGAGAGTTTGAAAAAGACATGGAAAAGAAAAATCCAAAAGGTCCCTTTTCGTAAAGTTGTCTCTTGAGCCCGAAAAGGTAGAAAACAATACTTGAAATAACCTATTGACCATGTCAGCCAAGGAGTACCTTTTTCGTAAATAGTTTATCCCAACTTGAAAAAGGGGTAAACATACACTAGGTAAATGATGTTTCAGAACCATTTTATGAGGGAAAGATGACAAGATCTCGGCAAGATTTTCGCGTATCAAGAGTCAAAAAAGAGCTTAAATCAGACTCCCTATTTCTATTTTCTTTAACGAATCAAAAGGGAAAAATAATCGGCGATCTTTTCGTTGGAATTTTTTACGAGTCAGGAAAAGAGCTTAAACACAACTACATCATCGTCATCGGAAAACCATCACCTCTCACTACACAAGAAGCAAACATATTATCCATTTCTAAGGTAAAATAGGCAAAAAATGATTTTAAAACCCTAAAACATCATGAAAAGTTTATAAAAATGGAAAGAGTAAAACATTTTTTTACCATCTACCACTTTTACCTCATTTGGAGGAATTTTTACCCACTTGTGCTATAAAACTTTAGGAGGGGATTACAGTAGATCCAAGAGGTCGATCGACGAATCGTTTGTTGCAGGTAAGAGTCGAGGCCCTAAGCTTTGCATTCATACCTGTTTTTTTATACATTTAACCATTTTTCAGGGTTTTTGAGGGAGTTTTTGCAACAACAAAAAATCGCTCTTAGTTGACGGAAGATCTAAGCACGGAACCACGCTGATCGGGGGTTATTATAATGAACACTCATGCCGACGTAGAGAATAGAATTTTTTTAAATGTCTACCCAACTCTTTTGCTTTGAATCCGAAATTTCTCTTGCAAAAACTGATGTTAATTTGAATACATGGTGTGTGCAAGCAAATCACAACAAGGAACATGGTGATCGAATGGAAAGAAAGCAAGCACAAAAGAATTGAATCATTGGCATTGGAAGATCCAAACTCTCTGGATGCACTAAGGAACTGTGGGCTCCTCAAATTATTTCTTACACTAGGCTTTTGAGCTCAACCTAAGCTTCTACAATACCTGATCAGTTTGTGGGACATTAGATGGGAGGTGTTTGTGATCCATGACAAAGAGTTGGAGCTGAAGACTTCAAACATCTACTTCATTACTGGACTATCCCACAGAAGGGAACCAATCTAGTTGTATGGGGGCAGGCCCATTGGGGCGAATGTGAACACGCTCTTTGCAAAACATTGTCAAGAAGCTCTAAAATCTAAAAGCAGCAAGATTGACATCACGACCATATGTGACCTTGTACTAAAGGTGTTGCACTTGACCATTAACAGAGTTGCTAGGGCTCAAGCATTACACGAGTCCAACAAATCTAAGTTCCAATATGCCATAGACTACACGGTGCCCACTGTCTTCAACTAGGTGGAAGCCATGAAAGTGAACAAGAAATGTAATTATCCAAATGCAAGGTAGGGAACCTTAGGTAATTCAGATATGGCTCTATTCTGGTGACTTTATTCTTGGAACGAATCCCATTGTTCCAATATTAGCAGGCAAAGGTAAATCCCCTAATGCCACAAGATCCATGGATGGTCCATTGGGGCGAGCTGATGCCGAGGACTGGAGGGGGCCAGCACATGTCATACAAGCCTGCTTTCTTTTTCATGGTTGTGTTAGCTGATTTTTGTGGAGGATAGGCCATATAGCGGGACCAACTTCCGTAGTGATCTTGACATGCTGCTTCGAGAGGGGGAGGATTTTGATGATGGAGGTGAGCAAAAAAAAAAATTGTTTTTATTTTTTTATTGTTTTTTTAATATATGCATTCGTGACATTTTGATTTTGTAATTGCAGATGTGGGACCAGAGGGACCAGTCGGGATGTCTGTGGTCACTAGACACGTTGCTTGATAATTTGAGATCTCTCCTTATCAAGGAGTCGACAATGAGGAGGAGATTGCGCTGAATCTTGATATTCTGACTAGAGGCATCCCAGAGTATGCCCGGATGGACATTCCATGCCATTATCAGTGGCACATATTGGGAGTGTCAGATTAGATCCTCTAATTACTGACTCGCGTAGTACGATCAATAACGTGTTATCATGAGCACAATGTCGAGTTGTCAATAGTTTTAGAATTTATAATTTTGAGGCCTACAAGCCACGATGTACTTGGAACACATATATTATTTTTTGGGTGTTGATGTATGACACTCAAACATTATCAACATTTATATATATATGCTACATTTCCTGTTTACTATGATACAATGTTTTGTTTTACGCATATTACGTAAATTTATGTCTAACACATAATTAGCTAATGCATCTATTAAGGTATTCATATGCCTAGGAATGTGATTATATGTGATATAATCAAAATTTCTTTCTAATAGGCGAACACATAAATACATTCTCAATATTTGAGGGGTTCTTACAGAATATTGCCCATTGAGCTGAGGAACAACAAGTTGCAAATCAAGGTTAACAACCATTTCTCGAATGTCAAGAGCAATGGCTTCTAACAAGAGTTTGATAACTGCGCTATATTCAGTGATGTTATTAGTTGTTTGACCGAAACAAATGCCTTGAAGATCAATCAACTCATCATGAGGGGCATAAATAGCCCATGTTGCAGATGATAGAGTCTGGGTACTACGACAAACACCATAAGCAAAACCAATGTAAGGAGTCACAGACAACTACAAAGCAAGTGAAGACATAATAAGAAGGAAAGTTGCTAGAAAAACACACTAAAACAAATTGCACAAAAAATTAATAACAAACTTATGTACAAAAGAAACCATGCGAGAGGACTCATGCATAATCATTTTTTAGGTACAGCCCATTGTGGGGCTTTTCCAAGGGGTTGCCCTCATAATCAATCAACTCATATGCCCCTTTTTGTAACACACACTTGATAATATGTGGCCCATGCCACATGGGTTCGAATTTACCTTCCCCTAGCTTATCATTAGCTTGGTCATATAGCAAGACCAAATCACCCTCAGAAAAAGCACAAGGAGAGACCGACTAATCAAAATGGCACTTAACTCACTTTTTTTGTGCTTCAAGGACTAAAGCAGCAAGATGGCAGGTTTCACCTAGTTGTTCCAAATATAAGAGACACTCTTCTTGAGGGGAGGTATCGAGGAGAAATTTGACATCCAATTTGAGTGAGGGAATTTCATATTCAATCAGTAAGATAGCTTCTAGACCATAGACTAGTTGGAAAGGGGTGAATCTAGTTGCATCTTTAGTCAAGGTTTGGTAGGCCCATAGAGCTTAAAAAAGCATGAGATGCCAATTGGATTCAATGTGCATCCCAATGGTGCACTGAAGCATAGTGACTAGCACTTTTTTTACAGCTTCAACTTGGCCATTAGCCTGAGGGTTGTATGGAGTTGATCCATTGCGATGCAAGCCCAACATAGAATTCAGCTCAGCCATCATGTAATCATGAAAATGGGAGTCATGGTCAGTGACAATGGCTTGAGGCACTCCAAACCTAGAAATGACATGATTGAAGAGAAATTATGTTGTTGTTTTACCATGAGCTAAATATGTATGCATCGCTTTGGTCCATTCGGTGAAGTAATCCATGGAAACGATGATATAACCATGCCCCTAGTCAAATAAGTGTTACATGTCATAAAATTAATGCCCAATTTGGTAAAGGGACCAACGATAATAACGGGGAGAAGGTTAGCGGGTGGAGCATGCATTTTCACTGATAATAGCCAATGTGGAGTATCTTTTTAGTAGTGGCATATCTAGACAGATAACCACCTCATGCGCCAAAATGGTAGTCATTCAAGACTCTTTCAGCCTCATCGAGAGTTAAACATTGGCGAAGAATTGAATCAACACCAACGTGATATAAAGTATCCGCAATGATGTGATAAGGTTGGGATTGATGTCGAATGCATCGGAGATCATCCTTAAACAACGCAAACTGGAAGGTAGAAGTTTGCAGATACATGATGATATCACCATACCAAGTATCGAGAGTGCTAGTTAGAAAAGGAGTCTCATTGGGGAGTTGCTCATCAGCGCTAGTAGGAAAAGAAGCATAGGGAAGAGAGCAAATCAACTCAACAAATACAAGTGATTTCTTGGATTTGGTAGTAATGAACACCAAATCAAATTCCTAGAGGATGAAAATCCACTTAGAATACTTGCCCCCAAGTAGA
Source organism: Pinus taeda (assembly GCA_000404065.3). Taxonomy (NCBI): domain Eukaryota; kingdom Viridiplantae; phylum Streptophyta; class Pinopsida; order Pinales; family Pinaceae; genus Pinus; species Pinus taeda. The sequence goes on from APFE031364995.1 coordinate 171,568, forward strand.
TGAGGAGTCAAAATGTAAGTCATGGGGTTACACTCGGAAATCATGGTTGTAGTGCGGAGGAGAATATAATGACGAAAGCATTGAACAGCCTAAACAACAGCCAAAGCCAATTTCTCGACATGAGCATAACAGGTCTTAGTATCGAGGAGGTTGTGCCTAAGGTAATAAATGACATGTTCATGACCTTCATCGTCGTCTTGCACCAGTACCATAGCGATAGTGCTAGAAGTTGCGGCTAGATAGAGGAAATAATCGCGATGACAGTTTAGAGGACGCAACAAAGGAGCATTAGTGAGGGTAGCTTTCAAGTCATAAAATACTTTTGGGCAGAGTCATCCCAAATTAATGGAGTTCCTTGCTTAAGCAACCGGGTGAACCTTGAAACTAGCTCAACATAGTTAGGCACAAAGCGATGAAGGAAATTCGCTTTCCTTTGCAGACTCTATAATTAATGCAATGAAGAGGGCGGGGATAGACTAACAATAGCCTCGACTTTGAGAGGATCAAGATGAATTCCATCTTTCGAAACAATAAAACTGAGGAGTCATTTGGATTCGATGTAGAAGACACACTTATGTGGATTCATCTGAATGTTATAGTGTCTGCAATAAAGAAATATTTGTCAAACATGATCGAGATGGTCATGTAACTTACATGAATGAGTAGGAAGATCATCCATATAAGGTTGAACGATGTTTTTAATGTCATGGAAAGCATAGGACATCACTATTTGAAAAGTAGCCCTAACATTCTTAAGGCCAAAGGGGAGCTTTTTATATGCAAAAGTCCCTCATAGACAAATAAAGGCATTCTTATCTTAATTAGCTAGTGCAATGTTTATCTGGTTATAACGATAAAAACTATTAATAAAGGAAAATATCTCACTCCCAAAAAATTCATCAATGATCTCATCTATAAAAGGAGTGGGATAATTATCCTTTGGAAATGCACGATTAAGGTCATGGTAATCAACACAGACTCAAATAGTGCCTTGTTTCTTTGTCACTGGTATGATATTGGACACCCAACCTGTCAAAGGGATAGGATAAATAAATCCATCTTTAACAAGTTTCTCAACCTCCCCTTTAATGACAACCACTTTTCTAGGGTGCATTGGATGAAGCCATTGATGAACAGGATTTGCATTAGGATAAGTCAGAATTTCATGCACGACTATACGTGGGTTAATGTTGGGCATTTATTCATATGACCATGCAAAAACATCTCGAAACTCTTGAAAAAGATGATTATAGAGCTTCATCTCATCAGGAGAACAAGTCACCCCAATATGAACATTTTCAATGATAGCAGGTTTAACAGAAATGTCAATAGGCATCATTTGGGTAATATTACCCATGTTCCCTTCCGATCCAACTTCATGGATCATGATAGGCATATGAAGTGGTTGGGTCAAGAAATGAGAAGAGAACTTCTCAAGGCAAGTAGACATGACCGTCGGGTCAGGCAAGAACGAGGAATGATGATGAGTATCATTCCATGGTGCTTCCTCAAGAGACATAATTTCCATGATACTTTCGTCAGAAGGAAATGTCTTGGTTAAGGGATTGGGAGAATCTGAAGAACCAATCTGTGGGGATTGAGAATATGCATCAAAATATGTACTCAAAGCAGTATGATAAGTAGGTACCGAAGTTGAAGCCAAAACAATATCCACATAATTGATCTCAGTAGGGCTTAATGGCATGACATCACCCCATGTATCAACAAGATCAAGAGAGGGAATGACCCAAGGATCAAGCTTAACCAAGATCATGTTGACTAAGGCAACATGTGGAGGTGGGAGAGGAAAAATACCCATCAAGGAGGAATCTTTAAAAAGCCCAGCGCACACACTATCATATGGAGCACCGATATGCTTCACGTAAGGAACATTTCCATCCGAGGAAGAAGAAGCAAAGGGACACAATTGGTCGACCATGATGACCTTCCCTTGATGAGGAAATTGGAGCATGTAGAATAGAGAGGAGGCTCCAGCATGCATAGCATGGGTCCAACTCCACCTGAGTAGAAGATTATAGTTAAGATTTGCATCAACAATTTCTACCTCAACATTGACTAGCTTGCCTTCCAAGGTAATCAAAAGATTAGGAAGGACACCGAATGGTCGAGAATCACATCCATCAAAGGGTTCCAATGTGTTAGGTAATTATTTTAGAGTAGGAGAACCAATTTTCTTCCAACAAGACACTGACATGATGCAGGTGGAAGCACCTTCATGAATGACGGTCTTGTGAATTATCTTCTCATTAATGATCACCTGAATGAGAAAGGCAATTTGATGAGGTAAGCGCAAAACATGGTTTTCCATATCAAAACAAATGAGATTGGAATTAGATGGATCAATACCTCCAATAACTGACGGCAACAATTTCCACTGAGAAGGACAACTTTGAAGGACCTTGAGAGCAGACATAGTTCATGGTGCTTGAGCCAAATCCTCAACAATATTATAATGTTGAGTGGCTCAAGCGTTTGGATTATATGAGGACTTTCGTACCACACCCTGAGAGGGTGGTCGAATAGCGAAATCAGGATTAGGTCGCTCTATATGGAGAGGACCAGAGGTAGACGGGATAGAGGAGGAAGGGATACCTTCTTTCTCTTTCCCTGTCGTTGGAGTAGGTGTTTGATAATATTTTGATCTCATAGCCACATTTGTAGGCGTATTCATCATGAACACTTAGGAACCTGTGGAAGTGGAAGATTGAGGTTGGTCTACCATTTGGCTCTGCTGGGATGGAAAGGGTTCTTTTAAGACAATCAGGGTCCCTTTAAGAAAGTGACTAACTTCATATCATCGGGGACAATATTTAGTGTAATGATTCTCCTCACAGATGAGTTATGGATACTTTGGATTTCTTTGAGAAGCATTGCCAGCAGACGACTTTGGAGGGCCCTTTGGGGCATCAGATTTAGCCTTGCCTTTTCCCTTCTTTTTACCCTTAGAGGATTTGTCTGTTGTGGTAGACTGAACAGCGTGAACCCCAGAGGTTTAACCACCACCAAGTGAATTTCGAGATTTTGCGGGGGTCTGAGACACGGAACCAATCACTCCATCGACAAGTCGTGTATCCAGAGACTTCAATGTAGCCAGATCAGATGATGGCCTAGGAGTATCGAGTAACATCTCATACAATGTGCTAGATTGCGAATAGACGATGTATACATACTAGGCATGAGTAATGGTTTGCTCCTTTGTAACACATCCATCCATAGTTATGTCCTTAGAAATTTTGCTAATGAATGATTTTGTGAACCATTCTATCAACAATTGATCGACAATTTCAAACTTGATCAGGAAATGTTGACGTCTCCATTCATGAATGTGATCAGAGATATGGGTTGTAGTGTGTTGCTTAAGTGACATAAGAAGATAGGTGCCAATTTCATAACGAACTGGCAGCTAGAAATGAGTGAGGAAATCCATAGCAAGAGTGTTGAAATCATTATAGGTACCTCGAGGCAATTCGATGTACCATTTCACGACAGCCCCTATGAGATCTCTTTGAAAAGGCTATAAACGGATAGAATCATCAACATACGAATTGGAGGAGCACCAGAGGTGATATGTCATCACGTGAGCTTGTGGATCCTCCTTTGCTTTTCCCTCAAATTTTGGGAAATCACTCGAAACTTTTGTTGGAAATAGAGGCCAATAAGGCGAATGAAGGATAGGATCATTAGTAAGTCTTGACACATACGGGAGTTCAACGTGGCCAAGAATGGAATTGCATATTAAAAGGCATTTCGAGCCTCTAAGTAGGCCCAGACTATGGAACCCATCCTTGTTGGTAAGGATTTTGCCCCCATAGTTGAGGATTTTGTCCATATGGCATCTTATTTTGCCCCCACTGTAGGTTACCTTGCCCGTAGGGAGGATTCTATCTTGGGTAACCTTGATATTTTCCTACCATAGGCTGTTTATAGGCATATTGGTTAAAAGGATGTTGATCATGTTGACCTTGGACATAAGGATTTTAAACTTTTGACCCTGGACATACGGATTTAGCACTTGCTACCCCTAGACATAAGGATTTTGAATTTGTTGCCCCTGGACATAAGGATTTTGAACCTGTTACCCTTGGACATAAGGACTTTGAACATGTTTCCCTTGGACATAAGGATTTTGAGCCTGCTGCTACAGGACTTGACCTTGCCTTGCAAAGGCTAACCTTGTTGATATGAATACATGGGTTAATGTTGGCCAGGTTGACCTTGTTGCTACAAAGTTTGGCTTTGTTATTGTAAAGGTTGTCCCTGCGACTGCAGAGGTTGACCTTGCAAGGACATAAGTTGGGAGGACTGGTGAATAAATTGCATCTGCATCTGCAAAGTTTGTTGCAATTGTTGCAAGGGTTGCCCCTATGTTGTTGTAGTTGTCCTTGCTACTGCACTACTTGCCCTTGCTGCCGCAAGGATTTCCTTTGTTGTTGCGAATGTTTCCCTTACTACTGCGAAGGTTGTCCTTGTGGATACAAGGGTGTCTGGACAGTTCCCGAGGTGACAACTTGAGGGTATTGAAAGTTCCCGAATTGCATCTAGCCATATCCACTAGGCACAGTGGATGGACTAGGCTGAACGTATTGTCCCACTTTAAGGAACGTAAGGTGGATTTACCATCGCTTGTGAACCATATGGAACATAATGAGGTTGGAATGGAACCTGAGCCACATATGGTCACTAGTATTGGATGTTACTCAACCCAGAGGGACCAGAAGGGTTCGGAAGAGCACCATAAAAGGGTTGATTGATTCCAACCATGTGAGTTTGTGATCCACTCACATTAGTTGTGCCAGACATCATGGATATATTCAGGTCTTTCCCCCCAGGCAGTGGCATATTCTGTCCACTCACCAGAGGGGTAGAAGAACTTACCAAGACTTGACTTGAGACTGTTGGTTGAACCGGCAGAGTCGATTGAAATGACAAAACAAGTTGAGTCAGAATGGTGGGTTGCACTAGAACTGAAGTGAATGTATTTTGCACAATCAGTCGATAGGTTTGGTTTTGAAAGAATCGACATGAGGTAAGCATATCGCCCGAAGACTAGACAGGGTTGTGATATAATGACGAGGCACTGCGAACGCCTGAAACTAACTCAGCTAGAGAGGTATAACCATGCGGCAATACAGGCTCACTATACTTAGGGTAGATGTTGGTTGGGATGCTCCCCATATAAGGGAAACCTTCTGGACGGAATGGATATCCCTTCTCATCAACTATGTGAAGAGTGTGTGTAGCAGAAACTTCTGAGTGATCTGGAGAGGAGACTGGGATCCCGCCTTCTGATTCCATGGGTGGAAACAAATGATGACGAGCAACCAAAGATGTTCGATGAGATAATTCGAATGGAAGACTAGGTCGATCATATATATAGTACGAATGTTGTGGTGATATCACAATAGGATCGAGCAAAGGGTTCAGAGGGTAAACAACTAGTCCTTTCTAACCTTCAGGATTCGATGGAATCTCAGGAGTCTGGATAGGATTATCCGAAGATTCCAAGCCAGATTCATAAGGTGGCCCAGTATCCGATGGAGGAGGACGAGATGACAAAGGTTGAATACTCAGAACAATTCCAAGTTCAACACCTTGATCCTCGAGTGACTGCGGGAGTTCAGGGAGGAGCTCCTCAAATGACCTTTCAGATGGAGGAGAGGAAGAGGAACTAAGAAAACCTGATGGTTCTGCCATGATGACTTTGTCTTAAACAACAAGAGAATAGAGATTAATTTCAGTGAATTTTTTAAAATATATTAAATGTATACTCACGATGTGGTCCAAAATAAGACTATCAGAAATGTGATGTAATTGTGGGAAAAAAAATAAGACGCTGAAACAAACTGATACCTTTTCATGTTTTAAGAGTTGATAAAAAGGCAAAGATGACTCTAGTCACTTTTGGTTTGAACGAGCTCAAAGGGACAAGTGCTTGATGATGTTTCAAATTTAAAGAGTCAAAAAGACCAAAATGACTGCTCAAGATAATCTAGGCAAAAGGATTATGAGGTAACCGTAAACTACAAAATACCTCCCAGCAAACCAAGAAGTACAAGTAGGCAATCTCCCCGAATGCTTTGTTCATTGTATCACATTTACAAGGTAGCAAAGTTGGTTTCCTATGGATAAAGGATTGAAAACCTAGTGGGGTCTCCCTTTATATGCGCAATAGTACGGGGAGCACAAATCCATACTAGCATTGTCTAGTGCCGAAGCAAACGATAGACGCTAGGTTTAAAGACGTTGGAACAAATCTCTAGCCTAGACCTCTAAATGTGAGCATTTAGTTTCAAATGTGCCTTAGGTTAATTAAATACATTTTAAAGGTTTATCTTGAAATTAAGTCTCAATTTTCAAGCCCTGTTGATGTCACTTAAAAAAATCCTATATGTAGTTATATGAGACAAACCCTTTCAATTTGATGAATGTTTACACTAATTGAGAGTAGAGAAAACAATCAATGCAACAAACAAGAAACTGAAAGCAAGATGAATCTTCACTAGTTCTATTTTCAAAACAAAATAATGAAAATTCTTTCCACTTCCTATCCTTCCTATCAAATGCACTTCAACTAGTCCTTTCAACAGTAAAAGAAGTTCATTCCATTTCAAATTCTCATGATAATGCAATTATACCTTTCAATGATGCTACTTAATGCAACATATCAATTTAGCAAACTAGAATGATGTATTTTTTCAATGGAATGATAAAATGAATCCTTCACATAAACATTTCAATGAAAATTTTGAAACAACCAACATCAATCATATGCCAAGCATGATAAGGAGAACTCATTTCAAACCAAGTATGCAAATACTCAATTAAAACAAAACAAGAAATGTAATCTATGCTCGAAAAGAGACGTTCCATCAAGAGAAGAGAAAATGAAACTTTTCACTTGTTCAATTGAAAACAAAGCAATATAAGGACTAAAACATGAAACGCGTCAAGTAGAAAACCAACAACTCAACTTGATGAGCAAACAAACAGATGAATGGGCAATGACATAGATGCCCTATTGACACAAATCTTCCAAATACTCAAAAAATAAAGGAAAACTCAAACCAATCAAGCAAACAAATCAAGCTAATGAAGATTTCTAGCCAGGAAGAATAAAGGCAAACAAACCAAGAAACGGAAATTATGAGGACAAGACACACTGGCAATGATTAAGGGGAAACCCTGATTTTAAACTACAAGAATAGGCATGATCATATAACTGACAACAAGTGCCACAAGGGTCTATGGTGCAACTATTCAAGGGTAAATCATGCTGGTCGACGAGACTATCAGAAAATAAACAGCACTGATCGAGGGATTCAAAGAAAAAATTAAAATTTTCAGAAATCAAAACCAAACCTATCACTATAAATTCAAGAATCAGAGTAGTAGATGACTAGAAGTATATATTACCAAATAGAAAGAGTGAAACAAGAAAATTTTTCACAAATCATGAATGAAAACAATCCAAAGAGAGGGATGGATCCCCAATATGGTCGCCAATTTGTGGTTGTAAGAGTATCCTCTCTGCGGACAGAGATGATCCCTCTAGCCCAAGAGAGTGGATCTAGACACAAACAAGACAATCTAATGTAAATTTCCTTATATTAGAATCGAATAAGAGGGCTTACCTCTTATAGCGCTAATCCACTTGATGTTGATCTTACTTCCTTGCTTTAGCTTCCTTTCATTCCTTTCATTCAAATACCTGAAACAAACATGCAAGAGACAACAAAAAACATGATAGCATAAAATCGAATTCAATATACTTAAAAGGTCAAGGAGTTTTAAGCTATCAAATGTAATATTACACACAATATAGGAAATAAACCATTAGTTGTATTAATATAAAATTCAAAGAGAAATACAACCGGAGCCTTGACGTTGCAAGTTCCCTTTGGCATGTCCAAGTTCCAGCACCACTATAAGCATCTCATTATTCACCCTCAAAACATTGGAATTTCAAGGCCTCTTTCCCTTTGCTCCAAACCAAACACTATAAGCTTATTCTCCCTTCACACACAAACTAGAAGGCTAAGTCTCACAAGATGGCTATCAAAATTTTCAAATTATTTCAGCCCTTTCATTAGCTAGTTGAGGTTGTAAAATGAGGAGTTTATATAGATTTGATAGAGAGGAAATGGATCCTCTTATGGTGGGAGAGGCCTTATCCCTTTTTGTTTGTTCCATTTTAATAGAGTAAAGGAGCCTAAATAGTCCCAAAGCTTACCATTTACCATACTTCCATTCACAAAGCTTCTAGACCTAGAAGCTTCAACTCCATTTTTAAAAACTTGCCAAAAGAGGGTCGGCACAAGTTATGAAAGGCTTACTAATGCCGTTCAGCACTAGGCCCAGTGTTAGACTCTACAAATCGGTGCAAGGAAGAAACTAGGTACTAGGGTCAGTCTTGAAAACTGAGCTTTGAAGGAATATTCTTGGGAAATGATATAAGAGGGAAATGTTCTACAGATGAAGAGGGATGTAGGGACATGTTCTTCATGGTAGGAAAACATATGAGGGTCATTGTAGAGGTCCTCCAAGATCGAGGAATGGGAAGTATAGGGATAGTGACAAAATGTTGTGTAACACCCCTCCCTATTAAAGCACACCTTTCACGACCCCACAAGGGTCCCCACATGCTACCCCTTTTGGGATCCCAGATCCCACTCCTTTAGAAATTCCAAGAGACACCCAGCAAGGTAGTTATCCTGACACTCCTCCATAGAGGACCCCTTTACATATAGTTGTCCAAAATCATCTCATGATGGCAGAAAACTCGCAAATCCCATTCTTAGCTTCTTTAAACCTTTTGAATTTGAGTAAGCTAACCAATGACCCAATTTTGCATGACCATAATTGTACAGTCATGTCCACCAAGCTACCTTCTAGCATTCCAAAATTCGAAGGGAAACAAGGAGAAGACCGAGGAAACCATGTCATGATATTTTACCTATGGTGTTCATCTAATAGTATAATAGGCAATACTATTTGATTACAATTGTTTCAACGCACCCTTACTAGGCCAACAACGAAATGGTACATTGACCAGCCTTTTGTGTCACATGGAAACTTTAGCTCCCTAGCTACAACATTCCTCACATTCTTTCAACTCCTGGTTCATCATGATGTGGGCCTAAAACTCCTCACCGACTTCAAAAGAACACCTACTACACACATATCATATCATATCCATGAATGGCGAAAACACCGTAGCTTGTGTAAAGCACAGTTTGAAGAAAAAGTCCTCCTCGACTTATTTTTGAGATCCCTCACATTGGAAATTTCAAAAAACATGGAAAATTCATCATTGCATAACGAGGAAGAAGCCATCAGCAATGCTCAATAATTAAACATTATATACACCTAGTATGGATATATCTATAAATTTCTTCTAGACTCCCCATGCATGCATACTTATAAAGAGACATTAGGTGCATCCAATCTTGCTAATGGATTGATAGGGTCCATAACCTAGAATCAACCCATCAACACCTACCAATACCCTAGATAGTCATTCAATGGCCAAGAATTTGATGCTACGAAAATACACCACCACTACAGCATACAAGATACTACCCATGTCAACCCACGTTGATGCAAAATAAGATTAGTAGGGTTAACCAAAATCAGCCCTTGCATGGAGGCCCATACCCTCCCCCACAGGGAAACCAATACTCCTCTAGGAATACAGATGAAATATCCTCTTCCCAGAATCCATATACCAATCAAGGACAAGGAAATCAATATTCCCCTTTCTGTGCACAACAATAGAATAACCCACTAACACAAAATAACACAAGGGTTTATCTAGTGCAACCTTCTCTCACTCAAAAAAAACAATTGGAGGAATAGTTGAACTCAAATAACCCACCTAATGTTGCTAAGAAAAAACCAGAGAGAAAACCAAAGTGAGAGCTTGAATAGCGGGGAAGAAATCAATAGCAATCCCATGGGCACTGGCAAGGGGAAACCCTAACTGGAATCAAAGCCAAGGGTCGACCAATAATAAGACACGGAGGCAAAAAAAGAACACAAGTCTATGGACTAATCATTCTTGTGCCATATGTGGGGAATACGATCATTATACCCATCATTTTCCTTGACTCCCTGAGTTGAAAACGATACAGGACAATAGGGGGCAAGGGGAAAACAAACTAAAGTAATGTAGGATCCTTTCCCCCATCATGGAGTGATTAACACTCAGCAACAACCATCCCATTCAAATCTATCTGGAGGAAACCCCCATAATAATTCCAGTCACGACATTTTCTTGACAAGAGAAGACATTCTCCTACAAACGTGAAATAGAATTTATGAGGCTCCCTCAGAAACCAACCCATCAACCTCAAACATGAAAACACTTATAGCGTCGTTGAACATCCCTCGACTTCCTATAGAACCCATGTCAAATATGGTCAAAGGACCTTTATGGCAAACACGACATAACTCAAAATTTTCTCATAGCTACAACATAGTCGATGACTTAGCATAATCTCCCTCAACTATATCAGAAACAGAGGTCCCACAAACATGCTCAACCCAATGGAAATCCCTACTTTCCACTTTAGGCATAAACGAACCTACTCATTCTAACTTAATGGTCATTGACTTGGATAAAGCTACCCCATGACTACCATCATTTGTCACTTTTCCCAATCTCAGTCCATAATATCACCATCCATCGTTGTGTTGTCGATGAAGGGGAATCCACATGAATAATGTCCAAATTAGTTTGGAAGAAACTAGGATCCCCCGAACTCAAACCTTATGACATCACTCTTAGAGCATATGAAGGGCACCCTTCAACTCCCATAGGTCTATACCAAGGTGTTCCAGTACAACTATCTAAAAAAACTATGCTAATTGATATTAAAGTATTGGATACACAATTAGATTACAATATCCTACTAGGCCAAATTTACATGTGCGAAATGTCAGCAGTAGCCCTGTCTGTTTTCAGGGTAATGATGTTCCCCCATGACAAAAGAATCATTAAAATAGATCAACTCACATATTATGAGAAGAATACATTACCTGCACTCGATGGTGTCCTACCTTTCGTTGTATCTTCTCCTGAATGGATCACCACTTACACTAAATTTATCCCATGTCAATTTAAACCATCAACACTCCTAGGCACATTCCCAGGAGACCCACCTATGATACAGGGTATTTCTCTAACCACAGGCACACTGGTGTGCATGATGAGTTTACCAAACAGCCCCCAAGATCAAGAACTAGTTTGGTATACCAAAAGAAATGTTGTTATCGATCCTACTTTCTTACCATATGCCATCACTCAAGCACCCTTCTTATTCCCCCCACCTAGTTTTGTCTCGCACCAAGTCATTGCAACATTCTCGTTGCCAAATATGGCTCTAACGATACTGGTCTAGTATCTGGCCCCTCAGGCCATGTTAGCAATCTCAAGTATCACTTTAATGAGCATCAACCCTATTCCTCCTCAAGATAGCACACTGCAACAAGCAACGCTTGCACCAACACCAATTGATGCTAGAAAAATGGATAATAAAAAAGGTTAGAAGGCGAAATCTTCAAACACTCCCTCCTCCAGAGTTCCTCAATCATGTGCTTTGTGTAAAACGATTGGGCACCCCACCAATATGTTCCCTAAGTTAGACAAGCTCAAATCTCTTCTACATGCCCCAAAAGTGCCAATGAACCCTCCTCCCCCTGCTGGAGAAAAGAGAACACCCACGCGTTATAAGGAATTGTGAAGCAACCATGCATGCACCATATGCATGGAATATGAGAATTACACTCATCATTTCCCTAAAATCCCTCGATATCGAGATGCATTAGGTTCACTCACGCAATCTAATACCCCATTACTACCAGTAGAGGATGGGACTAAAACCATTTTTTATGTCATTAGGGAAGAAGCTTCTTGCTCCTATCCTTCTTCTGGTCCCTCAACCTCCCGCCATGATCGGAGGCAACCCAGATTAGTGACACCCCTACATACATCCACGTGCACTTTATGTGACAAACAAAATCATTTGATCGACAAATGACCTAAATTAAGGGCATTCAACTTATTGTATCTGGTTACCTGTGTTGCCCAAAGCACCAGACCCAAGCACAGATGTCAACTTGCTAGATTTTTCCAGGAAATCATCATGTGCGACACTACCCCCATATTTCTCTATTCTTCTCTAGGTTAGGATTCATGTGGCAATTCATCGTTGAGATGATTTAGTTGGATCAGATACTGAACAATCATATCACGCTACACCACAAGGGAATGAAGCATCTAGGTCCATCTTATGTGTGTTTGAGTAAAAAGGGTTGCCAGTGTTTCAGAAAGGCTGCCGTCATCAGATCTCCTCTCACCATCATTAGTCTAGATCAGCCAAAAAATGATTTAAGGTCACCTGGACAAAATGATCACCCCTCACATGTGCACTATGCGATGAACACAAACACTTGGTAAATCAATGCTAAGAATTGGGTAAGTTTATTGACATCTTTCGCTTAGTGGTCCAAATTCCACAAATCCATCTCTCCAATCAAGATAAAATCACATGATGTTATTGTCGCATTTGCTCTCAATCACATCATATGAAGAATGTTCAATACCTTCCACGTTTTCACGCAATAAGTGGAACATTGAGGTAAACCCACACTAGGAAGTCACATCATGTCAATACTAAGATCCAAAGATAGCTACCACCCCAAGATGCCCCATATCATGACGTCAACCAGCCATCATCATCGCGTATTATGAGAAATGTCACCACCCACACTATCTATTCGGTTAGTACTAGTCCAATGTGTAGTATTTGTACCAGTACCTCTCATAGCGTCGATACATGTCATATGCTACAAAAATTTTGACAGCTTAGGATTTAGCGTCAACCTCCTATTGAGGAAGGTGCTTTTGCTCCTTGTACACCAACATGGCCAAAAGATCCTCCTCCCACTCAGTATCAACCCACCATTACAAAAATTATACCACCACCTAATGATGACAACATGCAACACCATATACTATTCATTTCGTCATCTATAGGAACCCTAATTCGTGTTGTCTGCTCATCGTTTTTTGGTTTTTAGACTATAAAACCTACCACACAAGTGGTAAAACCATTGATGGTGCAGACATATCCCATCTGCACATTTTCAACCTTTATTGGTTCTACGACATCAACCAATGAATCATATTCTTGCTTGTTGACCAACACAACTAGGTCTGAACCCAAACCTCAAGGCCTGGCACAACCTAATTCAACACTAGATAATATTTTTCACTCAGATGAAGATATTCTAGATGCCATGATGGAACTCTAATGTCCATGGGACTTTATGCACCATTGTTCATTTTTTCTACCGGAAAGTTTATGCCTACTAGCACACCAACCCGCGATATCTGCACCATAGAGTCAAAATAGTTCCTTCCACCAGGAAACGTATATTGGTTCAAAAATCACATCCCAACACTTGATGTGTTTCAGGAAGGGAAAATGTCAAATATTTCACCTACCATCAAGGTAAATATTTCGAACAAGCCTAGAAAAGTTGAAGAGATCTCCCTGTGGGCATCATGCTCTCCAGAGGAAGTAACCACATACACATCATTGTTCCAATAGTATAGGGATATTTTTTAATGGGATTAGTCTGACTTGTCGGGCATTGGTCCCACCATTGTGGAAAACCATATTGACACGAGGCCTGATTCCCATCCTGTTAGGCAGAAACTACCTCAATTACATCCCTCTAAAGAAGAAGCAATCAAATAGGAAATCGATAAGCTCTACAAAGCTAGATTCAACTATCCTATTTCTTACATGTCTTGGGTTTCTAACTCTATAACCATCACAAAAAATAGGGCACTATCCGCCTTTTTACTGATTTTTGAGATCTCTGATGAGCCTAGGTATTGCAACAAAAATGTTGCAACTCCCAGGGCTACCAGATTTACTTATCAACCTGGGGTTCGTACAAACTTGGAGGTGACAGTGCTATATGCACAAGTAGAAGTGAAGGTCCTGCCTGTTGTCATTGTTCATCTGAAAAGAGACCCCAGGGGTTCCAAGCCAGACTTCTATAGGGTCAGAAGAAGCTTGATTCTTTGATGGAAGAGGAGGAAATCTATTTTAAGAGAGAGATACTCTACTACAGTAATGAAGAAAACAACATGCAATGCTAACTCACACCATAACCTAATTAACCAATTAAACAACTATGCTAAGCAGAATTGCTAAATCAATCACTAACCTAATGTTTCTATCTAAGTTGCAGAAGTAAAGAGCATCAAACTATACTAAGGTGCAAGCAAAGGAACTAGACTAAATCTGTTTTCAAGCGGAAGAGCAGTCAGAGATAGAAATTGGTGAAAGGAGGACGTAAGGATGCAATAATGCATAGGGACTGTTGGATCTATCAACAAACAGAAGATGGACGGTGGAGATCTTATTGCAGGGCTTAAATGAATAGATGGATGAACAGGGTTAACGAACAGGATGAACAATAGAGATCTTATCACAGGCAATTTACTAAATAGGTGAACGAATAGGGTAATGAAGCAGATGAACGATGAAGATCTTATCTTTGAGGAATTAAGTGAATGGATGGATGAACAGGGTAACGAAGCAGATGAATGGTGGAGAGCTTATCACAAGGGATTAAGTGAATGAATGGAAGAACAAGGTAACGAAGTACATGAACGGAAGAGATCTTATCATGAGGAATTAAGTGAATGGATGGATGAACAAGATTAATCGAAAGATGAATGGCGAAGATCGTATCATGGAAGAAAAAATGTGAAAATGATGGAGTGAATTTTCGAAGGCGTTAAGTAGTTTCTTGTGCGCCCTCAAGGCTGTAAGTTGTATTTCTGAATTTCACACGATTAGCCTAATTGAGAGACATGTAGCATGAGAAAACCACTTTTCTCACGTGCTCTTGGGTGGCTAAAAATTGTGCAAGAATCTACGTGAGATTGCGCGATAGCCGTCGGATCAGGCTAGATAGATCAACGATGGAGATCAGCTAAGCTAGTTTGCGATTGGGTGACGCGATAATTGTCGAATCAAGTGAGGTAGATCGATGGTGGGGGTTTAAGGAGCATAAAGTGTTGATGTGAGGTGATAGCCATCGGATCGAGCGAGGCAAATCGATGGTGGGGATTTAAAGCACATAAAGTAGGTGGAAGACTTCACATGAGGTGGCAGTTGGATAAACTAATGAATCAGACAGTGATTGGGCAGGTTTGTTGTGGATCGGATGGTGAGGAAACGATGCATGAAGAACATGTTGAAGGAGGTTTCAAATGAAAATGACAGAAAACCAATGAGGGAGAACAGGTAACTGCATCAAACAAAAAACTTCATAGCTCATGCGAGAACTAGAAACCTATGTTTTTTGGGTTGATGAAAGGTCTCTTCCTCAATTCATGGTCCCAGAGGGAGGAGGTGAGACCGAGACACCTGCGGAAAACCTTGTGGTGATCTTTTCCTCCTAGCTAACCTGTGAACTGAAAGAAGGCACAAATGGAAGTAAACGAAAACACAACTGATCTACTCTACACTACTATAAGCAGAATGCAACTACTTAAGCAAATGGACAATTAAACCATAAATCTACGCTATATTGTTGTAATGAAAATGCAACTACTTAAGAAAATGAACAGAAATAGAAACTTATGCTAGCATACATGTACAATAAAGAGGCGCTTTGGTTGCTTGGATTGGGACCTAACTCAAGAGCTTCAACCCTCTGAGTTAACTCAGAGCTGGCTCAAAATGAAACTCATTCTCATTATCAAAACCATGGATTACCTAACAAACTGTCACAAGTCTTGTAGCTCATAGATAAAGCAGAGTTTTACAATAAAAATCTGAATCCTACTAAGGTCCTAAGCCTCTCTATTTATACATCTGAAGTCTCCAATTACTTCCTTCCCATTAGGTAGGCTTGGCTAACCACTCAAGATAAATTGGTTTCTATCACTTTCACTTGCTTGGCTGTCTTTTAGCCCTCATGATTTGGTTGTTTACACTTTGAGCCAATGGAGGAATATTCGAATGGAAGGGTAGTAAATGAGGAGGATTTACCTCCTATAATTCCTCTCCCTTGTCCTATTCAAGTTTTTACCAAGGTCTTTGCTGCAATTCCTTGCTTTTATCATTTATTCATGCATTACATGCACATTAGACCACAAAACAAAATATCCAACTCTAACTCATCTCATAAACAAAATATAATCAAAAGTATGCAATAAGTTGTGAGAATAGTTGGTTTGACTAAGCTAGGAGGTGAATTAAGGCCAATTAAGGCCCATATAATTACCTAGTGATGAGGCTCATCATCACCCCCCTACTGAAAGTGTTTCTCATCCTCTGAGCAACTTAGTCAATTTCCATGTCCTTCATAGCTCTGGTAGCCTCTCTGACATCCCATGCTTCTATTGTGGTCTATTCTTCTTGTTTATAGAAGCTTGCTTTCCTTTCTACTCTTCCCACTGCCTCTTTTCCTCTTCTTCTTTTCTCCCTTCTAGCATCCCTAGGAGTAGTGGTGGACTGAGTTTTAGGCCTATCCAATTGGCCTTCAACCTTTGCATTGATTTCTTATACATAGGTGTCCTATTGAGTTCCTCTCTCAACCTTTGAGGGGAGTGATATTCTCTGATATTCAAGCTGTGTGGTAGTGTTTTCCATCTCCTTTATCATATCTTAGCAGCCTAAGCATATCCTAAAAATGTGAAAGTGATTGCTCTTGGACAGCAAGATATCTAGGTGCCAGCTGAGGATCATTTGCAATTAGATTATGGGTGTTGATTAGGGCCATGGGATTTGATTGTTCAGCTCTAATGAAAAAAATGTTCATTTTTCTCTCTAGCCAATATTCTTTTCATCTCTGCAGCCCTTGACTTCTCATGGTTCATCGATGATGCCAAAGCCATTAATTGTATATCTCCTAGCTCTATATTAGGATCCCAAATATTCATGTCTATGAGGGCCATGTTTTGTAAGTAAAACTCAACCATTTTGGCCTTGTCCTCTAGTGCACTTTTATCACAAAGATCAATAAACTGCTTGCAGTCTTGAACTGGCATGGTGCCCCTTTGTGCTAGTGTTTTAATCTGAAATTGCAGCCATTGTTCTTTGAGGTAAAGAACATAGATTTAGCTAACATCCTACACTATATGTTCTTCAAGGAGAGGTTGTCCATATATGCTAGTTGGTTTTCTTTTCCCGCAGCTATCCTCTCAGCCATGCAATTTCCCTCTTTGTTTTTCTTATCTTCTTCCTTTTGTTGTTCTTTCACATCTCCATCAGTTTCTTCCTTTGTTTCCTCCTCTATTTTAGCATCATCCTCCTTGTGTTCTCTTTCATCATGTTCCTCTGTATTATTTTCTTCTTCATCCATCTCATCCCCATCTAGCTCTACATCTTCTTTTTCTTGTTTTTCCTCCTCCTCACTAATAGAAGGACTAACATCATGGGTGATGGTTTTGATGTCATCCTCTGCTGGTAAGTTTCTGAAGACTGACCATGTTATAGGGATCATGAGGATTTGGAGGGCATCCTTAATGAGGATCCTAATCAACCCATGCTAAGCTGGTGTTTCTACCCTAAATCTTAATTCTTCAAGCACCCTAAAATGGTAGCCATAAACAACATTGTATCTACCCTCACATGAGTTGTATTTGATGAGTTGGTAGCCTACCTCACTCCATGGCTATGGCAAATTGCCCCTCTTCACTCCATTTTCATCCTTTGTGGATTATTCACCTATTAAAACCTCCTATCATCTTGCTTGTGGGGCTTGAAGAGGAAATGAGAGGTGTGACATAAGAATTTTAAATTTAGGAGAAAACAAAGTTTCCTGTGTATGTAATCCATTAGCTTTTAGAGCACTCTAGTTCATTTTCTTGTAAATGGGGATGGATTTTTAGATCCTACCTCTTTAGAATGGTGATATTCCCTCTTGAAACCCTCTCTACCTATCCTATAGACTGCCTCTATAGACTATTCTTGTAGGAATTCTCTTCCAGAATGATGGATCCTTGCTTCCAGTGGGTGGCCAGAGTTATGAGAGCTACTTGAGTGGGGGAGTTTCAAGGAGGTGTAATGTATGAATGCATGCAAATGATGTTTTGTTTCCCTTTATACCACCTCATCATTCCCACTCCTTGTAATCAACTCCCATAGTTGTTAAATCCATATTTAACCACTTCTTGCCCTACTCCTCCTCTTTTCTTTGAGTTGACTGCAACCATGTGTGAGAGGACACCCTGATTTGTATGTGATGACTGAATGAAGATGGCCAAGTTAACTAGCCACTTACAAACCAACTACCTCGTAACCTTTACAACTTTTGATCAAATGATGCATATGAGTGAGTGAGTGGTATACTTACCTATGGTCTCGATGCCATGCTGCAATTTGTCGAGGATCAGAGGTGCAACATTGTTTCTTTGTTGCATGGTCATTCTTCTTCCGCATTTGCTGCCTACTGATGGTTTATTGGCTTTTGTAGGTGTCTATGACTGAAGATCTGATGTTGTTGCTGCTGTGGAGTTCCTGGATCATCCCAGTGCAGACTTTGTAGCTGATGATTGATATTCTATGGGATAGGGTGATGATAGTGGTTGAGGTGATTGGTTAGATCATATCTAGTATGAATTTTGGGGACCTAACCAATCTACCATTCAGGGGATCCTGTAGAAAACACATTCTTCACCTGAATTGAAGCAATGCAGTGAAAAACAATGGAATTGATGGAGGGATGCACGGTAAGGAGGGGGGAGATGAATATATGTGAGCCAAGGTTCCCTTTGGATCTTCTCTTTTATCCTTGGTCATCTTTCTCACCCACCTGCAAATAACAATTATGTCTTTTTTCCTTTTTCCTTTATTATTATACTTTTTTTTTTAAAAACACCTAGGCTACCTCAGAGAGGTTTTCACCCTAGATATCTTCCCTAGGCGCCTCAAGGAAGGTTTTCACCCAGATATCTTCTTACTCGTTTTCATTTTTTCTCATCCTTGGGCTGCCTTACGAGGTTTTCAACCCAAAGATGGGACTCAAGCACCTCATGGAGGTTTTCACCTGAATCCTTATTCTGCTTTTCTCTTTTTTAGTGCCTTGATGAGGGAGGACCTATAACTTGCTCCACCATCATCATTGTCTTATTGATATTGTCAATGAACTCTTGTTTTGATAAATGCCTCTTGTACATTTTCAATCGATGTCCATTATTAACAAGAAATGGAATGGCTTCTTCATCTATAGTTCTGATTTTCACTGAACCATTATCATGGCATCTTTCCACCACATAAGGTCTGAGCCATCTTGTCCTTAGCTTGCCCTTGAAGTCTTTATACCTAGAATCATATAACAATGCCCAGTCTCCCTCTTGAAATTGCTTCTCCTTAATGTGTTTGTCATGCCAAATCTTCCTCTGAAGCTAAAATATATCTGTATGTAGGAGGGCCTACATTTTGAATTCATCCAATCCATTCAAATGGAAAAATCTTTCTTTCTATGCATGACTGAGATCCAAATCTAGTTGGGCTACCATCCTCAATGTGTTATATTCAAACTCAATGTACAGCAAAGCCTTTTTCCCATAGACCAGCTCATAGGGTGTAAATCTAGTGGTGGTCTTCCATGTTGTATTATAGACCCAGGTGGCCTCAACTAGTCTCTCTGCTCAATCCTTCCTATTGCTGCTCACTACCTTGGTTAAGATGTTCTCCAGTGCCCTGTTGATCACCTCCACTTACCCATTAGCTTGTGGATGATAAGGTGTGAAGGTCTTATGCTTGATTTTGTGATGGCTGAGCAGTTCCTCAATCATGTTGGAGGTAAACTGGTTGCCTTAGTCTACGACTAGCTCTCTAGGGTACCTAAATTTGTATGATATATTCTCCCTGAGGAACTCAACCACCTTTTCTTCTGTTGCTACCTTAATTGCCTCGGTTTCAGCCCACTTAGTCAAATAATCAGTGCACACAATAATGTACTTCTTTTTCTTTGAAGGAGGGTTGATAGGCCCAATGAAGTTCATGCCCCACTTTTCAAATGGCTTGAAAGTCACTTGAGGTTGTAGGGGAATTTCCTCTCTTGGAGTAGGCTTTCCCATCCTCTAGCATTGATCACACTAAATAATGTACTTTTTCACATTTTGATGAAGAGTAGGCCAATAATAGCCTGCTTGTAACACTTTGAATGTTGTCCTCTTTGCTGCAAAGTGATCTCCACAAGGCCCATCATGACAGGTCAGAAGGATGTCAAAAACTTCCTCTTCCCTTATACATCTTCTCAACATTTGATCTAGGCCAAGTTTGAACAGATTTCCCCCAATCCAGGTGAAGGGGGTGCTTTTCCTGACTATCTTGCTCTTTTCTTTGGAGGGAAAGTTTGGCGGGAACTGTGTTGATACCAAATAGTTTTCTATAACAACAAACCATGGGGAGAGAACTAAAATAGCAAACAAATGCTCATTTAGTAACTGGTCATCCACCATTCCTTCTTCACCTACAAGCAGATCATCCTAGATAGAAAGTCTGCAACAACATTTTCCTTACTAGGCTTATCAACAATAGTTAGATCAAATTGTTGTAATAAAGAAACCATCTTATAATTCTAGCATTCACATTTGGTTTGTTCATTAAATATTTGATTGTAGCATGATCAATATGCACAAATGTTTGATAACATGTAATGTAATTCCTAAATTTTTTTAATGAATGCACAACAATCAGGAGTTCCTTCACAGTATAGTTTAGTTCAGCCTTTGACAGGTTCTTACTGATAAAATAGATGGCATAGGGCAATTTCTCCTCTTCCTGAACTAAGACTGCTCCTAGGGATTTGTGTGAGGCATCAGCATGAATATGAAAAGGGAGGGCCCAGTTTGGGCCTCTAAGGATTGGTGCAGTGGTTAACTTACCCTTTAGAATGTCTAAGGCCTCTTAACATCTCTTTGACCATATAAACTTAGAATCTTTGGCCAACAACCCAAACAAAGGAGAGGCCAACTTGCTAAAGTCCTTTATGAACCTTCGGTAGTATCCAGCTAACCCTAAGAAACTCCTGACATCTCTCTTCTTTTGTGGAGGTGGGACCCTTTGGATGACTGCTATTTTGTTTGGGTCCACTTGCAGTCCTTGCTGAGATGTTGAATGACCTAGCATGGTCCCTTAAGTCATTAATAATTTACATTTTTTTGGACTGAGAGACAGGTTCATTTCAATGCATTTATGCAATACTTTGCCTAAGTTAGTCAGGGCTTCTTGAAAATCACAGCCATAAGGTGTAAAATCATCCATATAGATTTCCAGTGCATCACGTACCAATTCAGAAAAAATACTCAAGATTGCTCTCTGGAAAGTGGCAGAGCATTGCATAGGCCAAAAGGAAGGACCCTATAGGAAAAGGTACCCCAAGGACAGGTGAATGTGGTCTTATCCTGGTCTTTTGGGAAGATTTTAATTTGTTTGTACCCATTGAATCCATCTAGGAAGGAGAAAAACTTCTTCCCTACCAGGCCATATAGCACTTGGTCAATGAAGGGTAGGGGAAAATGATCCTTATTTGTGGCTTTGTTCTACTCCCTATAATCAACACAAATCCTCCACTTACCATTTTTCTTGGAAACTAACCTAAAGGGGAGGCCCACTCAGTTTTTGTAGTTCTTCTTTAACTACATCTTTAAGAGCTGGATTCATCCTCCTTTGTGGCTTCATGATTGGCTCGCAACCTTCTTTGATGTATATGTGGTGAGTACATACTGAGGGGTGTACTCCCTTCATTTCCTTGTAACTCCAAGCAAAGGATTCTAGGTTTTCTCTCAACATGTTGCATAACTCTTCCTCGTCAAGAGCAGACAGAGATGGATTAATTTTCAAAGTTTTCTCCACGTTGAATTTTATGGTTTTGAAATGGAGTGGGTTGGAATTGACCAAGCATAAGTCAATTGGATGATTTTTCTTTGGGTTTCCCTTACTTCTTATTCTAATGGTAGTGAACTAGGAGTTGGACTTTGGAGCAGGTGTTCAATTAAGTCATACTCATCTTGTTGTCCTCCCCCTATGGTTACTTCCAAAGCATAAAGTTGGGTAAAATAAACATGATCTTCTTCCTCCTCCTCCAACCACAAAGGTAAATCATGCTATAGTGTAGGTTGAGCAAGAGGGTATAGGACTAACTATTTGGACATATGCCCATTCTTAATGGTCATATTCCTAGCTCTACAGTTAATTTAAGCATCAATTGTGGCCAACCATGGCCTCCCAAGGATGAGAGGGTAACCAGTAAGCTTAGCCTTAGGCTGGAGAACTAGAAAATCTATAGGGTACTCCTAGGAGTCAATGGAAACCATCAGATCCTCGACAATTCCCTCAGGGGTGACTATGGAACGGTCTGCAAGTTGCAGAACTGTTGTGCTCTTCCTCAATGACCCTTGGAGGTTGAGCTTGAGCATGGTGTTCTTAGTCATCACATTAATGGCAGCCCCAAGATCAACCAGAGTGTGTGGGAAAATGGTGCCATTGATGTGCACATCTACTACAGGGCTTCCAGGGTGCAAATATTTTGGACATATTACCTACCCCAGCATTAAGTCAGACAACTGCCCAATGACATTAATGGTTGGGGCATCCCTTTTTCTTCTTACTGGATGCTTGAAGCACTTCTACTTAATCAGCTTATTGTAAATGGGAACATCCTTCATTTCCTGGAGAAGGGGGATCTATACACATAGATTTTTTAATTCTCCCAGAAGTTCAGTTTCTTCTGGGGTAGGCTGGAGTGGTTGGGCTAATCTCTTAGGAAAGAGTGGATTTACTTTAAGGTTTCTTTCCTCTATTTCTTGCTCAACCTCCCTATATGGAGATGGAGGTTGGTTATCAGGGAGAATTCTCCTATATCTTAGGTTGATCTCCTAGATTTCTATAGCATAAGCTGGGTATGATGTCTCTCCCCTGTACACTTGTTGAGCCTGCCTATTGTTTGGGTTCGGATTTGGCTAGGCAGGCATTTGGGGTTGCTTAGGTGGAGCAGAGTGTAGGAGTTTTGGTTGGGTAGATGGTGGAGGCAATAGGTCTCGAAAATTATTCAATTGGGGCCTCCACCCCTAGAGTGGGATATTCCACTGATCTTGTGGTTGAACATAAGGTTGAAATGACTGGCTAGCTGGCTGGGAATGATACTAAGATGCATAGGACCAAGAAGGGAGTGTAGACCAAGAAGGATGAGCATGGGGTCCCCAAGAAGGTATAGTTGTGGTTTGGTTGGGGTTGTAATATGCATGGGATGACCCTTGCAAACCCTATTGGTATGGTCTAAGCCCGGGAGGTCTCCTTTGGTTGATGTAGCAAAGCTGCTCAGTGACCCCTTCAACTCCTTGATATACAGCTTTGAGTCCAGCTAAAGAAGGGCACTTGTCTATGGAGTGGTTTTCTTCACAGACTGATAAAATCTTAATACAATTCAATGGACATTCGTTCCTAGGATGCCTCCTAGTGCATCTAGGACAAAAGATGGACAGGGCTCTTTTTGCTTCCTCTTGCTTCCTTTTGATGTTCATGGTGTCCAATTGCAAGGCAAGGGTTTGTAGCATATCACTTTTGAAATCTTCCAACATATTTCCAATTTCACCCTTGATGCATGAGTTGGACGATGATGTACTGGCCATAGGTTGACTACCCCTACCCTTTTTCTTGGTTTCCCTAGAATGGTTTCTAAAGAAACCCTGAATATTCTCATAGGGTAATTGGTAGATATCTACTCATGTTATCATATGTAAGGTATCCATAAGATCCTCCCTTACTCCTCTAAGCAGGACCAGCTTCAGACCCTGAGGGTCAAGTTTACACCTGGCCCTTTTGTAACTGAGTTGGAATCTTTCTTCATAGTCTTCTAAGGATTCATCCTAGCCTATGGTCATCCTGAAAATCTCTTCTTTAGTGACCTTTGAGCTACAGTAGTCCCTATATTTTTTGTTAAAATCCTATTGCATCTAACCCTAATTTGTGATGCTATCTCCAGGTAAACCCATGAACCAGCGCAATGATATATCCTTAAGGGTAGATGGAAACCATTTTAACTTTTGCTCATCATATGTATAGTCCTAGGTTCGACATATAACAGCAAACTCAAATAGGAAAGTTTCAAGGTCCTCTGTGGTCAGGCCATGGAAATGATGTAGAGTAGAGGGGCTTATATTCTTCATCTTAGTGTCCCCATTGGTCTCCCTGGTGGGGAAGGCACCCGCAATTCTCTCTCTATTTCCTCTGTAATTTCAGTTTTGAGCCATTGGTTTAGTAGGAAGGGGTTCTTCTTCTTCTTCCTCCCCTGTAGGTTCCTCAAATATGTAAGGTTGCTCACCTAAAGGGTCTTCCAATTCATTGTCATTGAAGAAGAGAGAAGGTTGATTGTTGGATGCAGTGGGGGTATTTGACAAGAATTTCCCTGAATCGCCCCTATTCCTATGAGGCATGAAAGGAAATGTTTTTGGGTTGGTTTTTGTAAGATTTTTTTTAAACTGAAAAGTACTCTGCAGAAAGGAAATTGTTGATTGAATGAAAAACCACTAACAAGAAAAACTACTTGTTGAATTGAAATTATTCTTGCAGAATGAAATTGTTGATTGAAGGAAGACTACTGACAGAAAAATACTACTTGATGAATTGAAATTCTACTTGTACAATGAAAAGGAAAGTAGAAAATGACAACTGAAACAAAAGGAAGCTACTAACAAAGAAACTACTTGCTGAATTGAAATTCTACTTGTAGAATGGAAAGGAAAGTATATAATGACAACTAAAAGAAAGAAAGCTACTAGATTACTTTTGCAGAAATAAACTAATGGAAGAAAATTTAGGATAAGAATTAGAAGAAAAGAAAGTTGGAGACTAGAAATAGAAGAAAGCAATAATCACATTCTACTTTGACACCTCCTCAACAACGGTGCCAAAAAGTGATGAGCCTAGGTATTGCAACAAGAATGTTGCAACTCCCAGGGCTACCAACTTTACTTATCAACTCAGGGTTTCTAGAAACTTGGAGGTGACAGTGCTATATGCACAAGTAGAAGTGAAGGTCATGCCTGTTGTCACTATTCATCTGGCAAGAGACCCTAGCGGTTCCAAGCCAAACTTCTATAGGGCCAGAAGAAGCTTGATTCTTTGATGAAAGAAGAGAAAATCTATTCCAAGAGAGAGATACTCTACTACAATAATGAATAAAACAACATGCAATGCTAACTCACACCATAACCTAATTAACCAATTAAACAGTTATGCTAAGCAGAATAGCTAAATCAATCACTAACCTGATTATACTATCTAAGTTGCAGAAGTAAAGAGCATCAAACTATACTAAGGTGCAAGCAAAGAAACTAGACTAAATCTATTTTCACGCAGAAGAGTAGTCAAAGATCGAAATTGGTGAAAGAAGGACGTAAGGAAGTAGCAGTGCATAGGGACTGTTGGATCAATCAACGAACAAAAGATGGATGGTGGAGATCTTATCTGGGGATTAAGCGAATAGATGGATGAACAGGGTTAACGAACAAGATGAACGTTGGAGATCTTATCATGGGCAATTTAGTGAATACGTGAATGAACAGGATAACAAAGTAGATGAATGGCGGAGATCTTATCCCGAAGAATTAAGTGAATGGATGGAGGACCAGGATTAATCGGCAGATGAATAGTGGAGATCATGTCGAAGGAAGAAAACATGCAGAAATGATGGAGCGGATTTTCGAAGGCGGTAAGTAGTTTCTCACGTGCCCTCAAGGCTATAAGCTATATTTCTAAATTTCACATGATTAGCATAACTGAGTGACACGTAGCACGAGAAAACCACTTTTCTCACATGCTCTTGGGCAGATAATGATCATGCAAGAATCCACGCGAGATTGCACGATAGCCTTCGGATCATGCTAGACATATCAATGGTGGAGATCATCCAAGCTAGTTGGTGATCGTGCGACGCGATAGTCGTCAAATCAAGCGAGGTAGATCGATGATGGGGGTTTAAGGCACATAAAGTGTTAAGGTGATGCGATAGTCATTGGATCAGGCGATGCAAATCGACGGTGAGGATTTAAAGTGCATAAAGTAGGTAGAAGACTTCATGGAAAGTGGCAGTTGGATAAACTAATGAATCGGATGGTGATTGGGTAGGTTTTTTGTGGATCGGACGGTGAGAAAATGATGCATGAAGAACGTGTTGAATGAGGTTTCAAATGAAAATGACAGAAAAACCAATGAGGGTGAAAAAGTAATTGCATCAAACAAAAAACTCCATAGCTCATGTGAGAACCAGAAACCTATGTTTTTGGGGTTGCTGAAGGGTCTCTTCCTCAATTCATGGTCCCAGAGGGAGGAGGTGAGGCTGAGATACCTGTGGACAACCCTGTGGTGATATTTTCCTCCTAGCTAAACTGTGAACTGAAAGAAGGCACAAATGGAAGTAAATGAAAGCACAACAAATCTACTCTACACTACTGTAAGCGAAATGTAGCTACTTAAGCAAATGAAAAATTAAACCATAAATCTACGCTATGTTGTTGTAATGAAAGTAGCTACTTAAGCAAATAAATAGAAATAGAAATCTATGCTAGCATACATGTACAGTAAAGAGGAGATTTGGCTGCTTGGGTTGGGCCCTATCCCAAGAGCTTCAACCCTCTGAGTTAACTCAGAGCTGGCTCAAAACGAAACTCATTCGTATTATCAAAACCATGGATTACATAACAAACTGTCATAAGTCTTGCAACTCAGAGATAAAGCAGAGTTTTACAATAAAAATCAAAATCCTACTAAGGTCCTAATCCTCTCTACTTATACATCTGAAGTCTCCAACAACTTCATTCCCATTAGGGAGGCTTGGCTCCCCACTCAAGATAAACTGGTTTTCGTCACTTTCACTTTCTCATCTATCTTTTAGTCCTCATGATTTGGTTGTTTGCACTCCGAACTGATGGAGGAATAATCGAATGGAGGGGTAGTAAATGAGGAGGATTTACCTCCTATAATTCCTCTCCCTTGTCCTATTCGAGTTTTGACCAAGATCTTTGCCACAGTTCCTTTCTTTAAACCTTTATTCCCGCATTTTTCCTTGCTTTTATCCTTTATTCCTGCATTACATGCACATTAGACCACAAAGCAAAATATCCAACTCTAACTCATCTCATAAACAAAATATAATAAAAAGTATGCAATAAGTTGTGAGAATATTTGGTTTGACTAAGCTAGGAGGTGAATTAAGGCCAATTAAGGCCCATATAATTACCCAATGATGAGGCTCATCAATCTCAACAAATCTTGTCCGAAAGACATACCCTACACCATTCATCGACTAAGTCATGGATGGGTTCTCTAGGTACAACCAGATCCAGATTCACCATAAAAATAATACAAAACCACATTCACAACCCCTTGGGGTACATTTGCATACCAAGTCATTCATTTATATCTTAAAAACATTGGCGCCACCTTCCAGCGAGCCATGAACTACATCTTCCATGATTTGGCTCATCTTATCCTCGCCTATTTGGATGACCTTACAGTACGATCCAAGAAGCATGTTAACCGTTTGGAATATCTTCGTGTGGCTTTTCAGGGATGTCAATAATATAACCTACGCTTGAACCATCTCAAGTGTGTGTTCTCTATCAACGACGAAATACTACTTGGATTTATAGTTTACCAACAACGTATTAGAGTTGACCCTCTCAAAGTCAAAGCCATTAAGGAAATATCACCACCAAGAACATTGAAACAATTACAAATCTTGTAGGGTAAGGCCAATTTCTTACGATGCTTTGTCCCTGATTATGATACTTGTGTGCAAGGCTTTCTATGCCTCCTTCATTAGGATATTCCCTTCCACTGGGATGATCAGGCTCAAAAATCATGTGAAGCTTTAAAAGATGCATTATCTCAATCTCCTTTGGTTACTTTGCCTAACCACAATAAATAATATACCCTATATCTATTAGCATCATATATAGCCATCGTTGGGGTATTAATCCAAGACATACCAGATAATAAGGAGCATGTAATTTATTACATCAGCAAGCCTATCTGGACCTACATTGAAGTATGAACCAGAAGAAACAAATGCCTTAGCCCTAGTACATTTAGTTCAGAATCTTTGGCATTGTATCATCCTTCGAACCACTACTATAATAGCATCTATTAACCCCATGTGATATTTTCTCACTCTTCATACTATGACCCACAAATACGCTCGATGGATTTTTATACTATAAGAATTCGATCTACAATTTAATTCTCATAAAGGCAATAATTTGCCAATCCCCGTGGAGTCAATCATTGATCTCTCAACAGAGACCCAAGGATCTCCCGTTAATGATGCTCTTCCTTATGAACATTTATTTTTAGTATCAACAGATGACCCCTAATACGATGATATGATCCTCTTTTTATGAACTCAAAAGTTCAAACCCTATCTTACCTGTGACAATCAAAGGCACATATGCCATCACGCCCACCATTACTTTCTTCTTAGGGATGCCCTCTATCGATAGAGCATCGACTCTATCCTTTTTCAGTGCCTCACTCACGAACAGACTGAGAAGGCCTTAAATGATTGCCACAATGGGTCTTGCGGTGCCCACCTTTCAGGGATGGCTACCGCTCAAAAAATCCTCCGTTTTGGTTATTTCTAGCCCACCCTTTTCCATTATTGCATATAGGCACTCAAAATATGTGAGTATTTCCAATGATATGCTCATAAGGAATGAACCCCACCTGCTCCCCTACATCTGCTCATC
Source organism: Pinus taeda (assembly GCA_000404065.3). Classification (NCBI taxonomy): domain Eukaryota; kingdom Viridiplantae; phylum Streptophyta; class Pinopsida; order Pinales; family Pinaceae; genus Pinus; species Pinus taeda. The sequence continues at coordinate 200,375 of APFE031364995.1, forward strand.
ATTTTCGACCCCTTCTGGAAATGGGTCATAGACTTCATGACCTATAACCCTCCATCATCTAGCAACCATAAGTACATTGTGGTTGTCGTCAACTATTTCACAAAATGGGCAGAAACAATGCCCACATATAATAACACTGCAAAAACCACTACACATTTTTTCTTTAACCATGTGATAACATGGTTCGGTGTTCCCAAGGAGTTGTTTTCTGACCATGGTAAACATTTTGAAAACGAAATATTTCAGGAGTTATCCCATCACCTTGGTTTCTCTCACAATTTCGCTTCCCCATACTACCCTCAATCCAATGGTCAGGTAGAAGTTGTTAACAAAGTGATCAAAACATTGTTGCAGTGTATGGTGAAAACTCACATATATATAACCATCAAGACTGGTATGCATCACATATATATAACCATCAATATGCATAAACCATAAGTATAATATCCATCTCAAAAAATGCATAGATACAACAAATGTACAGAAGCATAAGACACATCATGAGAGCCACCGAAAGTCTCATCTCATATATACATATCAAAAAATATATATGAGCACCAAAAATAGTTGTACATCCACTGACTCATGGCTAGGTAAAATAAGTCCTCAAAAATAGGGGAGCATCATCATAATGGGTGCTTTCCCTGGTACATACATCAAGAAATCTACATCTAGGGACGGGGCCCTCCCCCCCTCTCCTGAGGTCTAATCTCTTCATCAAGTTCCAAAATAAGACTGGAAATGGCCACCACCATCGTTATGCATTGAATAAATAGTCGGCATGCCTAATCATGTGCCATCTTCGTCTCCACCACCACGTCTCCTAGTCCTTCCCAACCATCATCAGACATCCCCTTAGTGAAGGCCTCGGCTCTGCCGAAAGCATCCTCATAGTCTATGAGTTGCATCTCCAATGTTGCTAACTGAGCTTCCACTACCTCGACACACTCTTGCAATCTGTCCATCTCCCTAGTAGCAGAAGATTTGGACCCCTCCCCATAGGGACCATTAATCATGAGTTGTTGGCATTGTGTTGACCTCTCAGGACCCTCCTCCTCCCGAACATATTGTCGTCGTTGCAGTATAGTAGGATCACTAGCCACTCTCATTCATTGTGGATTGTTGCCTAATAAGTAGGCCAACGATCGTCCATGTGGCCCCTCATCTGCAAGTACAAAGGAATAATATCAACATCATATAAAAAATGCATCATAAAACATACATATCAAAAAATTGAAATGCATAAATAACAAGTCACATACCTACTGGCCCCCAAGCATCACCAAGAGGGAGCCCCATATCTAGATCACCCGTAAATCTCACTCCACGATACGGGAACTTAAGAATAATCTAATGATTTGACCAAAACCAACATTTCATCTCGATGTTCTAGTAACACCCCATTTCACCTCCACCAGCTCGTGGCATCACGAGCGTCCACTATCTCAACTTGGGGTCCCTAGCAAGACCTAGGGGCATTGTTATAAAATTTCATAGCATCAAAACCCTCTTGTATAGCATGCTACATAAGATACTAGCATAGAATAAGCTCTAAGCCTCTCCCTGCCGAACCTCCATCAACTAGGAGACCATCCCCTGTATACAAAATCGGCCCAGTTGAAAAAATGCCCCACCTATAGCCACTACAACACTGTGATCTTGGGCCCTGATACCCAGTGTGTGGCCACCGAACATACCAAGCGCACAATCATTACCAGCGTTGCTCACTCTATGATATCTAGGATAGAAGGTTCTATGATGCACCCATCCTCAATAGGGTTGGTCCTGCAGTGGGCCTCTGCCCATCTCTGAATATCTACCTACCCAGCTAGTAGGGGATGCGGAAAAACCTCTCCACGAGGTACCAGACCTGTCACAAAATATACATCTACAGCCACACTAATCGATACATTTGTCCCTCTGATGACGAAGATCTTTTGATCCATTTCCCACAACTAGATAAAAAGTTACAAGAACCCATCATGCGACCTCAAAAGGGGGTTCCGAAGGAACTTCAGTAACCCCTACCCAGCTAGTGTCCTACTAGCTACATAGTCCTCTATGATCACTATCAACTAGGGTTTCCAATCCCACTCTCGCCAAAGCATGCACATCCTGCCATCAAGGATATCAAAATTTAAAAATTAGCCTCCTAGGCTGTAAAAAACCACTTTTCATGCACCACACATTTATGGAAATAACAGGCGCGTGAAATGCACGTCTGTTTCTCGAAAAGACGTGCAGTACACATGTCTTCCATGCCATATCCCGTGATGATTCTATATCAAATCTCACACTTCTGCTCGCTAAGAAGACATGTCATCTGTGCGTCTATTATTGATACAAACATGTAGACAATGCAGCCTAGGTGAAGGATCCATGACGTCACCAAAACAATGATGCCATGACTTCTAGTCAATCAACTACACCAATAGTGCGGTTGTCAGCCTTTTACTTGTGGCTTCTGTACGTGAATCCTTGGGAAACACACAGAGACTGTGCAACTGAAACTTTATCGCCCACGCGGTCCAAGATTTTTTCACCATAAAAAGAATGTACAAGACACCCCCATAGGACCTACCTAGCTCAGTCTACCAAATTGACAAATTTGGGGTTTATTGTTCTAACTTGTCTGTCCCCACATGCTACCTAGGTTCACAGGCTAACCGCAATAGCTAGAAACAACTCCTGGATCAGCTCTAGTCTCCCAAATAGTAAGTTCAAATGAGGTGGCATTGGACCCATTTTTCCTTATATATCGTCCTTTTTAGCATCTTCTCAAGCCCAGTACAAGAGCTTAGGATCTTTGTTTTTAAAAATGTTAGAGACATAAGGATTAGAACCACATCATCTTCATCATGGTACCCTCTTTTCCATTTCAACTCAAAACTCATTTTTTGGACCCACCACATGCTCAGTGTACCACTTCAGGTGTTCCTTCTCTGGTTTTTTCAATTCATCTTGTCATTGCTTTCAGATTATTTATATGATCAAAAAATATGTTTTCACTTAGGGTATTGGCTATTAAATTGCAAGCACATCAACAAACTTATTTCCATGCTCAACACCCCGATGGCCAATAATAGAGAAGGTATCATTCATCACTCATCGTGATAGGCTTCTCACAAAGCTTTGCATATCGTGACATCATTTCTCTAAAATTCACCATAGGGTCCATCATCTTGACCACGTTTACCACCACCTCCCCTTGCATATGGTAAACGTCCATGTCGGTCTATAGAGCCTTCCCCATCATGGATCACCTCCTGTTATAGAACCCCACATACTATTGGGATCCATGACCATCTACCCAGACCTGGGAACCACTTCAGATTGCATGCCTTGAAGATCAGCCTCATTCTTCTTCACTTATTTCTTACCAACCCCATTCCTGGTCCACCCATTGTATGTTGCAATGGATCAAGACAGATGCGCCACTACATTATACATTTGGCTTACCATTCACCCATATTATAGTGGACCATATGTGTCACTTCATTTGCCTCATCATCCCAACATGGAGACCAACCAATGGGTCCCCCACCCTCAGTAAATAACACCATACCTCCATCATGATGCAGTTCATCATTTCCATGGCGCACCCATCTCCCTGTTTGTACATCCAAAACACCTTCATATTCTTTTGGAAAGTGTACAAATATTTTTTAGGAAAAAGGTTCCCACTTGTATTTTCATGTATTTTTACCTAGCAGTAGTTTCTAGTCACCCTTGGTCAGATCTCACACATCATCCACATTCATTTACCCTCTTCATGTTGGTAAGAACATACTTACACCTACCCTGGAAGTCCTACCCACTCTAGGGCCATCCATGTCAGCAAAAGGGTTTTAACTTCTGCCACTTCCATTATAACTTCGAACTCGGGCTAGTTGTCCAAATCCATTCATATCGTCAGCTTTCATTATTATTCGTGGTCTGACCCACACTATTACAATATTTTTTCACCTTATATTGATTCCCCAAATCATCATTTCGGGTGGTTTTGGCTTCTTTCATGTTGACTTCAACACCCACATTCTAGGGTCGAGGCAGTACCTTGGATACTCCCCCCTTTTAAGGGACATCCTAGAGTGGAACAATGGGAATCATTATTGCCCACTGATGTCATTAGTCCCTCTGACATTTGAAATCAACACAAGTTTTCATGTCAAGGCGGTATCGTAATTAATGACTGTTGCAATTCTTTCATTTAGTCGAAGACCCACGTATCACTAAGCACCTCATTCAGTAGTGCTTACATCGTGATGTGGGGGAGGTACCCAAATTCAAAGACCCATGCATACTTTAGCACCTCACTCAAGTAGTGCTTCACATTTCTTATGCATGGGGGCACCAAATGCAATCTATTTGTCAAGAAACGCCCTTGAGGGGATCAACAGTTATCTTCATCAACCATCATCATGTCAACCACCACAATGGTGACCAGATAGAACCATTTCCTATCTAATTGTAATATTTCGTCACTAGTCATCATAACAAGCATGGTACATGACCGCCTTGTATAGACACTTTTTACTTTTTAGGTTTTCTTTAAAGCATGGTTATCCTTTATGCTCAATCAAGGGGTTTCCCTACTCATCTTTGTACCAAGTTATTATCTCTCTCAATAATTTGATCATATTCTCCATCAGAATAGAAAAATGTGATGTATTTCAACTATACATTTCCTTCTAACCTCATACATCAAGGGGTAGCTGTTAACACCAGAAAATCATACACATGTTTGTACAATCCAGAAGATGTTTAAAGTCATCCAGCAAAATGCACAAGTGAATATTTTCCAGCTAAAGACTATGAAGTTCAAAAAAAATAATTTCTCCTAGGGTCCAAAGTATATGGAGTTAAAAAATTAAATTTTACATGGTTTTTTCTTTGATAGTCGTGCACTGCACGTATTTCCTTTGAAATCCACATGGTTGAAGAAATCGCTGACTTGGCGAATTCAGGACCACTTCCCACACTTGGAGATGATTCCTTAGCAGGATCTCATTCAAGGACAAATGAATTCAAGTCACCCTGAAGATATGCATCCCACAATGGAATCATCTTGTCCTACTCATAAGTCATAATCATTCATGAACCAAGAGAGAGAAGATGGATTCAAAAATTATATATAAAAAGGCCATGGGAGAACCAAAACATGAGATATTGATATGCTAGCCGAATTGCTATCAAAGCAACGCCACATTTCATTTTTGACAAAAAATAAAGTAAGAGCACTAGCATGTTGTCCATATTTTTGTTAAGCAGTCCATCATCTCAGTGAGAGGAGAAGAGTCCACCATTGAGAGAGTCTTCATATTTCTTTGAGAGAGAGGAGAAGCTTGCAAAGAGATTGAGGAAAGGAACCTCCTTGCTAAGGATTTTTTAGCACCATTGCTCAAATAATTCTCTTCAAGTGTTTAGTATTCATCTACTGTATTAATATTCTGCCACCAACATTCAATAAAGGGAGATTTTTCCCATTATTTTGTTGACTTGTTTGCTTCGTTAAGCATTGTTTGTGTATTTATCTATTTGTTTTAGTTTATTTTTGTATATGCAATGTTTTCACTCTTTGAAATGCTTTGTTAATCTCAGTTTGTTCACTAACAACATCAATTTTGTCTGTATTCCTTTACAGGGAACAACTAATTGCTAAGGAGGTGTCTTTTGGTACACCATTGCTACAAAAAACACTACTACAGTGGTTATGACCTTATGAGGCATGGTGTTGGGAAATATTGATCTAAAACCTTTAATTTTAGTTCATATGTTAAATTAGGGTTAAAGAACCAAGGGGGTAGGGTCTAATCTACTAAATGTTGATCATCTTACCTTGAAATTGTTTAACTGTGCCTAAATTCACCCTAAGGCTTTTTAGGAATGCTAATGACTCTTGAAAATGGGTTGATAAAGGAAAGAGGAGAATATAAAGGAAGGGACATTACTTTTATTTCTTGTTAAATTTAGAAAGAGACATTTTCTTTAGTAATGTGGTAAATCATATTAGTGGTTTCTTTTCTTCTTTGGGAAAGGTGAATTTGCCACCTAGTTGTCTTGGAAATTAACTTAGTCAAAAGTTTCCTAAGCATTTTCTAAGTGAGTAGAGGATGCCAAGGTATACTTAGCCTCAAGGGGATATAAGAGTCAATTTTTGAGCTTAGTATAGAATAATTTAGAGGGACCCCACCATTGTAGGTATTGTAATACGAAGAGAAAGAGTAGTGAAATTCTTTCCCAAACAAACCTTGAGAGGAACGGTGGTGCTTAATCCAAAGGCCTCTCCACCATACATGTTTTAGATTCAATTGACAATGAAAATACTCATCTTTATTGTTGGTCTAAGAGAAATTTATAATGAATCTTTAGGAAGAGATAACCTTTTGGACTCATTGAGTTAAATCCACACTTGGGTTGCAATACCCATTCCAAAAATTGAATTGGCTAGGAGGAAAATTAATCAATGGGTATGATTTCCTCCACAATTATTGCTGTAGTTGAAGAATTTATTTACACCAAATTCTAAGATTCATTAAAGAAAGGAATTATAGGGATGTAGATAAGTATTTATGAGTGTTTTGGCTACTACTTTTTGGAATCTTGGTTGTAAAAATACTAATATATTTTATAGTGATGACTTAAGAGTAATTTATTTACACCAAGTAACAACCCTTCCAATGGGATAATGTTAATTGGTGTTGTTATAGTTGATCACTTATCTTTACATTGAATTCTTAATATTTTTATGCAATTTTTTATAAAACTTTCATCATGATTTTTTTTTAATTAGTAAATCTTCTCATTTATCGGATAGTATCCTCTTTCACTCCTGATTAATATCATTGCTAATTTGATTGTTATTCTTTACAAATCCTCTATTGTATAACTCCATAATCCTAAAATAGAAGCTAGAAGAGAAATCGTTAACTTCGTAAATAAACCAAATCACCATATCATAAACACAAAACAGTGAATGCATAAGAATTGTACAAAAAATCCTTGAGGTGGGGTGACACCATTAATTATCCCTCTAGGAAACAAAACCACTCCATAATCAATGCTTGTTAAAATTACAATATTGATATGTCAATTGTAGTGGATATCCCACTAGATAGTTCATCACAATGGTTCTAATGAAAAAAATACACTAAAATGTGAAATATATATAATGAGGGTTAATTTTCCTTACATTTATGGATTTATCATTTTAATGTTCTGTTTTTATGCATGCAATAGATAAAATTCATAAAAGTGATAAAAGTGAAAAACACACACACAAACAACGATGACAATGAACACTAGATATTATCTAAGAAACCCTTTAAGAAGAAAACCAATTTGGAAGGTGAGGTTTCTCTACTCTTTCTTTCTCTAAATGAAAGTGATGCAAATACAAAGGAGTGAGGCTTATGGCCCATGGTATACTAAAGAAAACAATCCCTCTCTATTATACCCACTTGATATCCACTCTAGTCATCTACTCTACTCTATTATGAAACAAAATGCACTCAAATAGAACGGAACCCCTTTTCCTCCTAGTGGCCTAATTATAACATAACCTAATAGCCAATTAATGGTTAAATTTGACCCATTCAACTATCAATATGAGTTAAAAATCAATCCTTATAAAGTATTATTCCTAATTTTCAAATGAATATCCCCATTTCCATGAATAATAGGGGTTGGAATGGCATCCTCTTGAATTACGGTGGTCATTCATGATAGTTTAACTTTTGGGAGGCATAACATTTGTGTCTGAATTCTGATTGACACAATTCTTGTAGTTTTGGAAAGGAATTCGAGTTTATATTAGCACCATGGGGTTTGATTCTTAATAAGAAAACTTTTACCACCCAAAAAATGTCATTTAAGGCCTCAAATTTGCCCTAGATGGTTTTCGACCCCAATTCACCAAACTGGGTGCCATCACTAAAACTACTCCTATAAGTTGATTTCTCTTATTTTTCCACCCTAAAAGAATTGATATGGATTAAAAATGATATAAGTATACAATATGGATAAAATATTTTACTAAATAAGGTGACAGAATTTTTCATTTACCTTCTCCATGGAGTACCATTTAGCATTACTTGTAATTTTTCCTTTCAACACAATCTACCAAAGGTAATACTTCCCCTATATTGTAATTATCGACCTCCTCTACAAAACTATATCCTTTATCAACTATGCATTGGCATCTACTGTTAAATCCTCTGTAGAAGGTAGTACCTACTCCTCTTCCTAATGCAACATGGAAGGCTCATAGAGTTTCATATTTTCAACATTCTCCACTGATTAAATGCACAAGTATGGGAGTAGACTAAGTCTGTATGCATTATCTCCCACATTTTCCAGTGTTTCGAAAGGAACATATCACATAGCCTTGATTCTCTTACCAATACCTTGTAGCCTCTCCTTGTTCCACAGTAACTATACTCTATCTCCCACCTTGAATAACTTCTCTATTCTATGTTGACCATGCCTGCCTTTGTAACTTTCCTATGACTTCTTTAGTGTCTCCTTTCCTTGCAAATGGATATACTTGATATTCTCAAAAATATTTTCTTCCCTTAAAGCATCCCTTGTGATATCCTCCCTCACTCCTCTTTGTGAACATTATTTAAAGCAATTTTCAAATAGGGACTTACCAGTAGAAGTGTGGACTTAATTGTTATAAAAATTTTGTATATATATCATATTTTCATAATAATTATTTGGATTCTTATGATTGTAACCCGTCAAAATTTGCAGCAAAGTCTTATTGAAAACTTTATTTTCCCGTCTATCTATGGATGGAATTTGTACACATCTTCAAATTCATGCCCATATTATCCAAAATTCACTAAGAAATTTTTTCCCCTATCTAAAACAATGATCCTTCATATCCCAAAGTGCACTCAGACCTATCCAATGAATAAGTTTCTTGATTTTTTCTCATTGATGGTCTTTTTATAGGGCATGAGAATGCACATCTTGCTGAAATTTTCAACTACCAAGAATAAGTAGTCATGTCCCTTCTTGGTTTTCAGTAAAGCTCCCACAAAGTCCATGGAAATACTTTCTAGAGGAAAAGTAGTTACAGGCAAGGGATTGTGTGGACATTATTTCTTGTAACTAGGCTTGATAGTATAACAAAACATGCACCTTCTTATGAACCTAGCTACATCTTATTAAATCTTGAGATAATACACATAACTCTATAAGTTGTTCATTGTTTTCCTTACACCAAACTACACTCCAACTTTGGAGGTGTGATCATGTCTAATTAGCTGTAGTTACTTGCCATTAAGAACACATAATGTTTCCATCCTATAGAGTAACCCATTATGGAGATGATATTCAATTGTGTTGTCACCATCATGCACATAACCCACACTCTAGAACTATTGAAATACCTCCTTAAAGTATTCATCCTCTATATAGGCCTCTTTATATGAATCATGGGTGAAAGAATCCATGTGTATCAAAGTTCCTAAATTTGTGATCTCTAATGTGGGTGGCCTTGAAAGCATGTCATCTAAATTGTTCATACTTCCTTTCTTTTACTTGATCCACATGTAATTTTTGGTCTTTTGTAACTTACTTTGGCCTTGCAAGTATTGCAGTGGTTGTTCATATTTGTGGATTATTGTCTCCTTTCCCATCAGACAATGTTTCCACTTTTGACAACTTGTACCATTGCATAGAGTTCCTTGTCATAGGTAGGGTAGTTGAGAACCACCCCATGAAACACTTTAGAATGGTACCTTATAGGCCTTCATCCTTGCATCAAGACTGCTCTCATAGCATAAACATTCACATCTATCTCCACTTAAAAGGGGTATTACAAGGTTGGTAATGCAGGAATTGTATCTTGATTAATTTTCTTCTTTAACTCCTCTAAGTCCTTATATTGACCCTTTACCCACTAAAAGCTCTTGATACTATTGGTAATGCATGAATTGTATGGTGTTGAGTGGTGTTGATACTACTGAAAATGAAGCTATGGATTTTCTCAAGTACTGTGTTGCCCCAACAAAAATCTTAATCTTAGAAACATTTGTAGGCATCGGCCACTTCATGATTTCCTCCATATTAGCAAGATCTATCTTCAACTCTTCTCCAACAATTGCACATCCTAAATATAGCAAACATTGCTTTGAAAACTCACATTTGTTGAGATTTTCTAGTAGTTGGTGCTCCTTCAATGTCTCTAGGACCTTAATCAAATGTGATATGTGCTCCTCCCAAGTAGCACTGTATACCAATATATCATCCAAATAAACAATAACAAATAAATCTAGAAAAAGGCATAGTATACCATTCCTTAATCTCATGAATGTAGTTAGTGCATTACATAGACCAAATGGAATGACTAACCACTGATACAAACCTTATCTAGTTTTGAACGTGGTTTTATAGGTATATTATTATTTGACTCAAACCTAGTGGTATCTTGATTTTAATTCCATCTTGATGAAGTATTTTGATTATTGCAACTAGTCCAATAGATCATATATCCTTGGTAGGGGATATCTATTCTTGAACATAATTTTGTTAAATTCCCTATAATAAAACATTTTCCAAGTCCCATCATTCTTTGGTGAAATCATGATGGGTGATGCAGATGGTGAGGTACTTGGTCAAATAACATCATGCTCCATCATTTGTTGTAACTTCTTCTTCACCTCATTTTCTTGTATAATGGAGTAACTATATAATCGATGTTTGGCAAGGGCAAATTCTAACAATGGTTGGTTCTCATGCTTCACTTTTGTCTTGGGCGGTAGCCCTTTAGGATCTTGGAACACTCCTTTGTATGCATGTAACAACTCTTCCATTTATTGTCTTTATTCCTTAATGCACCCCTGCATGGATGCCTTTCCTCTCATTCATAATTTTACATACTAAGTTTCTCTCAAAAATAGTAAAAGATTCTTCTTGCTAGAACATAAGTTTCTTCACTTGGCTAGCACTTATGAGTGAAATTTTAGACTTGTCATTGTGCACATTTATGGTGAAGGATTTTCATCCTTGATGAGGAAGTGTTGGTTTCTCTTTGCATGTACATATAGGGACTTCCAAACATATCTTCAGATAAATCAAGTGGAACTACATCCAATTCCACTTCATCAATAAAATCAACACTAATAACAAATTTTTTATTTTGCACTATTTGGTTTCCTTTATATGTGCCTCCTTGTTGACCCATTCAAATAGATATGGGATAGGATGGTCATGAATCTCTAGTTAAAGCTTGTTGACCAAATCTGCTACTATGAAATTTTCCTATGATCCTAAGTCAAATAAAGCATCAAGTTTTGTCTTCTTGACCTAGATCTTTATATGGGAGATTTTGGTCATCTCCTTCTATTCATGTTGTTGAAGAATACTCAGATTCAACCCTTATGCATTGATGTACAAGCAATATTCAAATTTTCATCTAACCTACCTTCCACTTGATTACTCAAATTTGTGACTATGATAATTTCCTTCTTCACATCTTTCTTTCAATACTTTGGATTGATCTATGTATGTAATCTCTACAACTTCAACTCTATGTGACAATAAATATTGCAATGGTTGTAGTAGTTTCTAATCTCTTTGCACTAGTCTTTTTCGTTGTTATCTTCATGTCCTTCCCCCCTTTTCACTTCTTCTTCCCCTCCTTGGAAGCTTCCTAGTGTTCTTTTTGCTTTAAACTACTTGGCTTCCCTTTCTTCTAGCCTTTGTTTCATAGATACTAAGACCATACACAAGCCTCACCCATCATTTTGGGTTTGAAAAGCATCACTTTCTTCCCTAAATGGATTTGTAGACCCCCTAGATACTTCCGAAGTGCGTCTGTGTTCTTGGGAGAGAGACTTGGCATTATTTCCATCTTCTTGAATTCAATGGTGTACTCTAATGCACTCTACCCTTATCTCTTTCTAAAATAATGCTACTAGATCCATCAGTTCTCTACATAATTGATATGGTAGAATTAGGAATTTATGTGAGTTTTTAAATCCTCTCACTTAGTCATGGAAGGATCCCCCTCCAACCTCATGGTTTCTAGGTGGCTTTCCCACCAAGTCAAACCATGGCCTTCTAGTTTCAAATGAGAAAATGAAAATTTTTTATTCCTCCTCTATGTGGTCGACACTAAAATAAACCTCTAACTACTACAACTAGTGATTTAAGTTCAAAGTGCCAATATCACCTAGATACAACTTGATGGAAACCTTCACTTCTATCTTGAAAAAGGATTGTGAATGGTTCATGTCACTCTAATTGGGTTATTCTTTCTTGGGTTCTTTATTATACTCCTTATATGATTCTTCTCTATCCTTTGATTTTCCCTATGATCTAACCTATGAGTTGGAACCTTTGTCTTCTTCGATCCCAACCTTATTTTCCAGAGTTGCCATAAGGAGGTCCACATGATGGTTGATGTTTATTTCATGCTCTTCCATCCTTGAGAATCTATCCTCTACCATATTTTGATGGTTATTAAAAGTAGATTTCATTATCCATGGTTGAGATTATATGACTTTCTGCTTAAACTAATCAAGATCCCCTATAAGTTCCCACAAAATACCCAAAGACACCCTCCCTTGCACCAATATGATTAGTAAATTATCATGGATATTCCAATGGACAATTCATCACAATGGATCTGATGAAAAAATAGACTAAAATCTAAAATCTATAATATGAAGGTTAATTTTCCTTAGATTTATTAATTTATATTTTTTTATGCTTATGCATGCAATAGATTAAATGTGGAAAATAGAGAATAGTGAAATGAAAACACACTCCAATCACAATGAACACTAGATATAACTTAGAAAACCCTTTCAATAAAGAACCCTAACTAGAAGGTGAGGTTGCTCTGCTCTCTCTTTTTCTAAATTGAAATGACGCAAATGTGAAGGAGTGAGACACATGGCCTATGGGCTACTATAGAACATAAACCCTCTCTATTCTACCCTCACTCTATCCACCCTCAACTACTCTTCTCTACTATGGAACAAAATGCACTTGGATATAATGGAACCCCTTTTCCTCTTAGTGGTTTGATTATAACAAAGCTCACTAAGACAACTAGTGGTTAAATTTGACCCATTCAACCCTCAACATGAGTTACAACTAGATCCTTAATACATTAGAAACTATTAATACAATGACATATCTCAAGTTATTACTACAATGTCCCATCTCTATAATAGAATTTTATTTGTGTTTCTCTCAATAAAAGAAAATGATTCTTATGGGACCACTGTGCCCATTTTAATATTGTCTATTATTGATTTTAGTAATCTTGAATTAATTTTGGGACACATATCTTTGGGTTGAAATGATAAGAAGCAAGATAATTTTGTAACAAATAAAGCCTCCTTTTTATGACAAATTTAATAAGAATGTGACAAAAAAATATGCATGAGCAAGACTCTATCATTATCTAAAGTTCATACATAGTAAAACAATGTCTTCAAAAGTTTTCCTGAATTCTAAATCAACTAAAGTGATCAAAATTTCAAACCAATTAAAACTCTAACCTTTTGTATTGTTAAACTCCTAAAACTCTTGTATTGTTAAACTCCTAAAACTCGGATAAATTTACTGTAAAATTAGACAACTTCAATATAATATTTTTCTTACTCAAATATAAACATTATTTAGAAATTAATTACAAATACTATTTATAATAATAAAAATAATTAAATATAACTTTTATTTATAATGTATCGTTTAAATGGAAAAATGAAATTTTACAACCCGCCTCAACATATAATCTTATCAAATCCACCTTTGATGGAAACTCTATAACTTTATTGCATTACCATTACACTAGGTTTCATTACAAAGCCTCTTTAACAATAAATTAAAATTTACTCCTTTTTTTAAGCATATACATCTATAAGGCCGTTTTTCTTTTAAAGTCGTCAATTTGTTTTGGTTGAGTATGTCAACGACCAGAAATCTAATATTAGGTTTATCTGTATGGAATTTGTGGAAGGAGAGGAATATGAAAATTTTTGAAAGTAAATGTTGAACTATTTCAATTTCAATGTTATAAGAATTGATATTAAAAAATATTAAAGAATTTTTGCTGGTGTTTTTTTCTGAAATTAGGAGCTAGGCAACTGGACTAAAATGAGGTGCTTATTATAAAAGAACTCAATATTGAAGTCAACGAAGTCTTTATTCTGCATAAGGTTCAAAATAGAGGATTTTTTGGGGGATAGTTTAATCCAACCTCCTCTAGAAGCCTTCACTGCCTTGAGTTTCGATGGGGCCTCAAAGCGCAACCCAAGTAAAGCAGGTTTCAGAGGGATTTTTCGGGACGAGAAATTGAATCCCATTCATGTTTTTGTTTTTCATATAGGGAGGCCACAAATAACCTTGTGGAATTTTGGGCTACAATTGATGCGGATTCACGGAGACTCCTAAATAGTGGTCAATATTGTTAACAAACTTTTATTAGGTCATCCGCCAAATAAATTAATTCGTAGTTGGCATCTCCAGGAGGTGGTAAATAATATCAGATATTTGTTGATCACTTTTGACTATGTTACTCCCACACACACGAGGTGGGAAGGAAATAAGGTAGTGGACTATTTAGCCAATGGGGAAGCCACGAGAGACACATGGCACTAGATATGAAGTGGTCAGAGTGGACATATCAGGATCATCTCCAGGAGCTAAAGCATTGGATTGAACAGGATAAGCATCGAGTTGAAGCCAAGTTCCACAATGGGGGTATCTTACCAGCAATAAAACACCAGAAAAGAACATGAAGCAATTTTTTGGCTATAGGTTTTTGTTTGAAGTGATGATTGGCATGCAGAATTATTTTTGGGTGAAGGTGGAGGCAGCCTTTGGAGGAAGAGCCTCGCCCTCCACTTGGCCTCGCATGGGACACATGTGGTGTACCCTCGTGTCAAGTTACCACAACTTAATATTAAGGTCCTTTCAAATTTATTGCACGAGGATGGGAGTTTGGGGTTTTGAGTATGTCAAGGGTTTAGGACACTCAATTTGCTCTGTCGAATCAAGTATGGATCATCTCCCCTATGGTAGATTAGATGTTGTAAGGAATTTCTCTAATATACAGAGAAGGGTCATTAATGAGTTCACCATCATATACTATCTTGGGATGGCAGAGTTCTGAGGGAAGCAAAACACTTGGTGGTCATTTTGGAAATTGTTGAGGTTTTGTCTCTTGCCAGGTAAATATTATATTATGATCGTAGTTATATATATAAGCCCTGCTAGCATTTCATGGTGGCGGACAAGAGTTGTTACTGCCTTTGGAAACTTTTTGGCACAACACATTTGCTTACGTATTTGTTTCTTAGTTGGTTGTTTCACTGTTAAGGTAACGTTGTTTACATTGCTATTTTTTTGTGAGATTCTGGGAAGTTTTGGCCGATTCAATCTTCAATGTTGGTCATCATTGTACTCCATAGTGATTCGTTATAAGGTCAAAAGTTTATCCACTCAGCATACTTGGTTTCATCTAGTTGGTCAATGTTTTTCATGTTATTTTTACACAATATAGGGTCTGGACCCTCCTTTGAATTGGTTATTGTCCTCCCATCGACGACACCTTAGTCCCTCGACCCCTCTTGGATTTCTCTTAACTGTCTTGTACTAGTGTGTGGAGTATGGTATAGCGGGTCCTTTTCCATCTGGTTCTAAATTAGTTTGCCATCCCATTATCTTTGGGTTATTTCTCACATTCCAAGGTGCCATACAGTCTATTCCTCTTTCCTCAACGATTTCTAGTCAAGAGTGTCAATCCACAATTTTGGTAGGTAAGGGTCTTTATGTATTTTGTGGTCAACAACTCTTCCTTCGAAGGTTTCTTGACAACTTGGGTTTTGAGGTAGAATTGAGGAATTTCACTTTGTCTGTCAACCATAAATTGGCCTTTTCTGTTTTAGAGGTGTCCTATTCTCTAGTTGATTTTCGTAACGAGATAAGTTAGTCAATCCAAATGGTTGTCTTTTGTGTTGATTGCAAGTTTCAAGTTCATATGGTCCCTCGTCAAAGATTTCCCAGTCGCAGGGGAGGTGCTCTGGGGTGTCTTCGTCCAGGGATCGTAGGCTATTTGGGTGGGAATTAGTTGCAAACTTCTTCAATTTCGTTCCCGTGGAAGTTAGAAAGGAGATTCTCACTCTGGAAGCAAAGGGGTTTTGGGGACTGAAGGTATCATTATGACCCAGAAATTTATAGTGGCAATTTCAAATGGGTTCTAAACCCAGGAAAGTTGAGAAAGAGAATATTCTATTTTGTGCATTCTATATCAACACACCAAAAAGAATATTCTATTTTGTGCATTCTATATCAACACACCAACATATGGAGACACTTCTCAATATTGTGATTCAAGACAAACATGTTGACAATTACAAACTCTTTGTTGGTTAGGGAGAGTTGAAGAGGATATTGAGGGACATCAAGAACAATCTAGATGATATAGTGGTTACACTGAATAGGGTGGAACGCTTCGTGGTCTCGGACTAAGAAACTGATTCCAATGCTCATCAAAATGAAGAAGTTGTCATCAACGTAACACCAATCAACATGGTTAATACAAATTCCTCTCTAGAATACCCCATGATCTTCTTGGACAAATACATCTTATATTTCTCTATTAACACTGTTAACCCTCAGTGATAGTTTTCTATATAAATACTATCTTCTCACTTTAAGTAAGTTAATTGTTGTTAGTTTAGCGTTGATATTCACTCGTACTTTTTCCCAAAAATTCTAAACTTAAAAAATATACCATTCTAATCTTTTTTAGAAACTAATAGAAATCAATGGTCAGAATTTTAGTAATCATCCATTTTCGGCACAGTTAAAGTCATTATTTATTTCATCTATTTCTTTGCTTGACAATAAAAAAAAGTGGCTGTATGTCAATAAAGTACCTGTTTATTTGATTAAAGAGTTTAATCTGAATACGATAAGTGCTGGTAAAAATTATAGTAAAAGAGTTTAACCTGAATACGATAAGGGCTGGTAAAAATTATAGAGATTCAACCACCCGACAAGTTCAATGGTGAAGAAAAGACACATGAGGTAAACAAATTCACATACCTAAAACCTTCTATGTTAAGTAAATTTAGTTACCTATCACCTTCCCTGCTAAATAACATGTCATCATCGTGATATTTTGATTTAATTTCTCTGCAATTCAAAATTCAAAAATCCAATGTCAAGTGATGATGGAGATAAGGTTCTGAGTTCAATCTCTTCATGTAATGGATAAAATGGTTCAAAGTAGCGTTGGAATTCACGATTTACTTTGACATGTCGATTTATTTTTTTCTACAATCCCAAGTTTCAGTCTCATTCCATTATTTATGAGAGGAAAATAAAATTGTTTAAAGAAGATGTGAATTCCCAAAGCCTCGTGAGGCGTTTGCGCAGAGCATGCCAGCTCTGTCACCGGAAACAATAACAAAACCCACCCGTGATATTAAAGCAGGAGGCAATTTTCGGTAAGATTAGGAAGAAATCCACGAATATCCGTGAACAACAGCATCGAATTCCTCGAACCAGAACACTCATATCAAATTCCTAATGTTTTCTGCTGCCTCGAGGTGACAATTTTTGAATGTTTTTGTTACACAAACTTTGTGTACTGCACTGCCCCATGTTCTCCTAAAATAAACTTTTTATTATTAAAATTTTCAAGAATTGCCAGTTACAGCGTCATGGTAATGAATGATAGGACGCTGAAACTGCTTTCCTCATCCATGGACTGCAAAAGAGAGCCATGATCAAAATGACGATCGGCAATAATATATGATAAAATGTACAGGAAGAGGAGGTGGAGAAGGGCACCATAGGCCTAATCCCTTCTTCAAAGTGCTTTAAAGTTCAGAATGGCAGAAAATACGGTGTTTATTAAAGAAATGATGCATGATGCTACTTTCCTCTGCATTTAGCCCTCTGCTCTGTTTGTTCCACAAAAGGATTGCAGAACCCTCTTTCTCTAAATGCCTAATCTTGGCATTCTCCACTAAGCATTTTCCCTGTCACTGGGAATTATACAATAACTGTAAATTCGAGTCCAGTCGGCCGGATAAAACGCGATGGAGGGCATTATTTAAAATTCATGGCCAGTCGGATGAGCGACTCTAGTGACAACTCGAGTGACGAGGTAAGGACCATTGTGACCCCATTTGTTGCCATCAAATGTCAGGGCGAACTCCGGTATGAACTTCAATAGCAGAGGATACCATTTATCGAACACCAAAACCGATATTCAGCCGATTCCATCGCCCGATTTGGGGATCTCTGCTCCGCGGTCCGATGGCGTTTCTTCGGCCGGAAAAGCTTCGGAGAAGTATCACGTCCGCGTCAATATAGGCGGAGGATATCGGAAAGATTCTGTGCGAAGGACACTTCCCCAGGGTCGATATCGCCTTTCTCCACCTTTTTCAGCCATTCCTCCGCCGGTGTTTTCTTGAAAAGGAAGCGGAGATCGGGTGCCGCTGCCATTCCCGAAACCCTCGGCTTTTAGAAGGCAGCAGCATTTGATCTCCCGCCTCAGAGTCCATCGTCCCGGAGATGATGAGCAGGCAGCTCGACAGATTCAACTTGAACACGCTCTCTATGGATAGCCGCTTCCAAGAGCCGAAGGATTCGATCCGGGATATCCAGGTCATGAAGAAGCGCAGCTTGCAGGGTTTGAAAAAAGACTTGACCATTGCCGAGAACTGACACGACATATTATCCGATTGGAGGACCTTGAAACTGGCAAAGCTATCCTTGAACCATTTAGTTCTCTCTTCCTGGGTTATGTTCAGGGGGGTCTGCTCGAAGCTTGGCGCCGACTTCACCCACTTCCTGGAGGATTTCGTTCCTAAGCTTCCATTGACGGATGCTTGAGAATCATGCCGCATCTCTTCTCGGAGGGCGTACACGATGGCGTTGGGTTTTCTGTGTCGGAATTTTGTGGAGGTGTGATTGAGGAAGCTAATATTGTGCATATCAGAAATGAGAGTTGAGGTGAGATGGACATGGAAAATTACAAAAAAAAATGGAAAATGAGTAGCAGCAGCAGGAACAGTAGCAGAGAGGAAGAAACTATAAAATGAGGTTTCAATATCTTCATTTTTTATCTTTATTAGAGGAAGAAACTATAAAATGAGTTTCAATATCTTCATTATTTATCTTCATCAGGAATATTCAGCTACAGCCAACGCTAACTCCATGTAGGTTAACTCCATGTAGGTTTATTCTGAGACAATAAAATTTTCATTCATGATAGTTTACTTTTTTGGGACGCATAGATTACGAAGCAAATTTTACCATCGAAAAAAATGTCATTTAATGTCTTAAATTTGCTTGGGATGGTTTTCGATCTTAATTCTCCAAACTAGATACTATCGCCAAAACTACTTTTATATATTGATTTATCTTTTTTTTTACCCTAAAAGCATCAACTCTTATATATTGATTTATTTTATTTTTCCACCCTAAAAGCATCAAGATGGATGAAAAATATTATAATTATACAATATGGAGGATACCTCCCCATTTTTTGAAGTTTTTGGTTCATAAAAGCTTTTACTAAATGAGGTGACTAAATTTTTCCTTTACCTTCTCCTTTGAGTACCATTTAACCTTGCTTGTTAGTTGTCCTTTAAACACAATTTGCCAAAGGTAACACTGCCCTTATCTTGTAGTTGTCAACCTCTTATACAAAGTTATATCCTCTATCAACTTTGCCTTGCCATCTAGTGCTAAATCCTCTGTAGAAGAAAGCTATATCCTCTATCAACTTTGCCTTGGCATCTAGTGCTAAATCCTCTATAGAAGGTAGTACCTACTCTTCCTTATCCAGCATGGAAGGCTCATAGAGTTTTATATTTTCAATGTTCTCCACTAATTAAATGCACAAGTATGGGGGTAAACTAAGTCTATAGGCATTATCTCCCACACTTTCTAGTATTTCAAAAAGAACATATCGCATAGCCTTAATTTTCTTACCAAGACCCTATACCCTCCTCTTGTTCTACTGTAACTATTCTCTATCTCCCACCTTGAATAACTTTTATGTCCTATGTTGACCATGCCTCGCTTTGTACCTTTCATATGACTTCTTTAGTGTCTGCTTTCCTTGCAAATGGATCTACATGATCTTCTCAAAAATATTTTCTTTCCTTAAAGCATCCCCTGTGAGATCCTCCCCACTCCTCTTTGTTAAAAATATCCAAAGAAAGTTTCAAATGGGGACTTATCAGTAGAAGTGTGAATTGTTTTGTTATAAAAGTGTTGTACATATACCATATTTTCATCCCAATTATTTGATGTTTATGATTGTAACCTGTTGAAAGTTACACCAAAGTCTTATTGACAACTTTGTTTCTCATCTATCTATCGATGGAATGTTGTATACCTCTTCAACTTCATCTCCATATTCTCCCATAATGTAGTCCAAAATTCACTAGCAAATCTTTTTTCCCTATCTAAAACAATTCTCCTTGGTATCCCAAAGTGCACCTAGACCTGTCCAATGAATAAGTTTCCTAATTTTTTCTCATTGATGGTCCCTTTATAGGGCATGAGAGTGCACATCCTGCTGAAATTTTCAACTACCGAGAATAAGTAGTCATGTCCCTTCTTTGTTGTCAGTAAACCTCCCACAAAGTCCATGGAAATACTTTCCCAAGGAAAAGTAGGTATAGGTAAGGGATGGCATAGACACTATTTCCTGTAACTAAGCTTGATAGTATAACAAAGCATGCATCTTCTTATGAACCTAGCTACATCTTCTTACATCTTAAGCTAGTACACATACCTCTATAAGTTGTTCAGTATTTTCCCTACACCAAAATACCCTACAACTTTGGAGGTGTGTTCCTCTTTCATTAGTTGTAGTTAATCACCATTAGGAAAACATAACTTGTCCATCCCATAAAGTAACCCATTCCGGAGATGATATTCAATTGTGTTGTCACCATCATGCACATAACCCATGCTATAGAACTATTGAAATACCTCTTTAAAGTACTCATCCTCTATATAGACCTCTCTATATGCAACATGGGTGAAAGAATCCATGTGTATCAAATTTCTTAAAGTTGTGATCTTTCATGTGGGTGGCCTTGAAAGCATGTCATCATACTTGTTCTTATTTCCTTTCTTGTACTTGATCACTAAATGAAACTACAATAAAAACCCCATCCATGTGTAATTTCTAGTCTTTTGTAATTTACTTTGGGCTTACAAGTATTGTAGTTTTTGGTGATCTACGTGTATGATTGTCTCCTTTCCCATCAAACAATGTTTCCAATTTTTGAGAACATATACCAATGAATAAAGTTCCTTCTCATAAGTAGAGTAGTTGAGAACTACCCCATGAAGCACTTTAGAATGATAGCATATAGACCTTCATCCTTGCATCAAGACCACTCCCATAGCATAGCCATTCACATCTATCTCCACTTCAAAGGGCTATTGCAAGGTTGGTAATGCATGAATTGGAGCTTGACTAGTTTTCTTCTTTAACTCCTCAAAAGTCCTTCTACTAACCCTTCCCCACTAAAAACTCTTTCCAAACACTGTTATAGTGTTTAGTGATGTTGATACTACTAAAAATGAAGCTATCAATTTTCTCAAGTACGGTGTTACCCCAACAAAACTCTTAACCTTAGAAACATTTGTGGGCACCAATTGCTTCTTGATGGCCATAAATATAGCAAATATTTCTTTGCAAACTCACATTTCTTGAGACTTTCTAGTAGTTGGTGCTCCTTCAATTTCTCTAGGACCCAAATCAAATGTGGGATGTGCTCCTCCAAAGTAGCACTATATACTGATATATCATCCAAATAAACAATAACAAATAAATCTAGAAAAGGGCATAGTATGTCATTCCTTAATCTCATGAATGTAGTTGGTGCATTACATAGACCAAATGGAATGAATAACCACTCATACAAACCTTGTCTAGTTTTGGAGGTGGTTTTATAGGTATACTATTCTTTGACATAAACTTAGTGGTATCATGATTTTAAGTCCAGCTTGGTGAAGTATTTGATTTTTGCAACATGTCCAATAGTTCATCTATTCTTGGTAGGGGATACCTTTTCTTGAACATAATTCTATTTAATTCCCTGTAATCAAACATTCACCAAGTCCCATCCTTCTTTGGTGCAATCGTGATGGGTGACCCACAAGGTGAGGTACTTGGTTGAATAACGTCATGCTCCATCATTTGTTGTAACTTCTTCTTTGCCTCATTTACTTCCATAATGGAGTGCCTACAGAAATCAATGTTTGGCAAGGGAGATTCTGACAATGGTTGAATCTCATGCTTCACTTTTGTCATGGGTGGTATCCCTTTAGCCTCTTGGAACACTCCTTTGTATGCATTTAACAACTCTTCCGTTTGTTGTTTCTATTCCTTAATGCACCCCCTTGGGATGCCTTTGCTCTCATTGACACCTTTAAGTATTGAGTTTCTCTTAAAAATAGTAAAACAATCTTCTTGCTAGAACATAGGTTTTTCCACTTGGTTGGCACTTATGAGTGAAATTTTAGACTTGTCATTGTGCACATTGATGGTGAAGGATTTTCATCCTTGAAAGAGGAAGTATTGTTCTATTTGTATGTACACATAGGGACTTCTAAACATATCTCCACATATATCAAGTGGAACTACATCCAATTGCACTTCATCAATAAAATTAGCACTAATAACAAATTTTGATTTTGCATTATTTCGTTACCTTTATCTTTGCTTCCTTGTTGACCCATCCAAATATATATGGGATAGGATGGTCATGAATCTCTAGTCCAAGTTTGTTGACCAAATATGTTGCTATGATATTTTCCTATGATCTTAAGTCAAACAAAGAATCAAGTTTTGTCTTCTTGACTTGCATCTATATATGGAAGAGTTTAGTCATCTCCTTCTCTTCATGTTGTTGAAGGATACTCAAATTCACCCCTTATGCATTGATGTACAAAAAATTTTCTCATCTTCATCAGAGCTACCTTCCATATGATTACTCAAATTTGTGACTATGAGAATTTTATTCTAGACATCCTTTCTTTCAGTTCTTCGGATTGATCAGTATGTAATCTCTAGAAATTTACCTCTATGTGACAATCAATATTGCAGTGGTTGTAGCCGTTTCTAATATCTTTGCACTAGTCAATTTTGGTTTTTATCTTCATGTCCTTCCCCCCTTTCCACTTCTTCTTCCCCTCCTTGGAAGCTTCCTAGTGTTCATTTTTCTTTAATCCACTTGGCTTCTCTTTCTTCTCGCCTTTGTTTCTTGGGTATTAAGTCGATAGACAAGCCTCATCCATCATTTTGGGTTTGAGCAACGTCATTTGCTTCCTTAAATGGATTTGTAGACCCCCTATATACTTGTGAAGTATGTATAGGTTCATTGGAGAGATACTCAACAGTCTTTCCATCTTCTTGAATTTAATGGTATACTCCTATGAACTCTACCCTTGTCTCTATCTAAAATATTGCCACTAGATCCACTAGTACTCTACATAATCGATGTGGTAGAATTACGGATTTATGGGATTTTTTAAATCCTCCCACTTAGTCACGGGAGGATCCCCCTCCAACCTCATTGTTTCTTTGTGGCTTTCCCACCAAGTCAAGCCATGGCCTTCTAGTTTCAAATGAGAAAATGAAATTTTTTGTTCCTCCTCTATGTGGTGAACACTAAAATAAACCTCTAACTACTGCAACCAATGATTTAAGTTGAAATTGCCAATATCACCTTGATATGACTTGATGGAAACCTTCACTTCCATATTGAAAAAATATTGTGAATGGTTCACAACACTCGAATTGGGTTACTCTTTCTTGGGTTCTTTCTTAGACTCCTTATATGGTTCTCCTCGATCCTTCGATTTTCCCTTTGATCTAACCTAATGAGTTGGAACCTCTGTCTTCTTTGATCCCAACCTTATTTGTCATAGTTTTCATAAGAAGGTCCATATGACTATTGATATCTACAAAATGCTCTTCCATCCTTGAGAATCTCTCCAATGCCATATCTCAAGGATTATTAAAAGTAGATTTCATCAGCCATGGTTGAGATTATATGGCTTTCTACTTAAACCAATATGGATCCCCTACAACTTTCAATAAAATACCCAACGAAACTCGCTCTTGTAGCAATACGATCAATTAATTGTTGTGGATATTCCAGTGGAAAAGTTGTCACAATGTATTTGATGAAAAAATGGACAAAAATATAAAATCTATACTATGATGGTTAATTTTCCTTAGATTTCTAGATTTATTAATTTATTGTTTTCTCTGCTTATGTATGCAATAGATAAAATGTGGAAATTAGAGAATAGTGAAATGAAAACACACACTAGCCACAGTGAACACTAGATATAACTTAGAAAACTATTTCAAGAGAACCTGAACTAGAAGGTGAGGTTTCTTTGCTCTCTCTTTCTCTAAACTGAAATGATGCAAATGTAAAGGAGTGAGACCTATGGTCTATGGGCTACTACAGAACATCAACCCGCTTTATTCTACCCTCTCTCTATCCACGCTCAACTAGTCTTCTCTACTATGGAACAAAATGCACTTGAATACAATGGAACCCCTTTTCCTCTTAGGGTTTGATTGTAACACGGCTCACTAAGACCAATATTGGTTAAATTTGACCCATTCAACCCTCAACATGAGTTACAACTATATCCTTCTAGATTCTTCTCCTTCATAGTGTTCATGTCGCTAGCCATATACAATGAATAGTGGGGAATGACATGACATCCTCTCAAATTATGGTGGTTAATCATGATAGGTCAACTTCCCGAGAGCATAACTTTTGCATCTGAACTTTGATTGATGTGATTCTTGCACCATTGGAAAGATATTTGAGTGTAGAATACAACGAAAGGACCCCACGTAAGTGGCAAATTTTTACCCCCAAAAAACATCCTTTAAGGCCTCAAAATGTCACTAGAGGATTTCTAACCCTAATTCTCCAAACAAGATCCTACCAGTAAAATTGATCCTATAAGTTGATTGCTCTATTGTTTTCACCTTGAATGCACCGAGATGGATGAAAAATAAGATAATGATCCAATATGAATCAAATATACTTAATAACATGTCTCAAAACATTGCTTCTAGTTCTTTATATAGTTCTATCTAACCTCCAAGGAACTTTCTAGTGTAGAAATTTTTCAGTAGGTGGAACCTTCCAGTAAGCCTTTTTACAATTATTGCTTTAACACTTTGTAACTACCCACCTATCATTATCTCTCTCTAATACCACATATTATCTTCCCTAGATACATTACATCCCCTTTTAAATTTTTTTTCAGTAATTAGAAAATATTTAAAATTACAATTAGAAACTACATATCTCAAGCTATTACTACTTTGTCACATTTTTATAATAGAATTTTATTATTGTTTCTCTCAATAAAAAACCATTTTGCCTATTTTATGAGAGCATTTTTCCTATTTTAATATTTTTATCATTGATTTTAGTAATCTTGAAGTAACTTTAGGAGACATGTCTTTGAGTTGAAATGATAAGAAGCAAGCTAATTTTATAACAAATATAACTTCTTCTTCTTTACAAATTTAATAAGAATGTGACAAAAAAATCATGCATGAGCAAGACTCTATCATGATCTAAAGTCTATACATAATGAAACATTTACCTTAAAAAAATTTCAAAATTATAATAACTAAAACCATAAAAATTTCAAATCAATAAAAATTTCAAACTTTTTGTAATATTAAATTCCACTAACTCAAATAAATTTATTAAAAAATTAAACAATTTCAATATAACAATATTTTTATTAACCTAATAAAGACAATTTATTAACTCTAAAAGAAATTATTAGAAATTTCAACCCTTAATTACAATAATTGGTTTAATAATTACAAGGATGAGATCCCATAAGAATCTCTCTCTCCCAAATTATATTCCAAATTACCAAATCTAATTTTCATATAATTTTTATAATTTTAAAAAATAAAAAAGATAAAAACAATTAAAATGTATTTTTAATTTTTTAATAATTAAATATAACTATATTTATATAATTGTTTAAATAAGAAAATGAAATTTTACAACCCATCTCAATATATATTTTAACCCTAAATTAAAATATAACGTTATATTAACCTTATCAAATCGACCTTTAATGAAAACTCTTTAACTTGATAATCTTACCATTGCACCAAAGTTTCTTTACAAAACCTCTTTGACAATATATTAAAATTTAACGTTTTTTTAGCCATATACATGTGTAAAGTCAATTTTTTTTAAGTCGTCAATTTGTTTTGGTTGAGTATGTCAACAACAAAGTAATAATTTTTTCAAGGTAGTCATCCATTTTCAGGAATTTGGCTTGTAAAACCGTCAGAGCGATTATTTATTTCTTTGTCGGAGAGTAAAGGTTTTTTTTGGTGGTAAGTCAATAAAGTGCCTGTTTATTTGATTAAAGAGTTGGTAAAAATTATAGAGATTCAACAAACTGACAAGTTCAATGGTGAAGAAAATACTTATGAACGAACACAATATCACCTACCTATCACCTTCCTTGTTAAAAAAATTTCAGCTAATATGCCCTCAGCGTTATATCTTGATTCAATCGTCTCTGCAATTCAAAATTCAAAAATCCAATGTGAAGAGATGGAGATAAAGTTCCGAGTTCAATAGTTCAAAGTAGCATTGGAGTTCACAAATACTCTGACATCTCGATATAATTTTCTCTACGATCCCAAGTTTCAATCTCTGAGATAAAATTGTTTAAAGAAAATGTGAATCCCAAAGCCACGTTAGGCGCTTGCGCAGAGCATGCCAGCTCTGGCACCGGAATCAGTGAAAAAACATCACCCGTGATATAAAAGCAGAGGCAATTTTCGATAAGATCAGGAAGAAATCCACGAGGCAGTTCTCGATAAGATTGGGAAGAAATCCAAGAATATCCCTGAACAGCAGCATCAAATTTCTCAAAACAGAACACTGATATCAAATTCCTAATGTTTTCTGCTGCTTCGAGGTGATAATTCTGGAATGTTTTTGTTACACAAACTTTGTGCACTGCCCGTAAACTAAACTTAAATGGTTATTAAAATTTTACCGAATGCTAGAGTCTAATTAGACTGTTTTTTTGCTTTGAAAGTCTGGAAATTCTGGTTAGGAAGTTTGTAAATCTAATTTATAGGTGTATGTTAGGTGTTCAGATGTTTTTGATAGTGTCCGTTAGGAGCGATAGATGTTGATGTTGAATCTATTTTTATCATTAAAAATATGATTCAAACACCACCCCTAAAGAAATTGAAAATTTTTTACCCAAATGTCTGCCACTTTTAACTCTCCAATTCCTCCGCTCTGTAATTCCTCCTCCTCCGACTCTGTAAGCGACTGCAGAATTCCAGAGTTGCATATTACAGTCGTGGTAATGTCACGGTAATGAATGATGGTACTCTGAATTTCTGAAAATGCATTCCTCATCGGTGGACTGCAGAAGAGAGCCATGATCAAATGACTATGGGAAATAATAGATAATAAAATGTTCTGCACCTTAGGCCTCTGCTTTGCTGGTTCCACGAAAGGATCGCACAACCTTCCTTCTCCAAATACCTAATCTTAGCATTTCTCCACTCAGCATGTTCCTTGTCACTCGGACTCATAAAATAACTGTAAATTCAAGTCCAGTCCACCGGATAATACGCTATCGAGGCATTATTTTAAATTCCTCCACTCGTGTTTTCTTGAAAAGGGAGCCAAAATCGGGCACCTCCGCCATTACCCGAAACCCTCGGCTTTTAAAAGACAGCAGATGATGAACAGGCAGCTCGCCGGATGCAGCTTGAACACGCTCTCTATGGATAGCCGCTTTCGGGAGCCGAAGGATTCGATCCGGGATATCCACGTCATGAAGAAGCGCAGCTTGCAGGGTTTGAAAAAAGGCTTGACCTTTGCCACAAACTGACCCGACATCGAATCCGATTGGAGGACCTTGAAACTGGCAAAGCTATCCTTGAACCATTTAGTTCTCTCATCCTGGGTCACGTTCAGGGGGGTCTGCTCTAAGCTTGGGACCGACTTCACCCATTTCTTGGAGAATTTCATTCCTAGGCTTCCATTGACGGATGCTTGAGGATCATGCCGAATCTCTTCTCGGCGGGCGCACAGGATGGCTTTGGCTTTGGGTTTTCTGTATCGGATTTTTGTGGAGGTGTGATTGAGGAAACGGATGTTGTGCGTATCAGAAATGGGATTTGAAGTGACACGGATATGGATGACCACAAAAGAATGGAAAATGAGTAGCAGCAGCAGCAACAGTAGCAGAGAGGGGAAAACTACAAAGTGGGGTTTCAATATCTTCATTTTCTTTCTTCATCAGGAATATTCTGCTGCAGCCAACGCTAACTCCATCACCATGTATGTTTATTCTGAGGATTCTGGCTAACAATGGCCGCTTAGACGGTCACCTAATTTCATCCAATCGTTTTCAGTTGCCCCTGCAGCGACTTCCTCCTGCATTGATGCTCGATTGACATTCATTCCCATACATCATCATCATTTGCCCTTTAATTGCAAACAGAATCAACTAAAATATGAACAGAATCCTGTCTCTGAAAGAGACAGAAATTTTGAATCCTAATCGATCTGATGATTGAATTAATTAACACCTCGTAGATGTCGCCAGCATGAATTATAAATCACTGTAATGATTGAATTAATTAATACATCGTAGGTCACGTCTATAACAACTGTCTTTTGGAATTAACAACAGCCTTGAAATTTCAAATTCAAATTTATCTCGGTTGGAATTTCAAATGTATCTTTCATATAAGTGAAAAATTTGATGACAGGTTATTAGCTTTTCATGCATGTGATGACTGGGTATTAGGTTTTTTTATGCATGTCATGTCATTTTATGTTTGATGCATATTTATAAATTTCAGTATTTTGCGCCTTAATATGAAATTTTTCCAGAATAATAATGAGTAACGAAGCATTCATTTTTCAAATAAGACTTGTAAAAAAATTTGTGTGGTTATATGAAAGTTTTCCAAATAAGAATGAGCAAGGAAGTAGTCATTTTACAAACAACACATAATAGCTAGTTTAAATCTATGGTATTGAAAATGTAACCAGGTTCAAGAAGGTTAAAGTTATTTTGATATGAATATCATTTTTTTGTTCATGGTTATATGAATTTTTTTTAGAATAATAGTGAGTAGGGCAGTGGTTAGTCTAAATCTATTTTATTGTAACAAAGCTCAAGTTATTTTGAGAAGCCAATTCAAGAGGATTATGGGATGCTCTTTAAATTGAGGAAGGGATAACATTTAGATATGGAGAGTTAGATTTTATTTTATTTTAAGATTTTATTTACATTAAAAAACTATAGTATAATGTAGTGTATATCTTCACCTATTACTAAAAACATTTTTGATTTCTAAAATCATTATTATTAAGCATTCAAGATCTTAAGAAATGTAACCACTGAGCTTGCTTTTTTTTAGTAAAGGGAGGGGCTAGTTCCCAAACAGAAGCTTAATCCGGCTCTCTTTTATTTGTTACAATATACATATCAGCAGACGCTGATAAGGAGTCACATCGCAACCATCATATCAATGAGAATATTCTATCATTCGCCGAATATGCGCCAGCATCCGCAGCCCTGCAGGAATCGATCGTGGCCGGGGTGCGTGAAATCGACTTCCCCGACCACTATGCCATGCACTCATGTGCACTGAGCTTGCTTTTTTACACCATTGCATATGGTTTATTCTATGTGTAAAATAGGAAATATCCATTACCAACATTTACCTTAAAAGTCACTTGTTCATATCATCAACAAAGTAGAAAACAATACAAATTCCCTAAATATAACAGTGTATTTTCACATTTTCCATGCACATATGTAAAATAGGAAATATCTTTACCAACATTTATGTTAAAAGTCACTTGTTCATATCATCAACAAAGTAAAAAACAATACAAATTCCCTAAATATAACAATGTATTTTCACATTTTCCATGCCTTATTTTTGTTTTTGTAAGAATACAATAATATTTATTTTCTTATTAGACCAAGAAATGGCAACAAAAATAAGTGTTGCAGCTAAGTAGAAGATAATTCCTAACTTCTCTTTTGCTTTCCTCAACCCACTCTCTTTTTCCACCATTACAATAGAGATTTAAAAAAGAAAAAGAAAAAAATTCACACTATGATATTTTCTTATCTTATAATATTTTCTTGTCTTGAATAATAACAAATTTTCCATAAAATCACAATCAATATACTCTACAATCTTTCTTCACATCTTTATCTATACACTATTAATTAAAATTTCAAAACACCTTAAAAACTTTGAAAATTAAAAATTAAAACTTAATAGGAAAAAACTAAAATAACTCACAAACCATAAAACAACAAAACTCATAAAACAAAATTAAATAATAAATAAAACATGATCAGTAAAAATTTCACATCCTTGCACATCCCAGTGGTCTAAATTATATATAACATTGAAAAAATAACATTCAATTCTATTTACCATTTCATTTATTTTCTCAACTAAGACTATCCAATCCCGGACAATGTTATAATATATTATGTACGCTTCGTAGTTATTGCACCACCTACCGAATGCATTATCTAATAATCATTTAAATATAAACTTAATAATACCCTATAATTACATATTATAAATTATGACGGGTAGGTTACGAAACGGCAAATGCTATTTGTGCGACGATAAGGAATTTTAATGCTCTCTGACATTACATTGGGGTGTTTAATACCATATAACACTTCTGTGGTGATGAGAGAGAAAAAAACTACACGGGGTATTATATGGTCAGAGGTATTATATTGTCAGAGAGCATTAAAATTCCTATCGTCGCACAAATAACATATTTGCCGTTACGAAACAGGGTGTAAGTTTGAAAATTTAATACGAATCAGAAGTGGCCTGCGCATTTTTTTTATCCACCTGTCAAATACAGGTTGGGAGCTAAAGAAAACGTGCTATAGCCTGTCGAATTCGGGCTAAACCCCGCACTCATTTAGTATCTTATCCGGGTTAACACAGGTTTTATAATTCATATTTTAATTTTAATTGCGTTGATTTTCTATTTTATAAAAATTACATAAAAACATAAAAGTTACGTTTTAAGATAGATATATTATTTTAATATATTATCTAATCAGAGAATATCTCAATTATTATATATAAAAATATAATCATATATTTAAAAGTTAGAGAAAAATTAAATAATTATAATAATTAAAACTTTCAATATCACCACACATAAGACAAATAATTGTTATTCATTCTAACAATCCTCAATAAGTTATTGTCTTTTTCAACTCAATTCTTCATCATCATCTAGTTCTCTTCAAGAAATACTCCACCATGAATCAAAGATATTATTCATTAGGTCTAATATCAAACTTACATCTTGTACCTCATACTATCAAAGTCCATGTAAAGGTACAATTATCCAATAAAATACATGGATACTTAGCCACAATAACCATCACTCTAATAGGATGCCCTTCATGTATATGGAGCATTCAACTTCTTCATGAACTCTTATTGAATGTAAACTTTCGATTTTTAGGCCTAACACACCTCCCAAAGTCTACAATCAACATGGTTCACTGATAAAGCATCTAGTCAATACATGGCCCACTCCTCCAAAGTGTTTAAAAACTCCATAACATATGTTTCACTATATTAAGCAAATCATCTAAGTCATCAAAGATATATGGAAAAGGTGTATGCATTCCTATGTGGGTCTTACAATGATATGCCTTTTACATGTTATATACATAAATACAAGTATATAAAATTAACATGTTCCATCTCATGGAGACAGTGAGTACAAGCATTTGTAGTATCTCCTAAGTACCATATAATACTTTTCCCAAGTGCCAACTCTAGGAAATATATAAGGTCAAAATTTCCAAGGACCAATACAAAGGACTTGTACATGTACCATCATAGACATGTTACTTATTCAAAGTGTGATTCTCATTACCATATGGTCATTAATTTTATTGATCAAAACACACAAATTGTAGCTTGTTTGTCCACTACAATCCAGTCTCCACTGTTGCCACAAGAAATATTATCAACATCCCTTGTGTTGTAGCATTTTTTGGTTTTGATAAGATCGAATATTTGAAAAAATGTTAAGTTAGGATATGGACATAATAATAGTGAATAAAATGTCAGTGAAAGAAAATATCTTGATGATGAGGTCCATATCAAAGAAAATGTTAGGTTAGATGTTCTAAGAAATCAAGGCAAAAACAAAATGTTAGGTTAGAAAGAAAAGAAAACAAACAAACTCTGAAAGTGAGCGAATCTAAATGCCACTGCTCTTTCTCTGCAAAATAATGGTTGTTTGCAGCTTGTCTTAAATGCCATAACCCATGACAGTCAAATAGTTTAATCTTGACTACTTCATGCTTTAAATTTGATGTTATAGTTAGAGAATAAAGATCTATCCAAACTGTTTAATCTTGGCAGATCAGTAGTTAGGTAGATAATAATAAGGTGTTCATCAATTTAATCTAAGCCCTTGGAGGTTATAAGGGTAGATTTAGATAGTTTGTTTTTGTAAAATAAAAAGTAAGGAAAAGGGTTTGCTAGCTTAAATGCACCCATTAAGTGAAGAAAAAATGATAGGATTAGCAAAGGGTAAGTAGAGAAAGGTTGCATAAGTTTGATTATTCGTTGGACTAAAGGTACATTATTATGTTTCACCATATGTTTCTATGTCCATGATTCAATTACACAAAGCAAAAGAAGGTCTACAACATAGATTAATTAACTTCCCATTCATCCCCATTCATTCTTATATTCACTAATTACCCCTTCCCACCTTCATAAATTCATATTCACCCATTTTCCACAAAAACCCCTTTTCCGAAGGTCAAAATCCTTTTTTCCTAGGATAAGTAAAAATCCCATGTAAAATCCCTTTTACATGAAAAACCCACAAAAAGTCATTTAACCTAAGTATTCATATGTATATGTGAAAAGCCAATAACACATAAAAAAACATCATAACTTGGCGCATGTTCCCTTTCCACTCATATTCCACATTAATACTAACTTAATGTATTAAAACCCCTAAAATTCCCTTTCCCGTATATATTAGCTCCTTTAATTAAATAACCCGAAAAGCATAAGTTTTATAATAAAACTATGTTATATAATATATCGCATCAGCGGGTCGCAAACTTTATAACATGCAAGCATTACTCCCCGCATTGCGATATGCGATGGGAAGCTGGGACCCGACACTATATATATCATAATCTATCACCATGTCGCATCCGCCTCCATCACAAAGTCTTAGTTATAACATTACCATTTGCCATTGCGATCTCCGATTGCGAATGCACGATGGACCCAACACAATAGATATCATACCTCAAAATCATTTCACATCCACCCTTATCGCAAGTCCCACTAAGCATTACCCTCCGCTAAATCATGATTGTGATATGTGATATAAACCCAGAGTTGATGCCAATTATCCACCCGAGTCCATGAAATTTCAAATTTGCCAAATGTGTTTTACGAGGGTTTTATATGTTAAATCATTTTTACGATTTAAATGAAGAATTAACTTTAAAAGTCCATTACATCGCTAATCTGGGTTTTTAACCATGATAAAGCCATTCCACCATAATTAATCATTGGGCCCCTCCATTTGCTCTTTCACGCTGCTCTTTCACTCCTCCACCATTTGATTATGACCATTGAAATCCAATAGCCTTTAGCTATTTCGGGTTCGATCTCTGTACAAGCGTTACCCACCCGAAAAGCAGTATTCCACCGTCCTCCAATATTATGTGTCAGGCTCAAGTTATTTCGGGTGACCCTCTCTTAAAACCGCAAACGCCTTTAAAGCGGTGCGAAGAGTCCCAAAACCACCTCTGGCAAAACGACAAATGGTTATTGTTCACTTCGCACTGTATTTCAAAAAGAAAATTGTTTTTCTCATTTAAACGCCAAAATGACCATTTTGCTCTGTTTTTGCCTGTTTTACATAGCGAATCCTCCATAAGCCTTTGTGACCAAAAAACCATCATTTTTTACCTTCAGATATGCCCCGAACTCCTTCCAATAGCCTTTAAAGCTTAATCAATCCGTTCATTAATCAATGGTTGAGATTATATGGCTTTCTACTTAAACCAATATGGATCCCCTACAACTTCCCACAAAATACCCAACGAAACTCGCTCTTGTAGCAATACGATCAATAAATTGTTGTGGATATTCCAGTGGACAAGTTATCACAATGGATTTGATGAAAAAATGGACAAAAATATAAAATCTATACTATGATGGTTAATTTTCCTTAGATTTCTAGATTTATTAATTTATTGTTTTCTCTGCTTATGTATGCAATAGATAAAATGTGGAAAATAGAGAATAGTGAAATGAAAACACACACTAGCCACAGTGAACACTAGATATAACTTAGAAAACTATTTCAAGAGAACCCGAACTAGAAGGTGAGGTTGCTCTGCTCTCTCTTTCTCTAAACTGAAATGATGCAAATGTAAAAGAGTGAGACCTATGGTCTATGGGATACTACAGAACATCAACCCGCTTTATTCTACCCTCTCTCTATCCACCCTCAACTAGTCTTCTCTACTATGGAACAAAATGCACTTGAATACAATGGAACCCCTTTTCCTCTTAGTGGTTTGATTGTAACATGGCTCACTAAGACCAATATTAGTTAAATTTGACCCATTCAACCCTCAACATGAGTTACAACTATATCCTTCTAGATTCTTCTCCTTCATAGTGTTCATGTCGCTAGCCATATACAATGAATAGTGGGGACTGACATGACATCCTCTCAAATTATGGTGGTTAATCATGATAGGTCAACTTCCTGAGAGTATAACTTTTGCATCTGAACTTTGATTGATGTGATTCTTGCACCATTGAAAAGATATTTGAGTGTAGAATAGAACGAAAGGACCCCACGTAAGTGGCAAATTTTTACCCCCAAAAAACATCCTTTAAGGCCTCAAAATGTCACTAGAGGATTTCTAACCCTAATTCTCCAAACTAGATCCTACCACTAAAATTGATCCTATAAGTTGATTGTTCTATTGCTTTCACCTTGAATGCACTGAGATGGATGAAAAATAAGATAATGATCCAATATGAATCAAATATACTTAATAACATGTCTCAAAACATTGCTTTTAGTTCTTTATATAGTTCTATCTAACCTCCAAGGAACTTTCTAGTGTAGAAATTTTTCAGTATGTGGAACCTTCCAGTAAGCCTTTTTACAATTATTGCTTTAACACTTTGTAACTACCCACCTATCATTATCCCTCTCTAATACCACATATTATCTTCCCTAGATACATTACATCCCCTTTTAATTTTATTTTTTTTCGTAATTAGAAAATATTTAAAATTACAATTAGAAACTACATATCTCAAGCTATTACTACTTTGTCACATTTTTATAATAGAATTTTATTATTGTTTTTCTCAATAAAAAACCATTTTCCCTATTTTATGAGAGCATTTTTCCTATTTTAATATTTTTATCATTGATTTTAGTAATCTTGAAGTAACTCTAAGACACATGTCTTTGGGTTGAAATGATAAGAAGCAAGCTAATTTTGTAACAAATATAACTTCTTCTTTTTTGACAAATTTAATAAAAATGTGACAAAAAAATCATGCATAAGCAAGACTCTATCTTGATCTAAAGTCTATACATAATGAAACATTTACCTTTAAAAAATTTCAGAATTATAATAACTAAAATCATAAAAATTTCAAATCAATCAAAATTTCAAACTTTTTGTAATATTAAATTCCACTAACTCAAATAAATTTATAAAAAAATAAACAATTTCAATATAACAATATTTTTATTAACCTAATAAAGACATTATTTAGAAATTTCAACTTAATTACAATAATGGTTTATATAATATTACAAGTGAAATGAGATCCCAATAAATAAAATCTCTCTGCAAATTATAATTCCATAATTACCCATGTCATTTTCATTATAATTATTTATAATTTAAAAAAATAATAAATAAAATAACAATAAAAATGTATTTTAATTTTTAATAATTAAATATAACTTATATTATAAATAAATATATTGTTTAAATAAGAAAATGAAATTTTACAACCCATCTCAATATATATTTTAACCCTAAATTAAAATATAACGTTATATTGACCTTATCAAATCGACCTTTAATGAAAACTCTTTAACTTGATAATCTTACCATTGCACCAAGGTTTCTTTACAAAACCTCTTTGACAATAAATTAAAATTTAACGTTTTTTAGCCATATACATGTGTAAGTTCAATTTTTTTTAAGTCGTCAATTTGTTTTGGTTGAGTATGTCAACAACAAAGTAATAATTTTTTCAAGGTAGTCATCCATTTTCAGGAATTTGGTTTGTAAAACTTGTTGGATTTAGAGACGTCTAATTACAATAATTAGGTTGGACATGCGTGCATTATGATTATGATATCAAATATTGTCAGCAAGATTACGTTTATGTAATAATTAAATATGCCAAATAATGTGATTAATTAAGTTATGGCATTAAACGTATTTAAATAAGGATTTGGATACAAATACATATAGAATAATGTTAATCAATTATAATTGTTAATGGACCGATTATAATTGATTGAAATAATAGCAGTAATAAATTTCTTGACAGCCGAAATTTGGCTGTCAAGAAATCTGGACAGCCAAGTTTCGGCTGCCCTAGGATTGGGGCTGAAATTTAGCTGTCAATTGACAGCCAAATTTTGGCTGCCCTAGGACTGGGGCTGAAATTTAGCTGTCAATTGACAGCCAAATTTCAGCTGCCATAGGATTGGGACTGCTATAAAAGGGCTGAGTCTCCAAGGCTTGCAATCACTCAGAAAACAGTCTGCTGCATTGAAGACTTGATACTCTATCAAGGATAGCCAGAGAAAAGGATTGCAAGCTCTTGGAAGGATTCAAGAGCCAACAACTCAAGTCAAGACCAGGAGCTTTAGAAGATGGAAAGTAAGTTCCGCTTTGCTTTATTTTCAATTTCTTACAAAGGAGTAGATCTTGGTTAGGGTTTAAAGAAATTAGGAAAACCCATAAATTAAATCTAACAATTGGTATCAGAGCTCCCTTATGTAAGAATTGCAGTTTTAATTGCTTTCTACTTTTCATATCGAATTTAATTGTTGCAGAAAGAACTGTTAAAATATAGCTTTAATCGTTCCCTGATTCGAGAGAAAAATTTGTAATATCGGCCTGGTTATGCATACATTTAGTTTTAAGTCCATAGGATTCTGTTTTTTTTTTCGTGCTGTCCGTTTAAGTTTCCAGTTTTTTGTTTGAATTCAAATCCAGTTCTTTCTGGTTTGAAATGGTTTGAAATCCTAATAATGGCGTCTGTCTCATTGAAATCTTGGAAACAAATAGGACTATTCCTTGAGGCAACGCTGCCTACAATCCGCAGAATATATGCATCGTTTTGTTATAAATTATATAATGGTATTTATCATGGAGTACTGTTAAAAACGTTTTTTTTTTTTTTTTAGTGGAAAGGTTTTATCTTGTAAAAGGGAACAACAAGACAGGTAGACCTGCATAATGGACTGATGCCACACGGTTTTCTGAAGACCAGCTGCAGTTGAAACGATACCCATGAAAACTGGTCTGGCAAGAAAACGCATAAGAGTCGCTAACAATGCAAGAGATTTTGGGTTGCAGCGCTATAACCTTGCGATTCAACACAATTAGAATTATTAACTAGATTTGGTGTTATAGAAAATAATTACTTAATCACACACCATCTAACCGCCGAATTTACATGCTTTGCTTGATTTTTTTTTTTTATCGGATTTGAAAAACAAACACATGCAATATTACATTAGTATACGTATAAAGAAAACATAACAATAGTATACGTATAAGGAAATAAAACATAAACATCGAGCTTGTGAATTATATAATTTATACTTGAAGCATATGGATTAATTTAATTCTATTCGTTATTATCCGTTATACCGTACTCTGGAAATTGTTTTTTCTGGTTAATTATTATTAGTTTTATTAGATAAGTATGGTTTAATATAAATTATAAGGTTTAATTTCGAAAAATAAATATTAACTTTTCAATAATATTAGAAAAGCTAATCAAAGTGGGCAACTAATTGGCAATGGTAATATTATGAAGTATTATATAAATGAACTCATTATGAAAGTCTTTGCTAAAATCAAAGTGAGGAAACTAATATGCTTTCTGTCATTATTTTGTTTTCTTCAAAATTAGGATATTTGCATGACTGAATATTCAAGTGTTTGTATTAGTCGTTTCATACAATACGGGGCATACTTCGCTTGTAATGCAGTATCATGGCTATCCTATGCAATTAAATTTCTATTTAAGATAATTGAGCAATTTAGTGTGAACCTATAATATTGTGTTATATTAATTGCTACGCGTGTGAAGGCAAATGAGCTTTAATATGATTTCAAAATATTTAGTTTATAGGACGGAAATTTATTACAATGATGCTAATCATGGCAACCATAAATTTTTTTTAGTATTCTCTAAATAAATTATTTAGTATTCTCTAAATAAATTATTGAAGCATTTCTAAAAGGTAATGATTGTAGAAATTGCTAAAGTTTTACTAATTTTGGAATCTAACTAAAGGC
>APFE031365001.1:0-10173 GCA_000404065.3 Pinus taeda
TTATTAACTAGTGAGTAAAAATTAGATGAACTACAATTCTATAGTCTTTATATATCAATCCTAGAAAAAATAGGAATTCAGGGAGAAATGTCTAATAGTTTAAAATAAAAACACATTGAGATTAAGAGTGTTGCAAGACATACTAGGTACTTTTTTCAATTGAAGTTCTACACATGCTGTAATTGTTTGAACACAATTGTTGTAGACTAACATCAAGCCTCATCCTTTTCTCAAACATGCCATTTAGTTGGACTTGGATACAGTCTAAGTCCAACTTTTATAACATGAAAATCCTTACTACAATAAGTAATTATTATAATTTGGTATCTTAGGCTATACTTTAAGAAAACAAGAATAAAAATAAAAGTTGATGACATTAAAAGACTTTTTCGTCCATGTAAGATAAGCATATCTGAGTTATGCACCCAACCAGCTCAAATTATAAAAATGGGCATATGAAGAGTCTTAGTCTAAGAGGTGATTAAATTTCTCTCATCATTTTAGATACCATAATGTTGTGAAAGGCATGGCTAAACATGACTTAGAAACAAATATGATGGTCTCATTACCATAACCAAAATTAATTTTCTCTCAGTTGCAACAACTCTCCATATGAAGGAATATTTTTGAAAGATATACCTTTTAGAGGAACAAAAAAGATGAAATTAACGAACCAATGGAAAAATAGAATAACATGTAGATGACATTGTGTCAACCATAAGTGGAGTTGACAATTCCTACCCTTATAAATCTCATCAATAACCTATAAGTGAAATAGAGACACTTATTTTGAATATCATATTTTTAACTTAGGAAGCTATGGAGTGGACAAATGATCATACCAAATAGAATTCCTTCCTAAATAATGGCTTTGGCAAAGCTTATAATCCGATTGAATAAGCATTTATTCTCAACATGTTTTGATGCATGAGCATCCAACTCACTGTGACGAGGAAGAAAGGACTCCAACCAGGTTCACAAGCGAGAGTCTATTGAATTGTCAAATTCTATTGAGAATAATTTTTCTTTTATTTTATTTTACAAATCAGCAAAAGCTACGTGTCTTTTAATTTTTCAGTTTAGGATTACTGTAGTTCGGTTGTTAATTAAAAGGTAGCTTAAGAAATTAGAAAAATAACCTTCAACTGTTCCTACAAGTCTTGGAATGCCAGAAGCCTTAAAAGGTAGCTTAAGAAATTAGAAAAATAACCATCAACTGTTCCTACAAGTCTTGGAATGCCAGAAGCCTGTAGTGATGGAAATAAATAGAAGTTATGTAACTATTTTTGTAACAGTTAAACCAACTGCAAGCATCAACTGCAAACAGTGGGCTATAAAGCCAAAAGACATGTAACAGAGAAGGGTTCAGTTCAGAAAGGAAGAAGTTGAGTGAATTTATTAATAGAAACTATCAAGCATTCAAAACTAGAGAAGTACTGTCCATCGAAATTGCCTACATAATTATTTGTTGATTTTCATTCATATTTTCATCACTTAACAGACCACTGTATCATTATAAATTAGTATATTGTCATGGATATTGTACAAGAATAATTCACAGTTAAATTTAAGTCAAGCAGATAGAATCTTAAACAAATTTCGAGTCATAAGACAACGAGTCGCGCTTACGTTCAAGCGCACAGCAACATAAACTAAGGACAAGCGAATACGTTCAAGCGCACAGCAACATAAACTAAGGAAAAGGGAATACGTTCAACGCACAGCAACGTAACCGAAAGACAAGCGAAGGTGCCACACGTAACAAATACCATACATTTTTTTCATCAAAACAAATTTCATTTAAATTGTCCAGAATAGCAATCTACAGCAAAAGCCGGTAGGGCCGAGTTCCATTACATAGACAGAGACCAGTCTAGTCACGGTGGATGCAAATACCATCGAAATTACAACAACCGAGGTCAAATACAAAACCCTGAGTTAGGGTTTGTGACCGACCAGCAACACGGTCACGCTCGAGCCATATCTTTACACACAAAACCGAACTAGAACGACAATGGCAAACAAATAACAATACATTGACCAGACACTAGACTAGCGGACGGGACATCCTCCAAGCAGAAACCAGCATTCACAAACAGAACAAGTTAGAGGCCTACCCAGAATATACGCAACCGAATACCACCGAGTACAGGGGAATACGCCGCCGAGGTCACCCGTGAGGACCTGCAAGGAACCAGAAGGAAGATTAGGGTGTGTTACAGAGAAAATATAGAGGAACGAAACCCTGTAGAAGAAACATTAATTTCATAAACAAAACCCTTACCCAAAGGACGCGAAGAGAAGCCGTATCTAGAGTAGAGAATGCCACTGAGCGACTCAAGAGAAAAGGGGCAAGTGGGTTAGACCTAGAACGAGGAGTAGATGAAATTGAAGCAAGGAGAAATAGTTTACCTGTGTTAAAACAGAAGGTTTTTCCCGAAGAACCCTGTGCTTGCAGCCAGAGTCAAAGCCGCATCATAAGAAGGCGAACAAACACAGATAATTACCACCAATCGAACTTGGAATGAAAACTCAGAAAACCAGTAGCATACAAAGAGACCGCACGATGAAAGCCACATGACAGAGAACAAGAAGATTGAATTCAAGCCACAGTCTAAATACGACCAACCGAAGTTACAGTGATAACCACAAGCAAGCCAAACAACCAGTTATTCTACCGAATACACAACCAACAGAGTAACAGTGTGACTTACCGAGGATTGAGCACAAAACCAGGCAAGTAACCTCCATAGCGAGACATCATTATTTTTGAACAGGCGAACAGGATAACCAAACACGCAGCGAAGGTCTCAACGAGTACCCAGAACCAGTTCAAGCACATTACAATGCCCACGAATTTCATTACAGAGCCGAAGGAACCATAGCATAGTGCACCCATCGTTTTCCCAACTCAGAGCTCACAAACCCTCTGAGCAACAGAACAATAACGGAAGAAAGGTCGAGAAGGCGCGTTAAACATTAGGGTTGAGTAGTATACCGAGGCAGGGTACTACCATTGAAGTCTGCATTTAATATCCAGCTACCACCAACCTACCAAACCGCGGGAGAACACCATCCAACCGCCACGTAAAGAATCCAACACATAGCATCAAGCGAAAAAGCATTGCCAAGTGGGTTGGGTCCCATCAGAGTGGTATCACAGTTGTTTGAGTTGAAGAGATTTGGGAGAAATGGATATAGGTAGACGAGGACGAGGCTGAGGTGCACGTAGAATGGCAGATGAGGCGTTAAGAGAAGAACTCAGAGTTCTTATTGCTCGATTGGAAGCAGTAGAGGCAGGCAGGAGAAGAGATCTAGAGTTAGGTGATGTGGGTGAAGAAGAAGTGTGGAAGTAGCAGCAGATGGGCGTGAAGGTGACTCACCAGAAGTGAAGTTATTGAAGTCTGTATTATTGTCAAATAGCAGACCAAAACCAGAATTACCAACCTACGATGGCAGTTTATCGATCGACGTTGTATTAGATTGGATTAGCGAGATAAACAAGTATTTTGAATGCGAGGAAGTTAGTGAAGACCGTAGGGTCAAATTTGCAGCAACAAAGCTGAAAGGACACGCATCCTTATGGTGGGACAGTGTCTAGAACGAGAGAAAGAGGTTGAACAAACCTCTGATAAAGACTTGGACGAGGATGGTAGCTAAATTGAAGGGCAGATTTCTGCCATGAGATTACCAAATCGCGTTACATAGGCAGGTTCAGAATTTGAGACAGAGGGGACTCACTGTGAAAGAATATACGAAGGAATTTTATTAAGTAAATTTGAGAGCAGGATACACAGAGGATACAGCAGAAACGACCGCCAGTTATGTAAATGGGCTGAGGATGGAGATTTTGAATGAAATAAGCATTTTGTCTCCCAAAAATATGGAGGAGGCATAGCAGAGCGCGATCAAAGCAGAGGAGAAACTTAACCGAAGACAGAATGCCCGGAGAGGACGAGGGTCTACCAGAGGAAGAGGCCAGTCCTATGGCAGGGGCCGAACTGCCAGCAATAGCGAGGAAGCCAGCAATTCAAGGACTTCGGGAACAGCAGAAAAAGGAGATGGGACGAGAGGTGGCAGATCGTTTCAGCGCGGTAGAGGAAATGGCCGTGGAAGGGGAACAGGTTATGAGTGCTACAGATGCCACAAGTGGGGGCACCGCTCCTTTGAGTGCCCAAAGACAGATTCAACTGGACAGTGAGGCGCATATGTGGCGCAACCGGAGGAAGCAGCAGCACCTCCTCAAGAGGCAAAAAATGCCCCAGAAACAGGAGAAGCTTTAGTGCTGCATAAGGTGTTGTTGAAGCCAGTTGATGAGAGTATTGAGAAGACGCAGCGGAAAGATCTGTTCAGGACAATTTGTAAATCGCAAGGTAAATGCTGTAAAATTATAATTGACAGCGGAAGTACTCACAATTTGGTGTCAACCGAGATGGTGGAGAAGTTAGGACTGAAGCGTCTGAAACACCCCAATCCATATCGAGTTTCATGGCTAGAGAAGGGGTACCAATTACTGGTAGATGAGGAGAGTGAAGTTGAATTTCAGATAGGACGTTATAAGGATAAAATCATTTATGCCAATGGACGTATGCCACATCTTGTTGGGAAGACCTTGGCAATATAACAGAAAAGTTACCCATGATGGGGTGTTGAACTGTTATAAGTTCGAAAAAGATGGGGTTAGGAATACCCTTGTGCCTATCAGGGAAGAGAAGGAGGGAGCTGAAGTAAATGAAACTAAGGCGTTGCTAATGAGCGGAAAACAATTTTTAAAGCAAGTTGAAAACAACGAGATGAATTATGCCGTATTCAGAAAGACAAGGACAGTTCTGTTACACACAGAAATCACATATTTCCCTATAGAAATACAGCAAATGTTGGAAGAGTTTACGGATATAGTAGTGGACGACTTGCCGGATAAGTTACCTCCCAAGCGGAGTATTAGTCACCATATTGACTTCATACCAGGAGCGAGCTTACCAAATAAGGAAGCTTAGCGAATGAGCCCCAAGGATAATGAAGAAATCAAAAAATAGGTGCAGGAGCTATTGGACAAAGGATTGATCAGGGAGAGTTTGAGCCCATGTGCTGTACCAACAGTTCTCGCCCCCCAAAAGGGAGGAGAATGGCGGATGTGCACTGATTCCAGGGCCATCAATAAAATCACCATACGGTATTGATTTCCGTTACCACGTATGGATGATATGATGGACTGTTTGAGTGGGGCAGCTTACTTTTCTAAGATAGATTTAAAAAGCAGATATCACCAGATTCGGATACGTGAGGGAGATGAGTGGAAGATAGCTTTTAAAACCAATGAAGGCTTATATGAATGGCAGGTCATGCCGTTCGGGTTGAGCAATGCACCCAGCACCTTCATGAGACTCATGAATGAGATGCTAAAGGAATATATTGGGAAGTTCGTAATTGTTTATTTGGATGACATTCTTATTTTTAGTAAGACACGAGAAGAACACTTCCGGCATGTGCGTAAAGTGTTGGAGAAGCTACAACAAAATAAGTTATTGATAAATTTGAAAAAATGTACGTTTTTGAAGAGAGAGTTAATTTATCTGGGATTTGTGATAGCGGAGAACGAATTGAAGATGGATCCGGAGAAGGTGACAGCAATCATAAATTGGCCGTCACCGAAAAACTTGTTTGAGGTTCGTAGTTTCCACGGATTAG
Source organism: Pinus taeda (assembly GCA_000404065.3). Taxonomy (NCBI): domain Eukaryota; kingdom Viridiplantae; phylum Streptophyta; class Pinopsida; order Pinales; family Pinaceae; genus Pinus; species Pinus taeda. The sequence goes on from APFE031365001.1 coordinate 5,689, forward strand.
CAAGTTTTTACAGGAAGTTTATTAAAAATTTCAGCAGAATTTGTGCTCCTATGTTGGAGACCATCAAAAAGCCGAGCCAACCTTTTCGATGGACAGAACAGCAGAAAAGAGCTTTCAGCTATTGAAAAAGAAAATAACAGAAAGACCGATTCTCAGGCTACCAGATTTTCAAAAATTATTTCAGGTACGTTGTGATGCTAGTGGAACAGCAATCAGGGCTGTACTCAGTCAGGAGGACAGACCGGTGGCATTTTTCAGTGAAAAACTGAATGAGAGTATGCATAAGTACCCCTCGTATGACAAGGAATTCTACGTAGTGGTACAGGCGCTAAGGCACTGGAGCCATTATTTGTTGGGGAACGAGTTCGTGCTGTTTTCAGATAATTCTGCATTACAATATGTAATGCAACAACACAAACTTAATCATAAACATGCCAAATGGGTGGAGTACTTACAGAGTTTTAATTTTGTACTGAAACATATCAGCGGGCAAGCGAATAAGGTAGCCGTCGCATTTTGCAGAAAATATTTACTATTGCAGGAAAGCACTGTGCAGGTTTTGGGCTTTGAACATATACGAGATCTTTATAAGATAGACTCAGATTTCAGAGAAGCCTATGAGGCGTGCCAAAACCCTTTGATAAGGGGAAATAGTCCTTGGTTGGACTATAACATACATGAAAAATTGCTTTTTAAGGGAGGACAATTGTGTATCCCCAGCTGTTCTATGAGGGACAATATCATTCGTGAAAAACACAGTGGGGGATTGGCTGGACACTTTGGTATTGACAAGACCTTGGAACAACTTAGTCACTTTTATTTTTGGCCAAGAATGCGACGGGACGTACAACGTTTTGTGGCTAAGTGTAAGGTGTGTCAACTAGCGAAGGGACATACCCAGAACACAGGATTATATACGCCATTGCCTATTCCACGTAGACTTTGGGATTCAGTGAGTTTAGATTTTGTGTTGGGACTGCCAAAAACACAGAAAGGATATGATTCGGTGATGGTAGTGGTGGATCGTTTCTCAAAAATGGCACATTTTGTACCTTGTCAGAAAACTAGTGATGCCACTTACGTGGCCCACTTGTTTTTTAATGAGATTGTCAGATTACACGAGTTACCAACAACCATCCTATCAGATAGAGACGTGAAGTTCACGGGACATTTTTAGCGTACCTTATGGGAAAAGATGAACACCCAATTAAGCTACAGTTCTGCTTATCACCCGCAAACCGACGGGCAAACAGAAGTTGTGAACAGAAGTCTAGGAAATCTGTTACGCAGCTTAGTCGGGGAGAATTCTAGGATGTGGGACCGAGTGCTAGTGCAAGCAGAGTTTGCTTACAACGATTCGCCGAATCGTAGCACGGGTCTGAGTCCCTTCCAGATTCTTTATGGCATGCACCCTCGTGGACTGCAAGAGCTTCGGGATCTTGGTTTACAAGAACGACGGAGTGCGGATGGAGAAGATTTTGCAAATGCAATGAGGGACTTACACGAACAGGTGAAGGAAAAATTACAGGACAGCAGCTCGAAGTATAAGGAACATGTAGATTTGAGGAGAAGAGAAGTTCATTTTGAGGTAGGGGATGAAGTTCTCGTAAACTTGCGTAAGGAGTGGTTCCCTAAAGGTACGTACAACAAACTGAAGTACAAGAAGATAGGGCCTTATAAGATCTTGCGAAAGTTTTCAGCGAATGCCTACGAAATACAACTACAACCTGGAGTAGGCATATCACCTATTTTCAATGTGGCAGATCTATTTCCGTATACAGGTGATCTGTTGGAAGAAAAGAAGGATGAACCCGAACAATCCACGCGGAACACCCAAGAAGACAAAGGAAGTTGGAAAAGACAAATGCCTTATGTCCAACCTCCTGAGATCAAAGGCATCCTTGAAACTTACGTAGTTAGACGTACTCGGCGAAAAAATTATTTTTAGTACCTGGTCAAGTGGAAGAACCGCCCGATTGAGGACAGCTCATGGCTTGATGCCAGGCAGATTGAACGAACAGGGACATCAGTAGAAGAGCTCATGAACGAGAGTCATGATCTTTTCTCACCACGGGAGCCTCATGCAGGAGCATCCAGCTCACTGTGACGAGGCAGAAAGGACTCCAACCAGGTTCACAAGCGAGAGTCTATTGAATTGTCAAACTCTATTGAGAATAATTTTTCTTTTATTTTATTTTACAAATCAGCAAAATCTAGGTGTCTTTTTATTTTTCAGTTTAGGATTACTGTAGTTCGGTTGTTAATTAAAAGGTAGTTTAAGAAATTAGAAAAATAACCATCAATTGTTCCTACAAGTCTTGGAATGCCAGATGACTGTAGTGATGGAAAGAAACAGAAGTTATGTAACTATTTTTGTAACAGTTGAACCAACTGCAAGCATCAACTGCAAACAGAGGGCTATAAAGCCAAAATACATGTAACAGAGAAGGGTTCAGTTCAGAAAGGAAGAAGTTGAGTGAATTTATTAATAGAAACTATCAAGCATTCAAAACCAGAGAAGTATTGTCCATCGAAATTGCCTACATAATTATTTGTTGATTTTCATTCGTATTTTCATCACTTAACAGACCACTATATCATTCTAAATTAGTATATTGTCATGGCTACTATACAAGTATAATTCACAGTTAAATTTAGGTCAAGCAGATAGAATCTTAAACAAATTCCGAGTCATAAGACAACGAGTCGCGCTTACGTTCAAGCACACAGCAACATAAACTAAGGACAAGCGAATACGTTCAAGCGCACATCAACATAAACTAAGGACAAGCGAATTCGTTCATTCGCAAAACAACATAAACTAATGACAATCGAATACGTTCAACGCACAACAACATAACCGAAAGACAAGCGAAGGTGCCACAGGTAACAAATACCATACATTTTTTTCATCAAAACAAATTTCATTTAAATTATCCACAATAGCAATGTACAGCAAGAGCCGGTAGGGCCGAGTTCCATTACATAGACAGAGACCAGTCTATTCACGGTGGATGCAAATACCATCGAAATTACAAAAACCCAAGTCAAATACAAAACCTTGAGTTAGGGTTTGTGACCGACCAACAACACGGTCACGCTGGAGCCATATCTTTACACACAAAACCGAACTAGAACGACAATGGCAAACAAATAACAATACAGTGACCAGACACTAGACTAGCGAATGGGACATCCTCCAAGCAGAAACTAGCATTCACAAACAGAACAAGTTAGAGGCCTACCCAGAATATACGCAACCGAATACCACCGAGTACAGGGGAATACGCCACCCAGGTCACCCATGAGGACCTGCAAGGAACTAGAAGGAAGATTAGGGCGTGTTACAGAGAAAATACAGAGGAACGAAACCCTGTAGAAGCAACATTAATTTGATAAACGAAACCCTTACCCGAAGGACGCGAAGAGAAGCTGTATCTCGAGCAGAGAATGCCACTGAGTGACTGGAGAGAAAAGGGGCAAGTTGGTTAGAACCAGAACGAGGAGCAGACGAAATTGAAGCAAGGAGAAATAATTTACCTGTGTTAAAACTGAAGGTGTTTCTCGAAGAACCCTGTGCTTGCAGCCAGAGTCAAAGGCGCATCATAAGAAGACGAACGAACCCAGATAATTACCAGCAATCGAACCTGGAATGAAAACTCAGAAAACCAGTAGCATACAGAGAGATCGCACGATGAAAGCCACATGACAGAGAACAAGAAGATTGAATTCAAGCCACAGTCGAACTACGACCAACCGACGTTACAGTGATAACCATAAGCAAGCCAAACAACCAGTTATTCTACCGAAGACATAACCAACAGAGTAACAGTGTGACTTACCGAGGATTGAGCACAATACCATGCAAGTAACCTGCATAGCTAGACAACATTGTTTTCGAACAAGCGAACAGGATAACCAAACACGCAACGAAGGTCTCAACCAGTACCCAGAACCAGTTCAAGCACAGTACAATGCCCACGAATTTCATTACAGAGCCGAAGGAACCATACCACAGCGCACCCATCATTTTCCCAACTCAGAGCTCACAAACCCTCAGAGCAACAGAACAATAACCGAAGAAAGGTCGAGAAGGCGCGTTAAACATTAGGGTTGAGTAGTATACCGAGGCAGGGTACTACCATTGAAGTATGCATTTAATATAAAGCTACCACCAACCTACCAAACCGTGGGAGAACACCATCCAACCGCCACGTAAACAATCCAACACATAGCATAAAGCGCAAAAGCATTGCCAAGTGGGCTGGGTCCCATCATGTTTACAATGTTTATAGACATGGTTAAATCTGTTACTTTTATTTTTATCACCATTATGCACCCAAACACCTCAAATTATAAAAGTGGGTGTATGAAGAGTCTTCCACTCAGAGATGGCTAAATTTCTCTTATCATTTTAGATACCATAATGTTGTGAAAGTCATTGTCAAATTTGACTTAGAAACAAATACGATGCTCTCATTACCA